>VXBQ01014533.1:60241-84704 GCA_013400175.1 Phainopepla nitens
CACAGCCCAGTGTCACTCACAGCCCAGTGTCACAGCCCAGTGTCACTCACAGCCCGGTGTCACTCACAGCCTGATGTCACAGCCCAGTGTCACTCACAGCCCGGTGTCACAGCCAGGTGACACACAGGCCTGTGTAAGGACTGCCACTATCTGGTTTGGGTGCCGTGGTGCAGATCACTGCAACAACTCCAAAGGAAGCTCCAATGATGCAGAAACACGAGTCATTATTTGCATGTTTTGCATGATTATTTTTGCCTGGTTTGCGTGGCCAGTATTTGTATACATAAGGCACCTAATTTTATTTTAGGTGTAACGTTACCAGAGCACAAAGCCATTCTTTTGGAGTGCTGGCAGATGGGGTTCTGTATCTTAATGCTGCGAGATGATTCTTGGGTTTTCTGAGCCCTGTCCCAAACAATGCTGCATTCAGGGTTTCCAGTAGCATCCATGGATCAGCAGTGGCCACGAGCTTAACAAATCAGAATATTCCTTCCCAGCAGAACAATGAAGCAGCTGAACATCAGCAGCTCCCAGCCAGCTGACTGCTAAAGGAGTCTCCAGGCATTTCCAAAGAAAACCTGTGGAATCCTGGGTCTGTACCTTGGCACTTGGGCTTGTGGAGTGAGAGGAGGTGTAGTTACCACAAGGTTCTGTTAATTGAGCAACACTCCAAGGGCTCAAGGGACAACAGGAGGAGAGGGGGCTGAATCTGTCCAGGGCTTCATGCAGTGCCCTCCTCACCAGCCAAATCCATTCTTCCTTCACCTGCCCACCATGGTTTGTCCTTCCCTTTCTCCACAGCTTGGTCCTTCCCACACCTGAAGACCTGTCAGAGTTTCCCCTTCATCCCCTCTAAACCAGATGGTTTAAAACCAAACACTCCTTCCCCAGTTCAGCCAGAATGTGGACAGAGTTGGGAAAGTGTCACACCAGGTGTATGTTAGAACATGGCTTAGAAAAGAAGGTTGCAAATCATTAGTCAGGGGCTGATGCAGTTTCAGGTGATGTTATTTGTGAGTGGTTGTTGTTTCCTGAGAGAGTTGTTTCCTGAGTTACTGGAGAGTTGGGAGCAAGGAACAGGGGCTCAGTCATGGGCTTTGTTCTTCTGCATGTTTCTGGATCTTTCTGCTGGGTTGAAGGATTTTATAGCCCTTCCAGCATCCCTCACAAGAAGGTTATTTAGAAGCATCACCTTTCCTGGACACCACTGGGACAAAGCCACAGCTGCAGAATTCACACCCCACTGAACCAAGGCGAGGGAATCAGGCAGGATCTTGCTCATGGTGCAAATCTATCCATCCACAAGGCAATGCCCTGGTGTTTGCCTTTTGAGCTGGTGTTTTTGCAGTTTTGTCCCCTGAAATGCCTGAAGGTAGCAAATCCTGTAACACCAGGGTGTACAGCAGTCCAACGTGCAAAGCTGAATTCCCAAAAGTGAAGCCTGGGATAACTGTGATGTGGCAGCTTACAGTTAATATGGACATGGGGTTTGGAAAGAGGGAGTGAGTGAAAGTAAAATGTCCTTTTAAGTACCTGAGTGCTGTAACATCAGAGTGGAAGGAACATAATGGACCGTGAAGTCAGTTGTTGGTCAGTGCAGGAAGCCAAGTCTTCTAAATACATCCATGAAATAAGATCAGCCATATCCAGCAGGACTCCTGGTCCTTGCAGCTGCCATTGAACTGCTCTGCAGTTTTCCCTTTCCACTTGTGTTGGCCAGGGTCCTCTGTTCCCATGTTCTCTTTGTATGGGCCTGTATTGTTTTTTGTTTAATATTTTTTTCTGGCTGCCTGCAGGATGATTCTCATCTCCCCACATTAGGTGGTAGGTGATCACTTCCACCTTTTCCTCCTCCTCCATAGTTTTGTGAGTCTCATGCATTTAAATGAGTTCTTCTGGGTGACAGGCTCAGTGCTTCAGCTGGCTTGGGGTGTGATGGGAGCAGAGAGGAGAACCTACCTGACTGCTGAGCTTTCTTTTGCTTTTCACTGTCCCTTTAGAGGTTATGTGCTTTTATTTGGCAGATAAAAAGTTAGAGATTGTGGGCAGATGGCAGCCTCTTGTTTGCTGCTATCCCAGGCCTGTTCTGCTCTTTCCTGGTTAGATCTGGGATCCCAGGATAATTCCCCCTCAGGACAACACTCAGGGCACTGCCCAGAGCCCAGCAGTGTGGTTACTGCACTGGGATTTTACCGTCTGTCACGTGGACACTGGGAGTGTTTGACTGCTCCACACACAAGGAGCAAACTGCTTCCCTCTACCTGTGCTGGCAGCCACTTCCTCCCAGGCGGGTTGGAATAAACCACAAAGCATTGTGTGGAGGCTTTTCAAAGAACTTCCCTTTGACTCCTTATCTCTCTGGAGTCTGCTTGTGCCCTCTGCTGTGCTCCAGAGCTGGAAAAGGAGCGTGCAGGGCTCCCCTGCTGCACAGAGAGCTCGGCCCGTCTGACGCAAATAGCAATGAAAGTTCAGTGACTCCTGTGTTTAGTGGTTTGGCATTTTTTCAGTGCAAGGTTAGCACTTTACATTTAACGAGAAGGATTTTAATATTATTCCTCTTCCTACATCTCCCAGTTTTAGACTTTATTCAGTGTTCATTAGAGCTGGCTTAGCATCCATCTCCCACTTTCCTTCCCCTGACCTTACCCAGTGGGTTTGCAGAGCTGGTGGATAACTCAAGGGTCAGCTGAGCTGGAGCTGAATCAGCCCCATCAAATTACAGACAATTTGTTTAAACCTTGCTTTGTTGAGAAAGATGTAGCAGTGGTCACTCCTAGTGTGCTAATTTTATTTAGAAAAAAGTGACATCATTACAAAGAACTCTTTTAACCTAATTTCCAAGCTGGCTAGAGGCTGCAGATGAATGGAGTATTCCTCACCCTGCCCTGTCTGCTTCCCCCATACAGGAAAGGAGTGGTGCAGAATGCTCCAAATGGCATTTCCTATTTTGTTCAACTGGCAGCATCTGAACACCGAGCCCATGCAGGCCAGCTGCAAGGAAAAATCTCACCTGCACCCCACATGAATTTAATTGCAGTTCTTCTGGCCCTCAGAGTGGATCAGAGCCTGTAGACATGCATATTTTGAATATTGTAGACATGCATATTCATGATCAGGACAGACTTGGATCGTTTTCCTGGTGCAGGGAAGTTATACTGACTGGACAGTTTTTTGGTCTGTTTTTCCAAGAGCAGCAGGAATATTTTAGCCATAGTTCTGCCAACACAAATCCTGTTTATCTGAGTGCTCTTGTGAGAGGCTGATTTGCTGTGAACCAGTTATGAACAATTTACTGAAAGATTTGAAGTCCTGCTTGACAGCTGAGTTTATTTTGAGATTTACATAAAATAAAGTCTTTAAGCAGCACTGAATGCTCAGTAGAGAGACCTGGTATCACATAGAAAAGGTCCAAGTACTTGAGGCACAGAGTGAACTTTCCTTTAGGAAAGTCACTCACTTCCCAAGGCACGAGGAGAATGGGGTTGTTCCCTTGGGTGAGTGCAGGCTAGTCATTAATTTTGCACTTACAACCAGGTAAATATGGTTTCACTGCCAGAAGTCTGCTTAAATTCCCTTCCTTAGTGAACACATCCTAAAGGCCCATCCTTGGCTGCCCATGAACACCTCTTCATGAGCACAAGTTTTAATTAAATGTCTCCACGAAATTTTGCAAAGAGAATGGACTCAAAGCCTGCAGCTATGGACTTTTAATGTTATATTTCATTGAAAAAAATAACTGAGGCTTGTTACCTCATTTGAGAGAGTAACCCAAACCTTGTGGGGTATTTACAACAGGAAAAGGATTTGTCCCTGCTCCACACAGCAGAGGTGTGCAGCTCCTGGATCATTCTTCCCATGTGCAGAGGAGGAAGAAAAAGCTGTGTGCTCATACTCAGTATTTCACTTTGTGCTTTGGAGTTCACAAATAAGCTGGAAATAGAGAATAGTTTGAAACCACCACTTTTGATTCTCTTCAGTGGGACTAGATTTGCTGCTGACTAGCATAGCTGAGGCAGCTGTAGCACTCCTGATTCTCTCCTGAATTTTTTGCTTTTCCTTAACATTTCCTTTCCTTTAGGGCCCTGCTGCACAGCCAGACTGAAAGGCCATCTCAGTGGATGCTGTGCTGGGACTGACTGAGCAGGGCCTGTCCTGGGGGACCTGTGGAGCATCAGGAAGGGCTGAGCCCAGGGAGCTTCAGGGGGCACCTGCTAATGGCTAAAGCTTTGGTGTGCCTGTAAAGAAGAATGTGCTGCCAGTCTGTGTGCTGAGAATGGAGCAGTTCAGGACCAGAGAAGGGCATTGTCCAGTAGAAAATGATCCAGAATACCAATACCTACACTTCAGCTCTCCTAAAGGAACAACAAACTGGTGACCTGCTGTGTTTCTGCAGCAGATGCTCTGTCCCTCGGATGTTGGACAGATGGGCACGGGGTGGCAAAGTGGGTTGGTGAGGGGCCGTTTGCCCGGGGCTCAGGGCTGGCAGCGCTCCCCCAGGGGCTCTCTGGCTTCTGGAGCAGAGGAGTTACATGTCAGGGATCAATTAGGAATTCCCTTGTCTGATGTGAGAGCTCGAGCGGGGTGGCCTGGTGGGGCGTCTTTGTGTAACAGTGCAGTTCTGCAGATGTTGTTTGGGAGTGTGGGTTCCAAGTCTTGCCAACTAACTTTGCTTTATTTGTACTGAGTGCATTTGAAGTTGCATCATTTCCTCGGTAAGAACAGTTTTATTTTTGACTGGAGTGTTTGTCAGGTGCGAGAAATCCTAAATGTGAGTGCTCTCTGGTGGTGGAGATTTCTGCTTCAGTGTTCCCATTTCTGCAGTGTATTTTCCAGGAGCAACTGCATGTGAATGTACCTTGTCTGGACTTAAGATCCTTTCTTTTTCAATTCCTTTCCCTAAAAATAAAACAAAGTAAAAGCTTTTTTCTTGCCTCAGTGGACTTTTTTTTCCTAGAGAAGACTTTCTCTCCCTTAAAATTATTTCTATTCTGTGACTCACTGGTTTTTATTTTCTCATTATCAATTGATGTTTTAATGAGGTAATAAAAACTTGTCATGAAAGCTGATGTTCCTCCTCAAAATAACCCACAAGGATTAAATATTGTGAATTGCTTTTTGACTGCTGAGCTACTGGAGAGAGGGGACTGAGGAGAGGCTGACTGGGGCTGCAGCTCCTCGCTGGGGGCAGCTCTGATCTCTGTTTCCTGGGACAGGGACAGGACCCAGGGAATGGCTGGAGCTGTGTCAGGGGGATTTGGGATGGAGCTCAGGGAAAGGTTCTTCCCCCAGAGGGTGCTGGCACTGCCCAGACTCCCCAGGGAATGGTCCTGGCTGCCAGAGCTCCGGGAGAGTTTGGAAACTGCTCCAGGGATGCACAGGGTGGGATTGCTGGGGGGTCTGTGCAGGGCCAGGAGCTGGACTGGATGATGGTCCCTTCCCCTCTGGATATTCCATGGTTCTATGGCATTGATACAGAAATGATTCAAATGGAACTATTGCAGGGAAATGTTTTGTTGCAGCACAAGCTGATGTGATTTCCATGAGAGACAAAACAAGGTTTGACCCTGGAGGGTGTCGCCCCAGAGTGGATCCTGGGGTTCCTTTTATCAAGGAACTTTTTTTGATCAAGGAAAAACACTGCTGTTTTACATGTTACACCTCAGCACTAAAATACCTGTGCTGGCTGTGAAAAGCTCCAAATGGATTTGTGGTCTTGTTTTGTGACCTTGCCCTGCAGAGGAATCATAGGTTTAACACAGCTCAAAGCTTCCCATTTGCACTGCCCTCGTGGGTTGTTTTCTTAAGCTTTCCTGAGCTCTCCGTGGGCAGGGCAAACCCAGCTCTCCCCCTGGAGCTGTGCAGCCAGGAAAAGAGGCCCTGCTGTTCTTGGCCTGCTGCTGTGCTGAGCCACGCTCAGGGATGAAAAGGGGCTTTATCAGCAGCGAGGGGCGAGGAGATGGAGCTCCTGGTGAGAACATCTGAGCACAGCTCTGCAATTTTAACTCTGGTGCTAGGAAATAAAGAGAAATGAACTGAGATGTAAGTGGGGGCGTCACTTGTTCATAAACTCTGTATCCCTGAAGCCAGGCTGGAGAGGTGCCTGTTTGTCAAGCCTGGAGACAGATCCTTCTTCCCCCTCATCTCCATCTGCCTTTTGTCACAGAGCTGAAGGCACCACTCATCAGAGCCCAGTAAAACCTTTTAGAACTTGGCTTGGAGGCCCAGTGTCTGATCTGTCTTCTGAGCTGAGCTGTGGGGAAGTGGCAGGCAGGATGTGAGCCTGCTGCCTGTGCCAGCATCCCAGCTGGAGCCCCTCTGGAGCAGGGGCTCTTCAGGGACAGGCTGGCAGGGCCAGATCTGGAGCTTCTGCTTCGAGGCAGAGGGTGCTGGCACTGCCCCAAGGCCAGAGCTCCAGGAGAGTTTGGACACCACTCCCAGGGATGCACAGGGTGGGAGTGCTGGGGTGTCTGTCAGGGCCAGGGGTTGGATTGGGTGATCCTTGGGGGTCCCTTCCCATTCAGGACATTCCCTGATTCTATGATTCACTCAGGGACTCTGAACTGTCAAGAGAGGAAACTTAAACTGGGCTCAGGCAAAGCAAGTTTACATAATTCATTACTTAAGGAAGAGGTCAGAGTATTGGGTGCTGTGATGGTGGCTTGGCACCACACTGCAGCAGGAGTCGCCTTTATTTCTTTATTTCTCCTCAGCTAAAACAGCTCCTCTCACCCTCTCTGTGGCCAGGAACCCTCCAGCTGCTCATGGGGCTTAAAACCTCATCCACAATCTGCTGGATCTTTATTTTCAGCAGCAGCAGTGCCTTGAGCAGCATTCCTGTGCTGCTGGGCAGGGACTTGGGAGAGCAGGCTCGGTGTTCTCCATTGATGACTCACCTTTTTTGGGTGTCCATCTCCAGAAGGTGGGAATGATTCTGCTCATTGTGATGTCCTTGTGGTTTCCATTACATATTGATGTCCCAGTGTGACTTGATCTCCTTAATACCAACATTGTTGTGTGGGTTTGGTTTTTCAGGGTGTCCTCTGTGTATGCAGAGTCCCTCATGGGCTCCCAGCCTGGTATTTGATCACTTTGCACTTCTACCTGTTCAGGATCTTCCAAAAAAGTAAAATTAGGAGTATTGGAATTGCTAATTATGTTGACCTTATCTTTTCTAAAACATTACTGATACCTTTCAAACAGCATGTATCTCAAAAATGAAAATATCTTTGCATTTTAAGCTCATTATTGTTTTGGGAAATGCGTATCAGGACACCTTCAATTAAAAGTGATGCAGGAACAAGAGGATGTTTTGCAATTCTCCTGTCTTCCCAGTGCAATGTTCCAGGAGGAAGCTGGAATGGGAGGCACCAACACTTCTAGAAAGTAAAATGCTGGTTTCTGGATGATATTTCTTGAGTTTTATTACACCTGCTAAAAACTGATGCTGCCAAGACGCTGCAGAAAATTCTCAAATGAACAATAGAAAATGTCAGAGCTGTCACCACATGGGGCTGGTAATAAATTCAATAAAGTAATGCTGGAATTTGTACCAGAGTCCGTCAGGATTCGAGGCTCCCGGGCTCTGTGCGGGGTTCTGGTGCCATCTAATGTCCCGAGGTTTAAATACAGCTGCAGACAGGGATTGGCCCTGGAAATCCAGGGTTTGGGTGGTGATCCCTAAACTGTTGTCCTTTCTCCTCCTGAGAAACAAATGCTGTGTGAATTCCTCAGCTCGTGATCTGGAATGATTCTGAGCTCTCCTCATAGGTAACTTTCAATAAAATGGGAGTTTGTTTGGAAACCTCTTCTAACTTCAACTTTTTTTTAAGCTAACATCAAGTTATTTTCTGTCTTGTTTACAGAAAGAATCAAAGAGCCAGGTAGGGATAGGAATGGTGTAGTTTAGGGTTGTTTGCACACATTCTTAGAAATTTGTCCCCTCTGATGTAGCAGCAGTGATGATACCAAAGCACCTTCCAGCAAAAAGGACTCATTGCTAGAGCTGAGAGGCTGCAATTCCCTCCTGGGCTTCTCTCTCTGTTTGCTTTCAAGAGTGAAGACCTCTTAGTGAGGGCTTCAGAACTTCTGCTCCTCTGGCCTGAACTGGGCCATGGAAAACTACAGAATGTGAAAAAAGAATTTGCCTGTAAATCCACTTTATGAAGCAGATCTGATTTGCTCCTCACGCTTGTGTTTACTTATTGTCAGTTGTAGAAACTGTCAATTCCGTATCATGTATCTGGAAGTGAAACAGAGGTAGAAATGTCCTTTGTAGGTGGTGGAGCTCCAAACCAGCCCTGGGTTGTTGTCCTTGTGCCCTCGGGTCTCTGCTGCTGGGCCATCTGTGCTCAGGGAATGTCCAGAGCCAGGGTTTTGTTGTCATGTTTCCACAGGGTGCTGGGTGGAAGAGCTTACCCAATGGCCCGGGCAGCCACCTGACCTCAACCTCTGCATCTGTCTGATTTCTGCCTTTTGTCTCCTGTGGGCAGGTTCGAGAAGGGCCGGATTTACACCTTTATCGGGGAGGTGGTTGTTTCCATGAACCCTTACAAGAACCTGAACATCTATGGGCGGGACATGATCGAGCAGTACAAGGGCAGGGAGCTCTACGAGAGGCCTCCCCACCTCTTCGCCATCGCTGATGCTGCTTACAAAGCCATGAAGAGACGATCCAAAGACACCTGCATTGTCATCTCAGGTAGGCTGGGAGGGCTCTGCATGGTGATGAGCACTTGATCTGTGTGAAATTCCAGGCGGAAGGAGAATAATGGTTTGGCTAATGACAGCGTTTTATGAAAGAAACTTCATTAATCTTAAAGCTGCTCATTTGCATTTGAATCCGTGTGTGGAGACACGCAGTTATTTCTTATCTCATTCAAGAGCTGGTGCCAGCCAGGTGCTGGATCTGTGCCTGCAGAGGGATAATGTGAGCAGGAGCCCTGTGTCTGCTCCAAGAGTGACCTGGGATCAGGAGAGCTGGGATCAGGTGTGATCTGGGATCAGCAGAGCTGGGCTCAGCAGAACTCGGCCTGTCTCTCCTCAGGAGCTGCTGATTTTTGTCGCTGCCCTGGCTGGCCACTGTTTGTTCCCTGCTCCCTTGCAAAGGCCGTGGCTCCAGCAGTGGGAGCAGGGCTGGTACCAGGGTGATCCCTGGCTGGATCCTGGCACTTTGTTTCCTTGATGTCCCCGCGTGCTGGGGCAGCTCTGAAAGGAGAGAGCCTCGGGCTGGGGTGCTGAACAGTGGCCCCTTGTGCTGCTGCAGGCCAGGCTTTCTCCTCTAACAATATTCCTTTGATCCTCTGTGTGCCAGCCCTTCTCCAGACCTGTGGAATCTCACAGCACAATTGCTCAAAGTCAGCCCAGCAGCAGCAGCAGCCAGGCAGGGTTATGGCTGTGTTTAGAAAACGTCCCAAGTGCACACAAAGCTTGCTTTAAAAGGAAAAAATCAAACTGCTCAGACACTGTTGGGGTAGAATTGAGGTCTTCTGTCCAATTATTTGTTTTACTTTTTTTCATCTGTTTGATCACCGTGGTGTTTCTGCCCCCAGGTGAAAGCGGGGCTGGGAAAACTGAGGCCAGTAAATACATAATGCAGTACATAGCAGCCATCACCAACCCCGGGCAGAGGGCTGAGGTGGAGAGGTAAGGCTTGGGCTGGAAAAGAAGAGAAATTCTCCTGCCTGTGGATCTCTTTCTGTGGGCTATGTAGCACAACGTTATCCAAAGAGCTCCTGTACATGCTTTATAATTATATAAACTATATACTTATATACTTCTACTATACTTTATATATGATTTATACTTAACTTTTTCAGGTACTGCTTTTACTCTGGGAATTTTGCAGTATTAATTGCTGAAATCACATTGAAAAGTTTATTTTGAAAGTTCAAACTTTCAAATTCAAAACAGCATCTAGAAATACCATCCAGCCAATATCAACCATCTAATGGCTGGACTCAATGAACTTAGAGACCTTAGAGGTCTTTGCCAACCTAAATGATTCTAAATTGCTTTTCCTGGGGCAAATTGCCTGAAATTTGGGTGGGCTAGAATACCCTGTGGAGTGAGAGGAGAGTATTGCATGATTTTCCAGGCTCACATGATTCTGAATTGCAAAATGTCCCTCTGTGTCCTGGAGTAAAAGTTTTGGAGCAAAGAAGGTGGCTTTCTGCAGAAATAGACTTAAACCTACCCTAAATGAATTTTTGAAAATGACCTGAAAAAGAGTTCAGAAAATTGGTTTCAGAATTCAAATGTGTATAGAAGCTGAATTTCTGGTGCTGATTTCAGGGTGGGGGTCTTGTCTTTGAACCAAAGAGCATTTGGTTTCTCTGAGGGGCGTTGCTGAGAGCTCCCAGCTGATTTCCCGCGGGATTGCTGATGTCATCCACATCTGCCCAAATCTGCCATCAAAGAGCATCACTGCTGTCATTGAATTCTTCTGGAGAAATGGCTGTGAAAAAAAATCCCGTGGTGTGAGTGTTGAAGTCTTACCCTGTTCCCTTTTTCATCCATCCCTCCCTGCTGCAGAGTGAAGAACATCCTGCTGAAATCCAACTGCGTGTTGGAGGCCTTTGGCAATGCCAAAACAAACCGCAACGACAATTCCAGCCGGTTTGGAAAATACATGGACATCAACTTTGATTTCAAGGGAGACCCCATAGGTGGGCACATCAATAATTACCTGCTAGAAAAGGTAAGGCACCCCCCTTCCAGGGTTACAGCCTTTGCTGGAGTTACTTTTCCAGTCTGGGCTTGGCCAGTAGAAAGTTTTCCGTTCAAACATGTACAGCAGGTGAGGTGTGAGGGCATGGAAAATAGAATCCAGGGCTTCATTTTTCCTCAGGAGTCAGGAAGGCCACTGCAGTACTGGCAGTGCCCTGTTCCTGGAGCACCAGCTGTACTTCCTGAAGGATTTTGTGTAGGGGGGTGAGAAGTTTAATCTCAGTTTTTATTTTGGATACAATTTATCCTCTGCACAGCTCCTACTTTGTAATTCCTGCACTGAGCTCTCCCTGGAGAAGGACATCTCCAGGGCTGTAGGGAGCAAGTGTGCTTGAGAAATGTTATTTTGGAATAACGCCACAGTCTTGGGTGAGCTGTTGGTAGCATTGTTTTTATATATTCCAAGTGATCCTGAGCATAATTATTTTTTTGTGTCATTAAGTGGTGTCTGAAAACATTGGAATATGCAAACTGGAGAATTCAGGCGTGAGCCGTTAACAGTTCTTGCTGCGTGAGACAAGTCTGGCTTTGATTATGTGTTTGACCACATCTGCCAACACCCTTTTTTGTTTGTGTGTCTTTTTTGCTTCTCCCGCTATTTCCCTGAAGTCTATTTTCAGAATAAACACTTTATTTTAAAAAACAAAACAACAAACCCAAACATTTAACTGGGGATACTTTGATGTAAAAAGAGGGCTGTGACTGCAGCTGCAGTGACTTAAATCCTGATGATTTATTTATCCTGATTGTTTATTTCATATTCTTGACTTCTCCAAAGTTTAATTTGTTTCCATTTGAAAGCAGTGGAGGCTCTGGCTCAAATGCAGGCAGTAACAGACAGTGACTTTACAGCAGCAGCACATTGAACATGGAATATCCTGGGCTGGAGGGGACCCACCAGGATCACCCAGTCCAGCTCCTGGCCCTGCACAGACTCCCAGCAATCCCACCCTGTGCATCCCTGGAGCAGTGCCCAACTGCTCCTGGAGCTCTGGCAGCCAGGACCATTCCCTGGGGAGCCTGGGCAGTGCCAGCACCCTCTGGGGAAGAACCTTTCCCTGAGATCCAACCTGACCCTCCCCAACACAGCTTTGTTCCTCATTGCTCTTCATAGTTCAAACTTGTAGCATAAAATAAGGACACGTTGCTTGTTGACTGAATGTCTGCTACATTTAACCCTTTTTTATGCTGTTTTACTCTGGTCTGGAGTGAGGATTCTGGAATGGAGCTACAGCTCCCTAAAATAAGGCTATTGTGTCAGAGCAGAGCATTCCCTTTACAGCTGGGTGCTGTGGGCAGCCTGTCCTGGGGGTGTAGGAGTGGTGACCACCAGACTCTGAACATTTATCTGTAGTCACAGAGTCCTGGTTTTCATTTCCAGTGATTAAATAATTCTAAAACTGAAATGATGTTTTATTTGACTCTTCCATGAAAGCAACCCTGTGGTTCCCACATGGGATTCCTGGGTGGAAGTAGGACATTGCAGCTCTTACACAAGCTGGTGCTGAGGACTGTGGACCTCAAGCTCCAGGGTCACACGTGTGTGATGGTGTTCCCAAGAGCCTGAGTGTGAGATGGGATGGATTTGGGGTGTGCTGGGGATGTGGGTGTCAGAGGGGAGGTGCTGATGTTCCACTAACACCCAGCTCTGTGCCTTGTTCTCCCAGTCCCGTGTGATCGTGCAGCAGCCCGGGGAACGAAGCTTCCACTCCTTCTACCAGGTTTGTGTTCCTTTGCTGGAGCAGTGACTTGTCCCCAGTTTCCCAGACATTTTGGGCAGAGCACTCAGGGCTTTCACCCTCTCATGTGTTTTGCAGAGAGTTCCCTTTTGCAGCATCTTGGGTGATCTTGAGTTCTTCAGTTCTCTGTGGGGGCTTGGGCTGGGAGGGAGCCTGGGAAGATGGATTGTTTTCTATCCTCCAGTCCCATATTAACACATTTCTAAACTTAAAAGGAGGCTGACTAAACAAATATGGTAGGAGATTGGACTTTGACTCACTGTTTTATTTGTAGTAAGCCTAATCCCTCTATTTTCTCTTGAGGCCTTTAGTCCATATGGAAGTAATTTTATGACACCAAGTTGACTTTTTGGTTTTTTGGAAGTTCTTTAATGTCTTCCACATTGTGTGGTGGTTCCTTGTGTGTCCTTTGGGGGATATGGTCGGCCTATTGGTATAACCTTGATTCTGCACTGAGGGAAGGGGAGGTTTGTTTATTTTTTTACCACTTTTTCAGTGGCACCTTAGCACTTTCCTCACAGATGTTTCACTTCCAGGAGGAAAAGTCTCTGTGTGGGCAATGTGCTTGCCAAGGCACAGCTGTGGCATGGCACAGGTGTGAACAAGTCTGTGAGGGGTTCAGTCTAGTTTTTATACAGCTGTGACTCTAAATGGCAGTGATCTGTCGTGGCAGAGCCCTGCACCAGTGCAGGCCCTGCATCTTGCACATTGTGCTCCAGATATTGCAGCAGTAATTAATACTTTCATGATTTTGCTTGTCAAGCAGATGAATAGGAGACAGAAAAAGGAAGGATTTTATATTTTTCATTCATCATTTCTTAAAACTCTCTTCATGCAGCTCCTGCAGGGAGGTTCTGAGCAGCTCCTGCGTTCTCTGCACCTCCAGAAGGATGCGTCAGCCTACAGCTACATCTGCCCTGGGGCACAGCTCAAGGTGAGGGGTCTGAGGGACCCTGGGACAGCTTAACATTGGAAGTGCTGCTGGAAAAGCTCAAAGCACTGCTGAGCTAGCAGAAGTTGTGATCAGTAAGGTTGAATATGGAAAGGTGACACTGGTGTGCTGTTTGTAATAAAGTTTGTGGTGGTACAAGATAAAGCACGACCATACTTGGAATCATAGAAAAGACATATCTCTATTCTGCTTAAAATATACAAATATACCTGTGCATGCTGCATGTGTCTGCTTATCAACAGCAATAAAATGATTTATTAATAAATGCAGGTGTGGATATTTGACCCATTACCAGTGGCAGACATTTCATGCTCCATAATGGGTACCTTATACTGCCTTCTGGAGCAAAAAGCCAGAAGGACTAATTTTTTTGCAGCAGGATCTTTGAGTTACTGAAGCACTGAGTCTTCATGTCTGACTTGTCCTCAAGGGGGAACTCTGAGCAGGAAAGAAGGGAACAAACCCATAAAGTTTTTAGACAACGTGATCCTGAACTTCAGATACATCTGGAGTTGTCCCTAGTGTTATCCCTTTGAAGCACAGTCCAGACCAAAGGCTCCCTGATTTCCTAGGTGCTTTTGTGAGATGCACTTTGATACAGAAACCCAGAGACCTTCTCCCATGCCAGATGATTCTCTCTAAAAACATGCATTGAAAACAAACCCAGGAGGCTGCAGGGAGGGAGAGGCTGATCTTGAGAGAGGTGGAGAACAGAGATTTCCTGCTGGTGCTCTGCAGCCTCTGCTCAGAGGGTCTGTGACTGCACAAATTGTCCCTGTTCTTCTGGGATTTTTTATGAGCTCTTTCTCAGCAAATTCCACTGGGAAATTTATTGTGCTGTGGTGGGTTTCTTGTCTCCTGCTGCCAGAATACATGTGTGCAATGCAGGGTTCAGTGTCCAAACATGCAAGATGGCATTGCAATAAGCTGGGAAACCTCATGGCAGTGTCTTGCCTCTGAGAAACATCAAAGTGCATCTCTGCTTCATATGGGCTTGTGAAATCCTTGCTTCCTCACAGCTGCCTTCCATTAAACCCCCCATCCCAAACTTCTCTCTCCCCTCAGTGTTCCATCAACGACGGGGCAGAGTTCAAGGCAGTCGCTGATGCCATGAAGGTGATTGGCTTCAAGCAGGAGGAGATTCAGACTGTCTACAAAATCGTGGCAGCCATTCTGCACCTGGTAAGCTCCCTGCCCATGGGTATCCATCCCTGAAGCCGTCCTTGGGCTGTTCCTCAGGAGGGCTTGTACTGCCAGCAGCTCTGATTTTCCTGCTGCAGAAGCCCTTGGAAGCTCTGGTGGCTGGGAAGGTGTGTCCAGTTCACAGCCCCTGTGGTGAGAGAAAGTCATTGCTGGAACAGGGCACTGCAGTGATGATCACATGTATTCCTGCATGTTCCAGATCCCAAACCAGGCATACCACTAAGTACTGGGAGCTGTTAAATGTTCTGGAAAAGGAACTGTTGGGGTTTGGCAGTGAGGGGATAGGGAGCTTCTGTCCCTTTGTGCCCTCATACTCACCTTCACCACAGTGATTCTGCCTCACTTTATGGTGAAGGTTGAGCACAGGAAACACAGGAGACCTCTAAATGGTGTTCTGAGGCTGAGGAGATCCTTCCTTCTCATGGATCCTCCTGGGAGCTACAGAGGCTCCTCCCCTGCACAGTGTCCCTGTAGCTCAAGCTCTCGTGCTTCCCTGAGGAAAGAGGTAGGCAGGAGGAGGGTGGCAAAGAACAACTTCATTTTAGTTCCTTCTCCTCCTTGGGATGGCAGTGCTGGGAAGGAGAGAAGGCAGAGCAGAGTGGGGCCATGCAGGCAGGCTTGGGGACAACCCTCTGCTGTGATCACCAAGGGGTGTCACTGCTTAATCCTGGCACAGAAGGTACCCAGGAGCAGAGCTGTGGTGGTGGGGTGCTGCCAGTCCAGTCCCACTGGCACTGACCTCTCAGCTTCCCCACACCATTCCCAGTCCCTCTGGGGCAGTAGCACTGCCAGGGGAACTGCAGCCATGGTTTCATGGCGAGCTGCAGTGAAGACAAATGCTACATCCAAATGCTACATCCACCTTTTGCATACATGGTGTAATTCCCTATCCCTGGATTCTGAATCTTGGGATGGTGTTTGATTAAATCTCGGGAAGTGTTTGATGTTGTCCCAAAAGCTGAGCTGAACACTGAGCAGGAATGCTTTGCTTTGAGAAAGCCTTTGCTGCTCCTACTGACGTTGGAGATTTGAGGGTGTGGATATGCAAGGCCCACCTTCCAGCATGGCAGGAGACTTCCAGCCTGGAATAGCAGGTGGAAAACGGATAGACTTGGGGTGTGCTGATCCCTGTTAGTAAAGGGCAGATGGAGAAACGCTGCTGATTGCAGGGGAACCTGAAGTTCTTTGTGGATGGAGACACTCCCATCATCGAGAACAGCAAGGTGGTGTCGGTCATCGCTGAGCTCCTGTCCACCAAGGCCGAGCTGGTGGAGAAGGCGCTGCTGTTCCGGACAGTGGCCACGGGCAGGGACATCATCGACAAACAGCACACGGAGCAGGAGGCCACCTACGGCAGAGACGCCTTTGCAAAGGTGAGCCCAGTCCCCTTCCTCTGCACAGGCGTGTGACGCTCGCCCAGCCACATCTGTGCTGCCTGCGCCCGTGGGCTGAGCTGTGCCGCAGAGGACGGCGGTGCCGAGGGAGGCACTGCTGCCTGAGCTGCACGTCTTTCAGTGCTCAGTCCCACCAGGATTCCTGGGGGGGTCAATAAGCACAGGGCTTGCTGTACATCCTGCAGATTTCTCTCGACGTGCTCCTCAGTTCTGCAGAGGTATGAGGCACCTCCCCATCCCTGTCCTTCCAGCAGGGATCCAGCTCCCACAGCCAGCAGTGCCAGGCACACTGAGGAGGGGACGAGCTGCAGGCTGGGCTGGCATCTGCAAATGTGTCATACAGAGAGAAATTTGCTGTGAAATGGGATCCTCAAATTCGTTTTACAGTTAAATTCAAAGAGTAGAGAGTGGAACTGTAACATCTAGAATTCAGGTTGGAAACACAAAGTGTTACTTTTAAAATTTTCTTTTAAAGAATTGTAGAGTGGTTTGGGTTGAAGGGACCTTAAAGACCATCTTGTTCCAACTCCCTACCATGGCAAGGACACTGATGAGTACTGCTGAGTACTGATGGCAGGAGTGACAGTTGTTCCTCCTCTGCTAAGAAATCAAATTATAAGGGCGGAATGGATGAAGTTATGAAGGTCATTGATTATTAACTTGACTTCTTTTCCTGAGATAATGTATTTACCCAGCTTCACAACACATTTTGAACATGAAGACTTTGAAGATACCTCTGCCTACAGAACATTATCTTTTGTGAAAGGTGAACAGGATTATTTCTCTGTCATTGTGTTCAGTTGTTGGGTTTCTGTGACTGACCTCTCTCTTGCTCTTCACTATTGTTAAATAATTCTCAGGAATGGTGCTTATTAGGCAGCTGAAAAGCTGAGTGGAATCAAATTAGGGAACTGCTGCACCCAGTGACCTCACTGGGATTTTGACTTGGTATAAATGAGTTTTGGAAGAAAGAAAAGAAATTCTTCCATAGAATATTTTCTCCAGTCAGTAGCTGCTCACTTTCAGCATAACATGACCTGCAGCTTTGGTGGAAGCCTGGAAAGAGCTGTGCTGGATTTCCTGGGAAGAGCTGAGGCAGGTGCAGGCAGGAGCCCTCAGTCTGTGTTTCCTGCAGGCCATTTACGAGCGCCTCTTCTGCTGGATTGTGACACACATCAATGATGTCATCGAGGTGAAGAACTACGACACCACAGTGCATGGCAAGAACACAGTCATTGGGGTCCTGGATATTTATGGCTTCGAGATATTTGACAATAACAGGTGAGCCACCTTCTAAAGCCCAGTGTTTTGCCCTTGTCTTTCCCAGAACACTCATCACTTTTCTTCTCATGCTTTTGCAGTTTTGAACAATTCTGCATTAATTACTGCAATGAAAAGCTGCAGCAGCTCTTCATTCAGCTGGTTCTAAAGCAGGAGCAAGAGGAGTACCAGCGAGAGGGAATTCCCTGGAAGCATGTGAGTGCTTTGGCAGGGGAGGGAGAGGTCGGTGTGAGGTCAGTGTACCAGCACAAGTCCCAAGTCTGAAGCTGCTCAACATGCAGGCTCCAGTGGATGGGACATCTGTGTCCTGCCAGCTGTCCTGCCAGGCTGGGATCAGGCTGGGATCAGTCTGGGGCAGGAGCTCCACAGTTACCTCACCATGTGTCTCCTTGGGAAAATAAGGGACTCCAGGTCTGAGATTAAAACTATTGTGGCACCTCTGTGATGCCACAAACATAACTGTGGGTTTCTGTGCTGAGTGATCATGGATTTTTCTAGTTGTTGATAGTAATACATAAAAATCATGACTTCTCCTGTTCAAACTCTCTTCAGAATGCTAAGGACAGGATGTGCAGTGTCACTGTGGTGACTGCACACAGCTGAATTGGAAAAGACATTTTAAAGGGCATTCTGCAGCAGAGGTCTTGAGAGGCATCTGAGGGGTTTGAAAAATCACTTTCTTTGCTGTTCAGTGTAGGAGAGCAGCCTGCTTTATCTGGAATCAGAGATCTGCACATTCAGAGCTGATTGCTCCTCTCTGTCACACTGGCTTCTATGGCCAGCACTGGTACCCTCCCATTTCTGCAGCCAAGGTCACCAACACCCCTGTCCTTTGTTTCCTGCAGATTGATTACTTCAACAACCAGGTTATTGTGGACCTGGTGGAGCAGCAGCACAAAGGCATCATTGCCATTCTGGACGATGCCTGCATGAATGTGGGGAAGGTCACGGATGAGATGTTCCTTGAGGCCCTCAACAGCAAACTGGGGAAGCACGCACACTTCTCCAGCAGGAAGGTAACCCACGGACCTTGCTGTCCTCTGCCATCCCTTCCCACGTTCTGAGGTGGAACGGAATGAGGAAAAGGGGTTTAGGGCTGGCTGGGCTGGAATCCCTGCAACTGAATGTGTGGCGAGGAGCCCGGAGCAGCTCCAGCCGCAGAGGAAGCCGGCAGAGGGAGCTCCAGCACATCCAGTGGCTCATCCCTTTTATTCTGGGATAAAAGGAGCCTGAGCTCGTGCCTTGACATATCATGATGTCATCTGGAACCAATCGATGCGCCGGCTCGGCCCACGTGTTGTTCTTCCCAGGCTGCTCTAATACATAGTGACAGTGAAATTATTCACACTCCTGCATTATTACAGCACCGTGATTTGGGCTTTTTTCATTGTCATTGGCTGCAGAACGTGCTCGTCTCCCACTGCACCTCAGAGCACCCAGGCCCCTCGCCTGGCTTTGTCTGGGCTACAATGGGCGAATTAAAAGGCTTCATTTATTCCTCACTTGGCAGCAGATTTCAAAATGGTCACCAGCCTGATTAATTTGAGAATCTTTCACGCAGAGTAATCAAATAAGGGCCTTTAGTTTATTGATATCTCTCTACTCAGAAACATTGTCTGAAATGTATGGCTCAGAGTGCTGGTCCCCCCTGCTCCCTCCCACCCCAGCACAATATTTTATGTAGGTCAGAAATACCAAATTAGCCTGGTTGTGTAAGATATGTGCTAAAGGCTGCCTCTGGGAGGCCTGGGATAAACAATGGATCTGGCTGGGGCTGTCTGAGGAGAGGCCAGGATGAAACTAAACCAAAACCACTTTTTCCTCCCAGATGTTGCTTTCCTTAAATGCCCTTTTGCTGCAGCACACCTGATGTCTCACCTGCCACGTGCACCCGAGCTCAGGGAGTGGGACAGGGAGCTTGATTCCAGTGTTGACCCAGATTTCACAGGCCCAAACAGTGACATGGAACGTTCTGAAAAAACCCACCTGAAAACAAGTGTGAGGCCTGGCCTGGGTTCCTGTTTGAATGCAAACTGCTTCTTTCAGTGGTGGTTAGAGGTGGGATGGAGTCTGGGATCCTCTGCAGTGGGGTGCTGGGGGAATGGTCCAGTTTCTGGAGCTATCTGGTCAGTGGATGTAGAGAGAGGAGTTTGGTTTCTGTTCTGTCCTTGCTCCCACTTCTGCCTAGGGGAAGGGGCTCCACCACAGAGGGAGCAGGTGGTCCCTTAATGCAGTGGCAGAAGGGGATGGAATTTCAGGAGGTGCTAAGGGAGGCTATAAAATGAACATTTAAAAATAAAATCTGCTCGAGTCCTTGCCTTCGGGAGTCCCCTCCCAGCAAGGAGACATTAAAGGGCAGCATTGCCAGCTGCAGTGTTCCTCAGCAGGAGGTGGCGTTGTCAGAAACTGCCTGCACAGGCTAAGAGGGAGACAAGGAATCCTGCTATAAATAATGTTTATGGAGGGGCTGATGGATCTGCCTGGCTTGCTAATTTCTAGTTAAATCAATAGAGCCTTGAAAACATTGACCCATAAACCTCTCAGCATAATTATCATTTTTTTTCTCCCCGTCGCATCTCTGCAGACATCCCAGCACCTCCGAGCTCTTCCTCAGTCCCACCCAGAGCTGCTGTGGGAAGCCAGAGCCTTCTGAGCCAGGCTCTTCTAACTTGGGTTAAAACAAAGGGCTTGATTCCATCTCATGCCCTGCCTTTGCAGACTGCAGTGGTTCCATGCAGATCCTGTAAAGCTCCACACAGATGGGAGCCGCTCCCGAAGAGTTAAAGTGCGTGTGTTGGGAACAGCTCCTGTCCCTCAGCCCAGTTCATGCTCCACTGCTCCCTGCAGAGCATGCTGCACACAGGCTCCATGTGGAGAAGCTCTAGGGGGCTGTGGTGCCCTAAATAGTCGTGCCCTACTTTGTGTACCCGGCTGCTCCGTGCTGCCTGTGCCCTTGTCCTGAGGAAGGCCAAACGAGCCAGGAGAATGCTGGTGAACACTTCCACCACTAGAATTTGTGGCAGAATGTTGTGTTCCTGGAGCATGGAGTGCTAATCTGGATGTGCAGGTGTGCCATCTGTTCTGGTGGCCCTTCCCAACATCACCATTTGTATCCTCAACCTCTCCAAGTTCCATTTCTTTTCTGTTGATATACTTTGGAAGGATCAAGTGCAGTGACAGACAGTCCATGAATGCCTCAGTCTTCAAATTGTGGAGATTATCAGTCTTAACAAACTGGTTGTGAAGGGAAGAGTATCAGAAGATCCATTCCAGTCCTCCTGATGTTGAGTCTCCCCAGACACTGGACAGTGGTGAATGCCCAAGTGAGAGCCCACTAAGGGACAAATGTGTACTGGTAACCTGACATGGTCCCATTCTCCAGGGACCTGCAGCCCAGGAACCTCCTGGTCTCCTTAGCAGGTTTTTTTGCATGTTCTTCTTGGTTTTTAAATCGAATTAATTGGAAAAAAGAATTCCATAGCTCAGATACTCAAGTGAAAAGCTCCTTCCTCCCTGTTTCCCTCCCTCCTCTGTTTTCCCTTTTAGATTACACCTCTCACCTCCTAGATTTTAAATGGCAAAACACAGTTCTCTTTGTCTTCTACTACATCATCTCCACGTTTTTTGCCATCATCTCTGGGCATTTCTTTCCTAAGCTGGGGAAGCTGAATTCGTTGGCCCCTCCTCCCAGGGTGGTCAGTCAGCAGGGGATGGGTTTTGCCCTTTAAGCCTCTCCCAGTTCTCTGTGTTCTTTTTGAGATGAAGGAGGGTAGTTAAGATCCCTGTTGAGTCAGGAAGGGACAGTTTGGGGCCCATCAGAACTTTGTCCTTTCTCAGTGGGAGTCCCTGCCCTGCTGGGGAGTTTCATTTGCTCTGCTTTGCCCTCATTTAGCTCTGGATGTCTCCTGCAGCTCTTCCCAGCCAGCCCTCAGTGATTAAGTGCCCCCACCCAGCCCCCCGACCTTCCCATTGCCCTCAGATGATGGATCATTTCAGACACTGGGAAAGCACAGACTCAGGGCAGGCTCCCACAGGATTCCCATCTTTCCAACACCTTTCTCCTGTCTTTACTCGCCCTCAAATGCTGTGAGCTGTCAGTGAGGAGTCTCATGGGAGGGCTCACAGAAACCCAAGCATGTGATCCACTGACTCAATGGACTTGCTGGTCTTTTTTCACTAATTTCAATTGCTTTGTCCAGGAAACACAAAGTTTAGAGAGAATCACTCCTTTGGAAAAAGCCAAACCAGCGAACAACAAAATCCCTGATTGCTGTGTTATGGCTCCTTCCCCCCTCTCCAGAGCTGGACGAGCTTTAGGAAGAGCTTGTGCTGCCAGCCATGTCCTGTCTGGTAGCACAGACACATTTCTTTTGCCATTTGGTATTTACCCCTTTTATTGACTTGTTGGTTGAGCTGTTTGTCTGGGTGGCTGAAAAAGGCACTTCTTAGCCCCGTGCTGGGAACAGAGCTGCAGCAAGAAAAATGGCTTTGTTTTCCTGGTATTGCCTCGTTTCTTCATTTTCTCTGTGTTCTGCTGCACCTTGGTCATCCATCAGCTCTGCAGCTCCTGGAGCTCCCTGCTCCTGCCATGCTGGACTTCCCACACCTCTGGGACCTCCTGGGACTTTGGTGCTCACACTCCTTGGGCTCTTCCTTGGGATTAATTTTGTATTTATTTTAATTTATTCTGTTTTTTTCATCTGTTCTTACTGTTTGAGCCAATCTATTTTGTGTTCTTGGACACCAGTGAATTTTTGGAGTGTATCTCCCTGCTCCTAATCATCTCTCCTGCCCTGCATTTCAACCATGCTAATTTCCTCTTTTATTTCTCCAAGACTTTTTGTGGATAGCAGATATCTGCTCATAGCCCTCGGTGTTGTTAAATGCTGCCTGCAAAGATTTAATTTATCTCCTGTTCCTTTTGCCTGTAACAAAATTCTCATTCTTATCTCATACTCCTTTTTTAATTAAGCCAATCCTGATGGATTTTTTGCCTCCTGCTATTCTTGAAGGGATGAGTGTGTTACAGCCACTGCTGCTGAACAGCTGCCATGTGGGCACTGGACATCTCTTGTACAGAAGGAATGGGATGGGATGGGAATTTGAGCCTGGAGCAGTGGATCTGCAGGGGGGGGTCTCTTTGAGGGGTGTCAGATGACCAGGAGGGATCTGGGACTGTACAATCCTTGCTGTTGTCACAGCAGCTGGCCCATTTCTCTGCAGAGGAGTTACACTGCAATGGCAAAAAAACCATAAAGGAAGACTTAAAAAAAGTCATAAATTAACTCGTGGGTGCAGTGTTTCTCTACAGCCATGAATGTTCTTGCTGCATAATGGTGTTTCTGAGATAATATCAATTTCTTCATAAAATTATAGGCTCTTGCAGCTTCATTTGTACAAGCACATGTTCTTACAGTGCATCCATGAAAACATTTTCCAGCAGTGGGTTTCACATCTGCACATGCACATAGAAAGTGGAATTCCTGTAGTTCCCAGTGCTATTTTGAAGGCAACTTGCTCTTCCATGGAGCTTGTAAAGCCAGGGGTGGTGTTTTAATATCAGTCCATGGGTGGTATTTTAATGTATGTGAATTTATTTCAGCTTTGTGCCACGGACAAAACGCTGGAGTTCGACAGAGACTTCCGGATCAAGCACTACGCTGGGGATGTGATGTGAGTGCCTTCAGAAATAAAGTTGCACTTCTATTTTTGTCTTCACAGCAGCTCTGAAGTGGTACAATATTCTGATTTACTGCTGCTTGTGGTGCAAGCCAGAATAGCTGTCACACACAATTACAGAGTGCAGCACTTGCTTATCAATTAAATCTTCTGCTGGTGCCGTGCTCTGCAGAGTGGGAATTTGTACTTGGAGTGAAACAAAAGGAGAGTGAGGAGTGAGGGGTGAGGGGTGAGGGGAGAGCAGTGCTCCAGGGCAAAAAAAAGAGGGGGGAAAAAGGCAGCAATGTTTGTGCAAGAAAGCTCCACTGAGCTCATAAAATCTGGTTTAGACATCTGTTTGGTGTGATTATATAACTATGGCTTTAAATTCTCCAATCAGTTGGAGCAGGCTGGAAGCACAGGAGAGTGAGAACCTGCAGGAGGGAGCAGGGCAGGAGGCTTGGGAAGTGCTTGCCTGGAGCCTGCAGGAACAAGTGCAGGAGCTGACAGCAGTGGGAAGGGAGAGTGAGGGGAAGAGAAGGATGCACATGGTAGAAACCATTTGCTGGCAAAGCTGTTGTGTGGAATACCACTGGAGTCATTTCATGGTTTAGGATTTGTGTAACTTCCCATGTGTGCTGATTTAACAATAATTTATTTTTTGATAAAGAATATAAAGAATTAATAATATAAATAATCCCCTATAAAAACCTTGTCAGCTTCCTTTAGACCTAACAAAAAACAGAGTCTAATTTTTACTATCAACACATTATTAAACCAAGAAAAAGTTAAAGTATGCCTTTGTGAGCACAAAAGTGGGGACAAAAACTCCAAAAAACTCTTGTCTCTTCCAAGCTCAGTAGAAGTAAGAGGGACTGGGAAGCCCAGGTGTGCCCTCTGAAGAGATCCTGGCCACCCCCCACCTCCCCAGAGCAGCCAAGCCTCCTAAAATCCAGCACAACTCCAACGTGACCTCCACCTCTGCATCCCCCATATAGCATCTTAACTCTTTTAATGCACAAATAAAACTCACAAACCTTCAATCCTACCTTAAATTAAAAAAAAAAACCCACCAAAACAAAACAAAAAAACCCCACCAAACCCCACCAAAAGCAATAAACCAAAAATCATATCCCAAATAAAAAAAAATTTTAAAACCTATAAATTTAAACGAAAAATCCTATTATAAACAGTAAAAATAAACTAATACACTAAATAACTCTATAAACCATAAAAAAAGAAAATAAAATATTCTACTTATAAACCATAAACAAAAATATCTATACTAAATAAATAAATATTAAAATAATCACAATTCTATAAAAAGCTTAAACAAAAAGAAAAAAAGTAAAAAACCTCTACCCCCCTCAAAAAAACTTCTATTCCCAAAAATAAAAATAATTTTAAAGATAAATAAAAATACCCTTTACTTTCAAACATTATTGTGAATAAATGGGGAGTGAGAGCCCTGGGAATATTTAAGATTTTTGGGAATAAATGGGGAGCCAGAG
>VXBQ01014533.1:84762-154669 GCA_013400175.1 Phainopepla nitens
TCACACCAAAAAAAAAAAAAAATTAAAATTAACAAATACAAACCACTACACCATGTCAAAAGAAAGGGAGTTTCTGAGGGAATAATTTTTTTTTATGATTTCTTTTACCTTGGGTTGAATTTTACCTTTGATTTCCAAGGACAACCAGTGATCAGACTGGAGCCCATGTGGCACAAGCAGGTTATCTTCTGGAGTCTTTGCTGAGCAATTCCTGACCAACATCCCTGATTACAGGGGGGTTGGAGGAGGAAATACAAGGTGCTGTCTTAGTGGTTGAACCTTCTGAACTGCCAGTGGCTGGCAAATGGTGTAAAAGAAATCTGAAATGTGGAAGGAATGGCAGAGTTCAGGCTCAGATCTTACGTGGAGCCCTGACACTTGAGGGTGTGAGGCCCTGGCACAGGTGCCCAGAGCAGCTGTGGCTGCCCCTGGAGCCCTGGCAGTGCCCAAGGCCAGGCTGGGACAGTGGAGGTGTCCCTGCCATGGCAGGGGTGGCTCTGGGTGCCTTTTACAAGGTCCTGTTCTATGACTCTGAGACCTGAGGATGGCTCTGTTCAGGGATCTGCAGGCTGTGGCTTGATCCCAGAGCTGCAGGTTGGGTGCAGCTTTCCAGGGTGGGATCTGGAGCTCAGGAAACATCTGTGTGGGAGTCACTCAGTGGGAGATCTTGGACCTGTCCTGTGGGGACAGAGCACTGCCTGCCTTGAGACTTGGAGAAGAGATGAAACCCTGAAACAGTGACCTCCTGGAGTGGTGTTCCTGTGGGAATAGAGGAGGGAGGGAAGGGAGGGAAGGGAAGGGAGGAAGGGAGGAAGGAAGGAATCCAGTGTATGTGTTGATTTCCAGGGGAGCTCCCCAGGCACTACTCAGGGGCTGCTCTGGAATTCAGACTCTCTCCACCAAGAGGGGCAGACTGCACAGATTGAAAAACAAACCTGAATTTCTGTAGGATTTAACACAAACATAGAATCCTGAGCGTAACTCCTGAATTTGGGCTATCTACCCCCTGCCCAAGTGCTGTGAGGAGTCTCAGCCAGCCCCTGCACAGCTCCAGGAGCTCTCTGAAGCCAGGTGTGCTGTTCCTGTGCTGGACATGGGAGCTGGGCCAAGGATCCAAGTCTCACACTCTGCTCCTGCAGCAATCAGTGATAGGCTGGGAGCAGGGCTGGATTAGCATCTGCTGTGTCTGTAGGAGTGCAGGGGTGCTGATTCCACAGCTACCAGCAGCTCTCAGAAGGACTTTGCTACTTTGCAATTAACTCTGATTTTCCTTAATTTTTAGTTACTCAGTCACTGGATTTATTGACAAAAACAAGGACACTTTATTTCAAGACTTCAAACGCCTCATGTACAACAGGTAAGAACATTAATGAGGTGAATTTTAATCTGATTTGTCAGAATCATTTTTTGTGGAGTGATGCTGTCAGAGACTCAGGTTTTCAGTGATTCTATCTTCAGTGTGTGTGAATAAACACATTGCTTTGGGATTTGATCTTTGTACATCTCCTGTGACCCAGAGGCTGCTACCTGGATTTTTCAGGGTGAAGTCCTTACTTTGTACATGTTGTTTCTGTTCTGCTGCAGCCTTTAATTGAACAGAATTTAAAGTGGGTTTTTTTGAAACCAGCTGATTGTGCAATCAAGACAGTGCAGAGTTTGCTTGTGCTGCCTGATTTGTCATTAACCCGTTGCAGATTTACCATCACTGCTTTGTCAGTAATCAGTGATACAGATACTGGGGAGCTTTGGTCAGCAACAGATATCCTTGGCCTCACCTAAAACACCATTTTGAAAGAAAATGGGGAGATAGGTTTGAATCCTTTCATGTCTGCAGTAAGGTGAGAAGTGCAAACCATGAGGTCACGTGTTGGGCAAGCAAAAGTTGCCTTGAGAAGCAGATTTGAAATCCTATCAGAATGTGGGTGGAAGTGCCCATGGAGCTGTTTCTCTTCACCTGGCATTAAATATGTCATCATTTTGTAATCTACAGCTTTCATGGGCTCTGCTCAGGGGACAGTGGGCACAAACACACTGCAGTGGTGGGCACTGTTTACCTGTGCAGATGTTAAATTGGTCTGCAGTCCTTTGGGTTGACTGGCTGTGCTCCTCTGAGCAGTCCCACTGTCCCTGTTTTCAACACTTCCCATTGACCAGAAACCTTGCAAAATATTTGCTGTGTGGTTTTATCAAATTTAGCTTGTTTTCTGTGAAGTCTCTGGAAAATCCTGTTCCCAAACACCACTTCCAGCACATTGAAGCCTGTGACAGATTGGCTAATGGATTGCTGTAAATGTGCTCAGTTTTTGTCTGTTCCTGAACTCTTGCCATCCATCAGGGCCAGTTTACCTCACCCTGAACCCTTCAATAATACAGGCTAAAGTGTATAAATTACTTTATATATCAAGAGAGGTGCAGAAATGCAGCTTGAACACAGGTGACAGGTTCTAAGGGAGGGTGATGTGGGTCTCGCTCTCCTCTGTGTTGGTTAAATTCTTTCTGTTGTGCTAGTGAGGTAGCCTAGCCCCTGCCTTTGATGGATCACTGTGTGGGATTTTCACTGTCCTGTTCCTGCACATCCTGATCAGAAGGGAGAATGTGCTGGTTGTTTTTCCCAAATGTTCATTTGTAATCTTAAAGTTGCTCTTAAGAGCACAAAATGTTGTCCCCAGGAGTGTCACCCTGGCTTGGGTGATGCCCTGTGAGCTGGAAGCAGCAGTGGGTCTGGGTAGAAACCAACTGTTGGATTGTCAGTGGAGTGGAAGTGCTGGGAGACTGCAATTAAAGAGACTCTCTCGTAGCTCCAACCCTGTGTTGAAGATGATGTGGCCTGAAGGGAAACTGAGCATCACTGAGGTCACCAAGAGACCCCTGACAGCGGCTACTCTGTTCAAGAACTCCATGATTGCACTGGTGGACAACCTGACACTGAAGGTAAAGATTCCTGTTTCAAAACTGACTGACTTCTGATGAGAAGAGTGTGGCTTCTCCCTGAAGAGATTCCCACCTTCCCATCGGTGCCATCAGGAGCTGAGCTGATCAAAGGCAG
Source organism: Phainopepla nitens (assembly GCA_013400175.1). NCBI lineage: Eukaryota > Metazoa > Chordata > Aves > Passeriformes > Bombycillidae > Phainopepla > Phainopepla nitens. The sequence goes on from VXBQ01014533.1 coordinate 87,809, forward strand.
AAGAGCCTTGTCTGTGCCAAACAGGCTTTTGGCTAGGCAGGTCTTGAGGGAGGGTCACCTCCATCCCCCATGAAGAAGGTGCATTTTTGGTTCCTCCATGACCACTGCATCTTTCACTCATAGGAAAGCCAGTCTGTCTTAGATAATAATTATTATATCAAATCACCTTTAGCAAAGCTCTTTGGGCAGAGGACCCAGAGGATGCTGTTCATGGTGGAGAGATTCTCTCTGGCTTCCCATGCCAATGAGAATACGATACAGACAGACCTGTGTGAGTTTCTTCTTTCCTCCTCTTTGCCATGCCAGAGGGTGAGGAGGGAAAGCTTTTATTTCAACAAATATTTCAGTTTTATGGTAGAGGGCATTGCTTGGGCAAGCACCACGTTGTGTGATGGAAGGTGAGGAAGGGAATGCTCTGGGAAGGGGCTGTTGGAGCAGCACAGCTGAGTGAACATTGGAATCCCTCATGTGAGCTGAGATTCCTGAGGAATATTGGGGTGTTACTGGAGCTGGGTGGCCTTGCTGGACTCCTGGCACTGAGGTACAGCCCACAAGAGATGAACAGAGAGCCCAGTGTGCTGGGATGTGTTCACTTTCAGAATAATTAAGCAATAGAGAGCAAAGTGCTCTGAGAGTCTTCTTGGGAGTTGTAGGAGCAAAGGCAATGGGTCAGAGCACGGGCACTCAGAGCTGGCTGTGCACAGGAAGAGAGAGCTGCCCTCACTTCTCATCTCCAGAGTTAGGACATTAGAGGGTCTCCCCAGAGGGTGCTGGCACTGCCCAGGCTCCCCAGGGAATGGGCCCGGCCCTGAGGCTGCCAGAGCTCCAGGAGCAATTGGACAGCACTCCCAGGGATGCACAGGGTGGGATTGTTGGGGTGTCTGTGCAGAGCCAGGACTTTACTGGATGATCTCTGGGGGTTCTCCCAGCTAAGGACATTCTGTATTCCATGATTCTGTATTTTTGCATTCCTGTACTGGAGTGGGTTTGATCTGAGCTCTGCAGGAGGGTCTGGGACCCACCAAAGCTGCCTGGAGGTGCCAGCTGAGCTGCCCCAGTGGGGAGCAGAGCCCCATGGCTCCCCCCAGTGTTTTGCCTCAGGGCTCCTGAGAAGATGCCCCTGTGAGCCCAGCCAAAGGCCATGCCTTGCTAACACAGGCATCAGTAGTCAAAATTGAGAGAGTGCCTGTGCAGGCACAGAGGAGCTTTCCTGGATGGCAAATCATGAGCTGTTGGAGCTGAGAAAGTGGCTGTGACTCTGGTGGGGATGGGGACAGACTTCAGTCTGCTTCCCAAGGAGTCAAGGTGGATGTGATCTGTCCATCTTCCAAATAGTCTGCTTGCTGACCTGAATCTGGTACAAGTGTCAGGAGCTGCCAGGAACTCAGAGAGTTGCTTTGTGATGTGAGAGAAGCAGTTGTAGAAGGAAAAGTTTCTCCTTGGTGCTGCTGGCTGTTACTGCAGGTCTGGTCCTACAGAGTGGCCGTGGTCCCTCATGCCCAGCCCAGTGTGGAGAGCCTGAGGCAGCCCAGGAGGGGGTGTGGGACAGCAAGAATCACTGGGGGTGTTGTGGGGAGGGCCCTGATCAGGGCACAGCAGGGAGCTGGGAGTGGGCAGGTTCAGCAGGCATCCATGGAAAACCTTCCTTCCCTTCTTTATTGGAAAAATTATTCCAGGCCACCTGGTAGGGGTAAAAATAGAATAGTCCCAAGCATGCTGTGCACTGTGGTGGTTTGAACAATCCCTGCAGCTCCCAGCAGGGCATGGAGAGTTTAAATCTCACCTTATTCATCTTGAATCAGTGGGTACCAGCATTGCTCACTAAAGGCTGCCTGGCTTGGGTGGAATTAATTTACTTCAGCCCATTTATCATCCATATCTCCATCACAAATACCAGCCTTTTCCAGGGGTAGGCACAACCAGGAGCTGTTTCCAAGTCAAATTCACTGTGAGGTTCCTATGTGAGTCTCAGTGCAGTCCTTTCTCATTCTTTACCTGTCCTGAATTTCCATTGAGAAACTTGTATTGAAGCTGTTGGTGTTTTCCTGATTTTCTGTTGGAATAGCAATGGAGAAAAGAAGATTTCATTAGTATTGAGATACCAGTGCTGATAAGCATAATTTAAACTCAGTGTGCTCCAAAACCAGATTACATGGAGTCACAGAATTTTCAGGCTGGAAGAGCCCTCTGAGATTGAGTCCAACTGATCCCCAGCATGGCCAAGGCCACCACTGAACCATGTCCCCAGGTGTCACATCCATACCTTTTTTGAACTCTTCCAGGGATGGAGACTCCATCACTGCCCTGGCAGCCTTTTCCAGGGCTTGAAAACCCTTTCCATGAAGAATTTTTCACAATATTCAAATTGAATGTCCCCTGGCACAGCTTGAGGCCATTCCCTCTTATCCTGTTCCCTGTTCCCTGGGAGCAGAGCCCAACCCCACCTGGCTGCCCCCTCCTGTCAGGGAGTTGTGTTGGCAAAACCCATCCTGCAGCCAGGTTTGTGCCACTTTAAAGGGTCTAAATATTGGGGAGGTTCCTTAGATAAGGCTCCTGAACACAACCTTTGTGTACTTCAAGCAGTAAATCAGAGTGCAGAGAGCTTCTGTCTGGCTGCTCTGCCCTGAGCATCTCTGTGAGGTGACTTTCAGGACAGTGATATGCACATGTCATTAGCAAGCCAGTAATTGGGTATTCAGGCCATGCCAGCAAGATGCTGGTTGTGCACAAAGAACTGGATGCTTTGCCTCAGGTCACTGCCAGTTTGGACACTTGGCTCTTCCTTCTGAGGGGCTGGAACCACTGCTGGTGAAGCCACTCTTTGTTTTGGGGACACCATCACTGCAGTTCCAGATGCTCTCATCCTTCCTTGGGGCTGTTATTCATTTTTCCTGTGCTGAATTTGGGAATGAAGTTGCACTAGTGGGGAATCAACAGTGACACTTTCTATATGTCTTTACTGTGGCTTGGATCCTGCAGGACATTTTGGGAAGCCTCTGGTCACAGCTGATGGAAGCAGCTCTGAACAGAGGGTTGCACAAACTGCTGAGGTGTTGGGATGTCAGAGGAATAAGGTTCCTTAGAGGAAGTAACACCAGTTCATGTTATTCTCAGCTGTTTCTCAAAAAAACAAGTGACAGATAGGCTTGAGTTTTGTGCAGCTTGAGCTGCTGGTTTACTGACATTACCTGGTGTGCCCAGTGCAGTCAGTGCTCCTTGTCTCACCTGGGCTGTTCTGCCTCAGTGCTTCTCTGAAAACTCCTTTAGACCACATTTATATGCTCAGTTTCTGTAGTCCTCAAACAGGATGGCAGCACTGGAGCTCCTCTTTATTGATACTCATGCTTGGCCTCCCTAGAAAGCTGCAGGGATTTTGGCTGTAGCAAGAGAATCTTTAAACCTGTCTTTTAGGGGGATAGTCTCCAAAAGTGCCAATGTGGTGGGCAGGAATAATCTTGGAATGTTAGAATTGTTAAGGCTGGAAAAGACATTTAATTAAGATCATTGTGTTCAACCATCACCACCAGAATATCAAAGTCTGTGGCTACAGTAGCTGCAGCACTAGTGGTTATTTAACTTTTCTCCTATTTAAAATAACAACCTTTAAAATTCTCTTTTTTTGCTATTCCGGTTTAAACCTGAAATTTGGTGGTGAAGCAGAGCTCTGCAGTGTCTGAGAGGAGGGTCAGGTTGTGGTTACTGGGACATCTCAGGAGCTTCCCTAGGGTCAGTGCCATGGCCCTGGTGTTGTTAATAGTGCAGGGGCTGTTCTCAAATCTGATTTTAATTTCAGCTTCTGCAAACACAAGTCGATATGGAGACATTGGAAATGTGGCTGGAAGTGCCACAACTCCAATCCTGGGGACAGTTTTGGGGCTCCCGTAACAAGAAAGACACTGAGAGGCTGGAGCATGTCCAGGGAAGGGAACAGAGCTGGGAAGGGGCTGGAGCCCCAAGAGAGGCTGAGGGAGCTGGGAAAGGGGCTCAGCCTGGGGAAAAGGAGGCTCAGGGGGGACCTTGTGGCTCTGCACAACTCCAGCCAGGAGGGGACAGCCGGGGGGTCGGGCTCTGCTCCAGGGAACAGGGACAGGAGGAGAGGGAACGGCCCCAGGCTGGGCCAGGGAAGGTTTAGGTAGGATACTGGGAAAATTTATTCATGGAAAAGGTGGTCAGGCACTGGCACAGCTGCCCAGGGCTGTGATGGAGTCCCCATCCCTGAGGCATTTAAAAGCCATGTGGATGTGGCACTTGGGGACATGGGGCCAGTGGTGGCCTCAGCAGTGCTGGGGATCAGCTGGATTTGATGATCTCAGAGAGCTTTTCCAGCCTGAAAACTCTGTGACTCCATGTAATCTGGTTTTGGAGCACACTGAGTTTAAATTATGCTTATCAGCACTGGTATCCCAATGCTGCTTAAGTCCTCCAGATTTCCAGAATCTTTTGGGCAGCAACTTCCTGTAGGTAGAAAAAAGTGATATGTTTTTTCCAAAACCAAACCACTCAAAACAAAAACTGGCTTTTCCAGTTGCTATGTGCCATTTCTCAGGAGCATGTTTTACTGCCCAAGCTCTTTTCTCTGTGGTGGATTATTTTGGGTGGCTGTTTTGTAAATCCTGGCACGGGAACCCTTGTGGCTGCCCCAGCTGTGACTGATGATCTCCTTTGGGAACTCTCTAGACATGCATCTCCTCCTTGTTTCTTTTCGTTTTTTCCTCCTCCTCTGTAACTCCTTTTGTCTGACTCTTCCTTCCATCTCTCCCCTCTTCTATCCAGGCTGACAGGCTTCACCTCTGCTAAGTTATAATGTCACCACCGTGACTGATTGGGCACATCCAGCACAAATTTGTCAGTCCTGTTGCATCCCTTCTCTCATGTAAGGAGCCATAAAGTACAGAAAAGAAACTCCTCGAGAAAGAGGTTGTTTAGGGTGTGATGGCTTAAAACTGGTTTGATTTCTTTTCAACACTTAAAAATCTAAAAATCACTCAGCTTGATTGAAAAAAATAAAATCAGCTGCAATTAGACATCTAAAGAGCTTTCAAAGCTGGGCCTTTGTGTCTCTGCATTTCAGTTCTTCCCTTTACAAACTGCAGTTCTCTGACAGCAAGAATGGGAGTTGCATAATTATCCCCCTGAAGAGCTGGGGCTGGGGTGATTGGAAGCATGGAATAATCTACTTTAGAATTTACTCCAGGAGCTGTCGTTTCTGAGAAGCTTTAATTACACTGTAATTACACTGATAGATGATCTCCTGTCTGTGCAGGCACTTCCCATTTCTGCTCTCCAAAGGATTTCAGCCTTTTTGTATCAAATGCAGGCACAGTCACTGCCCTTTGTGCTGGACCTGCAGTCACAGATTTGAGGGGTTTTGCATTTTTGAGTGGCAGAGCTGTGCCTGACAGCCTGGCCTGTGCTGGGGGGTTCTGTGGCAGCCCTGAGGAGCAGCTGAGAACTGGCTGCTGTTGTGTCAGCAGTGAACGAGTGACGCTTCCTGGGACTCGTGCTCCTGATGACATGTCCAGAGAAGTTGTGGGAAGTGTCCAGGGCCAGGTTGGAGCCACCTGGGATTGTGAAATGTATTCCTGCCCATGGCAGAGGGTGGCTCTGGGTGATCTTCACAGTCCAACCCAAACCTTTCCATGGTTCTTTAATTTGGATGCTCTGTTCCCAAGGTGTTGCAGTTCCATGGACTGAATGTGGAATATTTGTGCTATCAACCCCCTAAAGGGATTAAGATGATCTATATTCATCCTGCCACCAGATGCAGCACAGGGCAGGTCTGGCCTGGCACCATCTGGTGTTGGTGACCCTGCTCCTGACATGGAGAGAGGTTTGTCCCTCATGGTGTGGATGGGGAAGTGGCCCAAGGTGAAGGTCAGCAGGAGGGGAAGGGGAAAAGTGCTGCCCATTCACCTTCACAGCTCTGGGCTCTTTCCTAGCATCCAAGTCCAGGTGTAATTCAGAGTTCTCTGTATATCCCACGTTTCTCTAACCAGCTCATTCCCAGTCAAATGGGAGCCAGGTTTTAGCAGATCAGGGCAGTCACACACACAGTAAGTACTGAGAGCTGCCAGGAGACTCTTGAGTGAATAAAGAGCCTTGGAAACCTCACCTTCTGTGCAAAGAGGATTTCCAGGAGAAAGCCAAAAAAGTGAATATGGAAATATCTTAAATCTCTTAAAATTGTACCAACTTATTATATGTCACCTTTCTCTCCTTAAGGAAACAACAACAAGTGTCACTGGGATGGGCTGAGTTGAAAAGAATGATCTCTACAACTCCCTGACAGGAGGGTGCAGCCAGGTGGGGGTCAGGCTCTGCTCCCAGGGAACAAGTGACAGGAGAAGAGGAAATGGCCTCAAATTGTGCCAGGAGAGGTTTAGATTGAATATCAAGGAAACTTTTTTTACTGAAAGGGTTTTCCAGCTGCCCAGGGCAGTGGTGGAATCACCATCCCTGGAAGTGCTCAAAAGTGGATGTGGGACTTGAGGACATGGTTTTGTGCTGAACTAATGGTGGTGCTGGGTCAACAGTTGAATTTGATGATCTTAAAGGTCTTTTCCAACCTTAATGATTCTGTGAGTCTGTGGCAAAGGAAAGTGCTCAGTGGTGGTGACCTTGGAGACGACCTTGCACAGAATGGAGCTGTTGCTCAGCTGCCTGGTGTCACATTCTGGAATCATGGAATGGTTTGGGTTGGAAGGGACCTCAGAACTCATCTCAGGATCATGGACTATCCTGAGTTGGAAGGGACCCCCAAGGTTCATTGATCTAACTCCTGACCCTGCACAGACAGCCCAACAGTCCCACCCTGTGCATNTGCATCCCTGAGAGCGCTGTCTAAATGCTCCTGGGGCTCCTTGGGCCCTGACCATTCCCTGGGGAGCTGTTGCAGTGCCTGATATCTCACTGCACCCCTGGCATGGGCAGAGACACCTTCCACTAGAGCAGGTTGCTCCAGCCTGGCCCTGGGGGAGCCGTGTCCCTGGTGCTGCTTCCTGGTCCGAGCCCCTGCTCTGAGAGCAGCTGGGTGGGGAGATGCTGCCCTCAGGCTCCACTGAGTGCAGGGACAGGAGCCAGACAAGGCTGGGACTGACGGCTCCTGACGCACTTGGGGAGCGCTGGAGCCGCTGGGAGAAGGGAGATGGTGCAGGAATGGATGCTGCCCACACTTCCTGCTGTTCCTGCCACACTCCTCACACCCGTCCCTGCTCCTGGGCTGCTCCTGGGGGCAGTGGGCAGTGCCAGGATGCTGCCAGCTCCCTGTGGGTGCTTGGCTCAGCTTTTGCTGTCTATTCCCACCCCAAGGAACAGCCCTCCTGGAGAAACCACGGCCTGCTGCTGCTGATCCCATTCTCAGGAAAGCAGGGAAATCTTCCAGCCCAGCAGCTCCCCTGGAAGATCCAGAGGCTCGTGGCAGCTTTCAGGGTAGGAGGCTCTGCTTTCCAAGGCCTCCCTCTCTTGGCCCGTTCATGTCTCACACTCATCCCTGGGCTGGTCCATGGTACTGCAAAGCCTCAGGTTGTGTCAGGACTAGCCAGGACAGCCACAGATGATCCTGTTCCTTCAGCATTAATGGAGGGAAATGGCAATTTGGGTCTTTCATATTATCCTGAGATTGAGTAAGTGACTGAATAGGCTGAATAGACAAACCATAGAAAATAGGGCTGAAGGGGACCTTGGGAGTGCATCTAATTCACCTCCTGTTGAGAACACCTGTACCTGTATCTTCCTTTTGCAGGCTCTTCTCCCCACTGATGGATGTTCCCTCCTTCCCACAGGCATTCTGTTCCCACTCCTTGTTTTCCTGAAGCTTAATTTGAATTCTTATACTGTGGTTAAAGCCATGTCTTCTTTGTCCTAAAGCTGAATGTTTGCATTTCCTCATATCTATCCTTTAAATACACAAAATCTCCCATCAGGGGAGTTCTGTGCCTCCTTGGTCCTTCTAGCTAAACCCACAATTCCTTTGAGTCACATTTGCTGGATTTTTGATCTTTCTTGTTCTTTCTTGCCCTGACTCACATTCCCACTTGAACTGCAGTGCCCTGGCTGTATGAGATGCTCAGAGAACTAGAAATGTGTTGGGTTTTTTGTCTTGCAATTTTCCTGTTCCTGTGCCCTTTCCTAGAAAAACATGGAAACAGGGATTTGCCTCACATCAGCTGGAGCTCCGGGATCTCTTTAGCACCAGGGTCAAATCAGTTTTTCCTTCTTTATTAACCAACTATTTCTGCTAAATGTGGACCTTTGCATTTGTTCTCACTAAATTAATCCCCTTTTTTTCCCCGGACCATTCCCCTCCTTTGTTACTGTGGGCTCCTGAGGCCATCCAGAAGTGCTGGAACAGAACAGGCTCCTCTGCAGAATTCCTGAGCTTCCCCTTTTGGGATCCCTCAGCTTCTTCAGGGCAGTGTTAGAGGTGGTTTCACAGCCATTTGCTTCATCTGGTCCAGTTTGCTGAAAGGTCGTTGCTGGTTATCAGTTGTGGGTATCAAAGGTGACGTTTTGTCACGTTAAGATATCACCCAGGCTGTTTCTCTCCCTTTGTCTCTGTGTCAGAACTGCCTTTGGAATGCTGCAGTTTGTGTATCTTTGATGTCCTCTCAAGGTCTCTGGCCATACTAGGACGTTGTGAGCTCACTGGGATCTTCTTGGAGTTCTCACTGAGGCTGAGGCTGAGGCTGGGTGGGGGCTGCCAGCCTGCAGGATGTGCCACTCCTTTTGCAAGGGCTGCTTATAAAGTTTTATCTATTAATGTTAGAAGAATACAATTTGAAAAGCTACGCTGGGCTTTAGATGACACTGTGCCAGGGGAGGGTCAGGCTGGATCTCAGGGAAAGGTTCTTCCCCCAGAGGGTGCTGGCACTGCCCAGGCTCCCCAGGGAATGGTCCTGGCCCCGAGGCTGCCAGAGCTCCAGGAGAGTTTGGACACTGCTCCAGGGATGCTTGGGGGGATGCTGGGGTATCTCTGCAGGAGCTGGACTGGATGATCCTTGGGGTCTAACTCAGAATGTTTTGTGATTCTCTGATTATTAATTGCTCTTTTCCATACACCTACAAAGTTAGAAGTGGGATAGCAAAGGCCAGCCACAAAGAGGAAGAAATGAATGAGCTCCAAAAGCCAGTGGGACGAAAGCACACAAGTTTAAAGGCTTTGTGGCCACCCCTCATGGGCTGGTGCTGGTTACAGATCATATTGGTCTAAACAAAAACTACCATTAATCTCATAAAAATGAAAGTAAACATCAAAATGCTCCAACAGACCTGTGTGGGGCTTATCTCAAAGTGCAGGAGAGCTGGCAGGGAAAGGAGTGTGACCCCGTGGGACTCACCTGGACATCCAGGGTCAGCCCCAGCAGCACCAGGCAGGACCTCTGCAGGGTGGAGTAAAGCCACTTGTCCCCATTCCACCTTCCCTGCCCCCTGCAAGTCCCAGATGGTGCAGAAAGAGGAACCCACGGGCTGGTGGCCTGTGTTTGTTCTGAGGAAGGGGTGGGCTGGAGGCAGCTGTGTTTGGGGCTCCATTATTTCCATTATTCAGCTGTGTTGGAATTGGGGGTGTTTGACTTGGCTCAGCACAGGTAGAAGTGATGGAGTGACCAGGCTGCTTTTGGAGGTGATGCAGGCAAAGCCATATCCAACAGGGCAGTGAATTCCATCAATTCCATGGGTTTGATATCTTTTCTGAGGACTGATGTTGTTATCCTCACAGTAGGGGAGGAGAGAGATGTGGTGCTGGGCAGGTTCACAGCAAAGGCCAGTGGAGCTCCAGTGGGGAACACGTGGCTCCTGTAAGGGGTCATGGCAGGGTGTGAAGGAGGGGAACATGGAATCAGCCAGAGTGGAAAAGACCTTTGAGATCACTGAGTCCAACCTATGACTAACACCACCTTGTCACCCAGACCATGGCCCTGAGTGCCAATCCAGGCTTTCCTCACACACTGGTATTGTCACTTCTGTTTTAACCTTCTGATTCCTGCTGAGCAGCCAGACCTTGTGGGCTGGGCTCACGGGCAGGGTCGTGTCTGCACAGTTTCCTGCCGGGGTGACACTGCTGTGATGTGTCCCCAGGAGCCCTACTACGTGCGCTGCATCAAGCCCAACGACAAGAAGTCGCCGCAGCTCTTCGACGAGGAGCGCTGCCGGCACCAGGTGGAGTACCTGGGGCTGCTGGAGAACGTGCGCGTGCGCCGCGCCGGCTTCGCCTACCGCCAGACCTACGAGAAGTTCCTGCACAGGTGAGAGGCTGCGGGCACTGCCCAGCTCCTCGGGGTGGGCTTGGTTTAACTCTGCTCCTGGAGAAGCTGAAACAGATCCCACAGGACTGTGGATGCTCTGGTTCACTGTGCCAAGGTGGCTGCTCTGGTTCACCTGTGCTGAGGTGCTTGTGCTGCTCAGGCTCAACCTGTCTGCTGAAACTCCCTGGCTGTGTTACTCTGCAGCAGGAATGTGTAATGAGGAGCTTCCCCCGAGTATCACCCTAAAACCTGAGCTAATTAACTGGTGTTTTCTCTAATTGTCTAATTATTGCAGCAAGACGTGGTGTGTCTGGGGGAGCACGTGCATGGTGACATTGTGTGGGAAAAACCGCTGGACTTTAAAACTGGAAGTCTGAAAAGGAGGATGGTGTCATGACCCCATTAAATGTGTTTTTGATTCTTCTTGCCCTCTTAATTCCTACCAGACTTTTGACAAATGACATGTTTTAGATTGAAATATCTTAAGGCTTCACTAAATTAATGTGGGCCCTGCGAGTTCAATCTGTTCTGATGGAACAGTGAATGGAGTTTTTGTTCTGTTACTGAATCAGGTGAGAAAAGGGCTGTGAGAATACAAAAAAAATAAACTATCCAAGCAGGTGGGATGTCATGAATTAGAAACAAAGTGCTGGTGAAAGATCTTTTGCTGTTCACAGCAGCGATTTGCCTGGATATATCATAATATCCAAGGTGGAATAAAAGGCTCTGGCTTCCTAAATCCAGTCTGCAGCACTGGGGATCAGTTTCCTGAACCATTCTGCAGTGGATAGAGTGTACTTTCACCTCACATGTAGAATTCATTACAATTTACTCTTAAGATTTGTGTAATCGCTATTAATATAAACAGCTGCTTTGTTTTTAATGAATGTTTGATGAGCTCCCGTGAGCTCCAGCCCCACAGTGTTTGCAGTTAGGAAACCAAATCAGCCCATGGCAACTGCTTCAGCTTTTGGGCTGCTGGAACAGGAGTCCTGCCCAGCCCTGGAGTGGGATTTGACATCCAGAGTGAGGGATCAGACACTGTTTGTGTGTGTGGTGTTGCTCCAAGCCTGGTCTGCAATGGCTTTTCTAAATTAAAAAAAGGAGAAAAATAAAACATAACTTCTCTTTCTGTAGAAGAGTTTGTTGATATTTAGCCCTAAATCCTGTAAGGTAGTTGACTTCTCTCTCTCAGTAGGGAATGAAGCGAAGCTCAGTTAAGACCATTATAAATGTTCTTCTCCAGCTTTCCTTGGATAAAGAAAACCTTCCTTTGAGCTCTGTGCAAGCCAGGCTGCCCTTTCCAATTTGAAGTATTTTCTGTTGGACCAGGAGTAGTTGTCCCTTCCCATGGTCACGGCATTGTCCAGTTGGGTGACACACATGACACTTACACAGATGGGATGCATTCTCTTGGTTTAATATATCAATTACCATCAAAAAAAAGCTGATTGAGTTTCAGGAAGGGGTTTGTGAGTGTAATCCAACCCTTTCCACATGGAGGCGTCCATATGCCTATCCCAGGCCATGTCAAACATAGCATGGAATCAACTCTGAGAGCTGTGAACAGCAGGCTGGGAAGGGACAGTGAGGCCCAGCTGCAGCTGCACAGCCAGTATTGTTCACTAAAGCTTCACCACTTAGTGGCTTGCAGAAATCTTGGTTCTTAGGAGAGCTGGACTGGGAAGTGTTAACTCCAGGAGCAGCCTCACCCCTGTTGGGTGTTTCCGTAGGGAGGTACAGAGAGAAAGGAGAAACAAAGGTGTTTGGAAGGGGGTGTTCCATGTCTGGGTGACCTTGGAAGCTGTGGGGATCCACAGGCAGGAGAGGGGCAGAGCTGTGGTGTCAGGGAGCAGATTTATTCCAGATTCTGCCTGGCCATAATTAGCACCAGGCCAGGATTGTGAGTGGCTGTGGCATCCAGGCCATGCCCTGTGCTGCAGGGAAGGAGTTGGTGGCATTGTATGACACATGTGGGGACAATGGGAACAGCCAGGCAGCTGGGATATTCCACCTGCTGTGGCTGGGAGGGAGGGGGGCCATCAGCACTGGGATGTCTTTAATACCTGTGGAAAGGAGCAGGAGGGTTTAACATCTGAGGCAGGTTAGTGTGCTGTGACATCCCTTCTCTCCTGAGCTCCTTGGTGGGACAGGCCTGGCTCATAGCCTGGGTCCCAGCCTGATCCATGGCCTGGATCTGAACCTGATCCATAACCTGGATCTGAACCTGATCCATAGCCTGGGTCCCAGCCTGATCCATAGCCTGGGTCCCAGCCTGATCCATGGCCTGGATCTGAACCTGATCCATGGCCTGGATCTGAACCTGATCCATAGCCTGGGTCCCAGCCTGATCCATAGCCTGGATCTGAACCTGATCCATGGCCTGGATATGAACCTGATCCATAGCCTGGATCTGAACCTGATCCATAGTCTTGTTCCCAGCTTGGGGGGTTGCACTGCTACTTCTTTGTTCTTTTATTTTTTTCTTTTTCCTAGCATATCTGTCTCGAGGTGAGACATTTTTCCCAGTGATATTTTCCCAGAATTATTGCAGGAACATTTTCCTGATGAGAACAGGGAAGAGAATCCAGCGTGCATCACTGATGTCTTGTGTATCCGTGTGTGTGAGAGCAGGAATGCTTTTGCCAGCACGTGCTAAATCTTCTCCTGGGAGTCTGAAGGGAAGTTTCTAATGCTGTTTATTTATCAGTGAGGTCCCTGTAACCCCCGAGGATGGTGTTCCCTGCCTAGGCGCAGTGTGCACCTCCATTCCCCCCGCTTCCACAGCGTATTCCAAAGGCTGATTTGATGAATGAACGCGGCGCTGGGATGTGTTTCCATTCAGGCTCTTTGAGGCTGTTCCGAGCCTCCTGCGGTGCCGCCGCTCCCCAGGAAAAGGGTGATTGTGAGGCCGTTTAAGTGTAACTGAGAGCTGAGAGTGTCTGAAGCTTTGAGATTGATGCCTGCCTTGGCTGGGGCCTTTGAAGTGCGAAGTGGCTGAGCTCGCTGAGTGCTTGTTTTATTTAGAACACGGGCTGCGGGTTCTATTCCAGGGAAAACGTCTATTACAGCTCTTATTGTGTCCATAAATCTTATGCAGAAAATTCATTGTTGCTTTTTGCAAACGCCTGTTCCCCCAGTCAGCATTTCCTGGGCTGGTAAATCTTACAGAGCTTGGGCTGATCCCAGTACTTCGGGTTTGATTTGTAAATGTCTTAATTCCAGTCTGCGTTTCTTTGTAATGGAAAACGGAGTTTGGGGTGTGAGGATGGGAGGCATAGCAGACCCATAGTTACAGGCTGGGACAGCACAGACAGAGAAAGCTCTGCTGCAGAGGGAAGTGATAGAATTTGTTAGAAATTGCTCCCAAAGTGATGCACGTGAAAAAATGGTTTGCCAGATTTTTAAATCCAGATTTTCTGATGAAGCAATTGGTTGCAGGTGGCTTCTCATGCAGAACGTGAACAAAAGAAAGCTTTCCTTTCATACAAAAAACCCACCCAAACCAAAACAAACAAACAAAACCCAAGCAAACAAATAAAAAATTAAATTGGATACTGAAGCTGTGAAAAATGGAACAGACAAATCTGCAGGAGGCCAATGCTGAGTTTGTCCCCTTGCATCAGCTCAGTGTTGATGAATTGAGCTCCTCCCAATATTATTTTGCAGCATCTCACAAAATCATGCATCTCCTTTAGTCATTTTCCTTGTATTTTGAGGATCATGATTCCTACAGAGGACATCTTCAGACTCTTCCATCTATACTCAGTTTTATTACAATTTGTTGATAATTTTCTCTAAAAACAGTTGAAGTTTGGCCTTCTCAAGCACCTTGGTGGCAAGTTCACATTTGTAAATTGTACCTTTGAATTCCAGGTACAAGATGATCTCTGAATTCACTTGGCCCAACCATGACCTCCCCTCAGACAAGGACGCTGTGAGGAAGCTCATCGAGTGCCACGGCTTCCAGCATGACGTGGCCTACGGCAAGACCAAGCTCTTCATCCGCACGCCGCGGACTCTGTTCACCCTGGAGGAGCTGCACGCCAAGATGCTCGTCAGGATCGTCCTCTTCCTGCAGAAGGTAAAGCTTCCACTGCCTCAGAAACTCAGCTCAAGTTCCTTAAACCACTCTTGCTCTCCTCTCTGGCTCTGTTGTTGCACAGACTTCTTCAGTTTGGTCACTTCTTCCAGACTTCTGCAGTTTGGTCACTGCGGGATATTTTCAGGGCTCTTCCATGGTGCTGTCTGTAGCCTTGGTATGGTGGAGCTGTAGCATGTAAAAAGTTTCCATCACTGTTAAAAACTTGCTCTTTTCTCAGTGGAAGGAGGATGCCTGGGAGCTTGAGGGACTCTTATGGCTGGAATGTGGAATCACAAAATTCCAGGCTGGTTTGGATCAGGAGGGACCTTAAAGCCCAGTCCCACCACGCCCTATCACAGGATGCCCAGAGAAGCTGTGGCTGCCCTATCCCTGGAAGTGTCCAAAGCCAGGCTGGATGGGGTAAAGTGAAGAGGTCAAGTGGAAGGTGTCCCTGCCCATGGCAGAGGATAGGACTGGGGGAGCTTTCAGGTTCCTTTTAACACAAACTATCCCGTGATTCTCTGGTGTTAGCACTTGCTGAAAACGGTGTCTGTATGAGCAACATCTGTCTGGCAAAGAGCAGAAGTGGTGGGGCTGACTTTTCCCTGTCAGGCAAAGTAGATTAGTTCAAGACTTTTAGAAGCTAATTTCTTAAAATGCGTATCTTCTGTGAAATTGTTGGAACCTGGGAAAGAAGAGAATCTCTGAACCCATTCCTGTCCCTCACAGATAGAAACTGCTGACAGATGGGTGTAAAAACTTGACAGAGAGAAAGCTCTGCAGGGAACATAGGTTTGCACAAACTCTCCAAACCTGATGGACTGAATGGGGAAGAGCCTGAAGGAGAAGATCCCCCCTGAAAGCCCTGAGTTCTGTGGAACACTCACATTTGTGGTGTCTGTGGGTGTGATTCCCTTCCTGGAAACCCAACCAGTTTGACCAGTATGGGAGCAGAAAGCATCAAGTCTAGGGTTAGTCTCTTGGTATTTGTTGTGTTGAATGGTTTGTCTTTAGTAGGGAATTCTGCACCTTTAGTGTGCAGTGAGTTTTCTGGAAAGGCCAAGCTCAGGCTGTGGAGGATGCAGGCCCTGCCTTTCTCTGAGCTTTGTGGTTCAGAGTTTTATTCCCTGTTCTGAGCATGTCCTGCTGCTGAGCTTCCTTGGACTACTCAACATCTTCTCCTACCCTCCTGCCCTGGAAAGGGGAACACTTTTTATTCTCTTGGACTGGCTTGGGACTAATCTGTGGGGCCCCCATGCTGCCTGGAAGGTGTTCCTGGATCCTTAGCTGTGCTTCCCTTGTGCTCACCCGGGCTTCTAGGGAGGAGTTTCTTGCCTGGAGCCACTTCAGGGAGGTCACAGGGCCTCAGCTGTAACCCAGAGTCTCTTTCTTCCCAAGGAATGGTGTGAGCTGATGAGCTCCTTGTGGAATAAAGCTGCAGGGGGGACTGCTTGCTCCCAGGTGACTCCAGCTTTCATAATAAACCAGGGAGCAATTGAGGGGTGATCTTTTTGGAAATTGCAAGGTGCAACTACTGGAGAATAATTTCAGAGCCCTGGGCTGTGTTGTTGTGGGAGCAGATCACAGCTCGGTGAGCTCCAAACTCCTCCTTCAGATAAATCCAGTGAGAGGCACAATTTTAACAACAACTTGTCAGTTTTGTGAGTTTGCTGCCAGCTCCAGAATTACATTGTCTGGGCTGGGATCTCAGGTGCGCTCAGTGTCAAAGACAGCAAGGCAAAGGATTTTTTTGCCCCGGAAGGTAAATACTTTCTTAGGTATAATAGATCAAGTCTTTTGTTCCAAAAAAGGGTTTTGCTGCAGTGGGTTTGTGTGGCATCAGGTGTAGAATAACTGTGATGCTTCTGGAGGTTTCTTTGTTGCCACAATCAGCAAAAGTGATAGAAATTAAAATGCTGGTGCTTGTTGTGGCTTCACAAACCTCCCTGCCCTGTGTTCTGCTCTGCCTGGGGTGGGGAGGGACCAACATGAATCTGCCTGAGGACTGAAACAGGGCATTGAGGCATCTTGCTGTTATTTTTCTATGGGAAATCTTCAGGGAGTTCTAGCTTACCTCATAAAGTACTTGTGGGGAAAAGACAAACTCCTTCTCCAGTGCTCAAGGTACTGAGGACTCTGGAAAAATCTGGATGTCCTCTTGTCCTCTTTCCTGTAGCTGAACCTCTCTGCTTTCACTCACTGGAGGTTCTTCCACCAGGCTCTCAAATACTGGCAAGGGGATGCAGAGAAGCTTTTCAGAGTCCTGGAACTTGCAGCTAAACCAAGAAACATTTAATGAATCATTAAATGCTTATTAAACAGCCCATCAGTTGAAGAGCAGGTGTTGAGCTGGTATCTACAGCTATGGATTAGAGACCTTTTACAGTGTTAAATCTACCTGAAAAAGCTTGATTTTGATTCCATTTTCAGTGTTTCTCTTGTTTCCTGTTAATTCTGCTCCTAGCCCTGGCTGGGATCCCTCACGTGCTCTGCTGCCGGCAGATGGGGCCGGTGGAGTCGGGCAGTGCTGGAAAATGTTCAGTCAACAATCAAAAATCAAACCAGAGGAGGGATCTGATGAGGCCTTCTTTGAGCTCTGAAAGCATCAAGG
The DNA here is from genome assembly GCA_013400175.1 of Phainopepla nitens. Taxonomy (NCBI): domain Eukaryota; kingdom Metazoa; phylum Chordata; class Aves; order Passeriformes; family Bombycillidae; genus Phainopepla; species Phainopepla nitens. The sequence goes on from VXBQ01014533.1 coordinate 104,745, forward strand.
CAATTTTGCCTGTCATTTGTGTTCTCAACTTGCTTTCAATTGTTCATTAACAACTCAAAGGAAAATTTAATTCTTGTTCTTTTTTCTTTCTGTAGTTTTGCCTGTGAGCATCAAAGGCTGACGGAGGCAAACTGTGAGCACATCTAGAAGGATTTGATTTTCTTTTAAATAACTGAGCTTTCTGTTGCATTGGAGTTCCTCAAATTTGAATTTAGGAAAAGGGAAAGACAAGAGGAGATGAAATGTGGTATTGTGACAATGGGCACTTGTGTGACACAAGCTGAGGCAGATGTGAGGAGCAGCCTTAGAGCAGCTGATCCCAGCCTGGGGCCCAGGGGTGTTTTTCTTTGCACAGGAATGAGTGTAAGTGAAAGAATCCACATTTAGCAGCTCTTCTTCTAATGATATGTATTCTGTGGCTTATTGCTCTCCTGCAAATCACTGAGGCTTTCCAGAAGGGATTCAGTAATTATCTGGAGAGCTTCATCATCTAGTGACCCTTAACCCTCCAAACAGAGCTGCTACCTTTGTGTAATGGTGCTTACAAGTTTGGTTAAATTGAATTAAAACTGACTTCTAGTTTAAATAGATAATTTTACTTTCTTTTGTTCCACATGTCTGGGATGTCTTCACCTTTAGATTTATCTTTCACACTCCTTTTTTTCTTCCATGATAAAATGTCAGTGAGATTCCAGGCTGTAATTTTCCTTCTGCCCCAACGCAGTCAGTGAGCAGATGTGATGTGATTTAACTGTGGCAACTTGCTGGCTCTGGGAGAATTCAGCAAGTGAGAGCTGTGTCCAGTGTCACAAACTCCATATGGCAGCAGGGGCGTCACACTGAAGGGTCACTCCAGAAGCCCCAGCTGAGGTTGCTTCATGTGGTGCTTTAGGGTTTATTTGCTGTACCTGTGCTCCTGCCAGCTCTGTGATTGTCACCCTGAATGCAAATGGAGCAGCTCTAATGTTAATCATGCAAATAAAAAAAAAGGAAAAAAAAAAAAGCTGCCATGAAGCTCTGCTGCTTTTCCTACCCTTGGAAAGGCTCCCACAGGCTCATTAGCTGTGCAGAGCAGAGCTTTGTTCGGAGAAGAAAGCCCGGGCAGCCGGCACGTGCGGGCTGTGCAGATGATGGCTCCTGTCACTATAATTTACTGCACTATTTTGGTGTCATTTTATCAGGACGGCACAGCTGCGTATGGAAATCACTCCCGAAATCTTCCTGCCTGGCACGGAGGCAGCAGGAATGTCCTTGAGTGCAGCCCGGCCCCTCCTGGGACACAGCCCGGCAGTGGGGGGAGCCCGGGGAGCGCTGGGGCTTGGAGGGGCAGGGCCGGCCCTGGGACGTGCCCTGGGCATCCCAAGGTGTCCTCGGGCACCCCGGCGTGCCCGTGGAGCCCAGATGGGCTCTGCAGAGGCTCGGGAGCTGCCATCACCATGGCAACGTTCCCCAAGCCACGGGGAGAGCAGCACAGAGCCATGGCTGACGTGTCATCCTTCCGTGTCATCCCTCTGTGTTTCACCTTCCCGCTCCCTCCCCACCAGCCCTGCGAGCTCGGGACGCAGGGAGGCCTCAGCCACCCAGGGAAGCTCCTCCATGGACACAGGAGGTGTTACCTGTTAGGTTATGGAGGGCCAGAAGCGTTCCAGGGGGGGCTTGGGCCAGTGACCCAGATGAAAGGGGTCAGTGGATTTGCCTCTGACTCCAGGCGTTTTCCATCCCGAGGCAGTGTTTGTGCATGCTGCCTGTCAGCAGGAACAGGTCTGTAACGACATGGATTTGTATCCTGGACTCAGGCTTTGATCTGGAGAGGCTCTGGCAGGGAGGGGCTGTGACAGGAGATGCTGTGGCTCCTTCCCAAGGAGCAGGGGCTGGGAGCTGCCAGGACCAGGTGGAGAGAAGGAGGAAGAGCTGGCTCCATCCCCTGCACCAACACTGACTGATCCCATGGCTCCTCCTGGGCTGCTCCCCTTCCCTGGGCCAGGAGCATCCCTGTCTGCTTCCAGTGAAGGCATTGAGGCAAAAAATCCACCACCTTTTCCTTCCCTGGAAGGGAAGTGGTCACATCCCCAAGGCTCCCAGAGCTCCCAGGAGCATTTGGACAATGCTCTCAGGGATTGTTGGAGTGTCTGTGCAGGGCTGGATGATCCCTGTGGACTTCTTCAGGAGATTCTGTGATTCCTGGTGTTTCCAGAGGCAGGAAATCCTGCAGGGTGCAGCCAGGATTAACGAGGTGCCCTGTCAGGCCCATGGGACACCACAAAGGGCAGCCATGGACCAGCAGCTCCATGTGGGGGGATGGTTGGGAGCTTTCCCAGGGCTGGGAATCTCATCCCTGTCCCAGGGCACGGTTGCTGCAGCCGTGGCTGAGCTGCAGAAGGAGCTGCAGGAGGAACCTGGAGCTGAGATGTGGCTGCATCCCACACCTGGGACCTGCTGAAGCATGGCTCCTGTGGTGATTTTTATGTTCGTTATTGAACACACTCTTGTTAGTGCCAGCTAATTAATCTCGGAGTGGGGCCCTTCTCTCTTTCCAGCCTGTGGAATATTGTTGCTATTAAGCGAAGCAATAGAATGAACATTGTTCAGCTGACTTATGTGAAAAGAGAAAACAGCTCTCAGCAAATGCAGCAGCTCTTCCCCCTCGCTGCTCTCTGAGGTGATGTGGGAGAACAGGGAGCCTTTGATTTAAACCCTTTGCCTCAAACCTTATGGGACCCACATTTACTCAAAGCAGGAAAAGGCAGCTCACAAACTGGGGCTGTGAGTGAGGTCTGAGCCACTCCATCACAGCCCTGCTCTGCGAGGAGGTGACCCTTTGGAGCAGTCAGGACTGGGATCACTGGAGATGGGAGCGTTTCTCCAGGGCCCCGTGGCCACCACGTGCACGGCTCCTCTGCGCTGGCACGTAAATATTTAATAACCCTGCCCTGTGAGAGCCTCCAGAGCTGAGCAGGGAGCTTTGTGCCTGCCTGAATTATGGGGTTTGTTTGATTCTCACCAGTTGGGCTGGGGCACATGGAACATTGCTCATGGAGCTGTCCGGGCTGGGCTGAAGGAGGGTGGTGGGAGGAGGTGTTTGTGGTGCAGCCAGGATGGAGGAGTTTTCCAAGGTTTGTTTCCTTGCAAAACTGCTCCAAAATAAAACTCTGGGCTTTAATTGAGCTGAGCTGGGTTTGTTTGCTGAATGCTGGGCATTTGTTTGTTTGCTCATGTGTTTGGGTTGGGAGCTGTGTGGGTTTTCTTCTGCAGTCGCAGGGATTGCAGCATCTAGGTCAAATCTAGATTATCCCTTTTTCCATGGGAGATCTATGGGCAAGACAGTCACTGCATCCTGGGCCCACCCTGACTGCTCTGCTGGCTTTCCCTGTTCTCTGCAGGGCCCATTTAATTGTCTTCCTCTCTTTCTTCCCTTTTTTTCTCATTTTTTTTAGTGGCACATTCAGAGCATGGAACAGCCTGCAGCCTGCAGACAAGGCTGTAATGCATAGATTGGTGTGGAGGATTTATGTTTTGCTGAGGTGATGGATGTGATCTGAGGTTTCTTTAATCTTAGAAACTCTGTTGGAAGCTGAGTGAGGTTTTTAAACTGATTCTAAAGGTGTGTTCAGATCTCCCCTGCCATTCATCTGAATTTTAATTTATTAAATTTTAATCAAAAAACACGTGAATTAAATATTCTTAAGGAAAAAAATCAGTGCTTCCCTTAAGATGTGTCTCTTGCTTTTGGCTGAATGCTGTTTGTGCAAGTCCCTGCTTTAGAAGCTGCCAAAGCAGCTGCTGCAGTGGGAGTAGTGGGATCATCCCTCGGAACACTGCAGGGATCACTGAACCCAGGGCTGTGCAGGAGGAGATCCCTTGGTCTGGAGCTTTTCATGTCCCCAGGGGTCACTTCCACCTCTGGGGTGGCCTTAACTGAGGGAATAAAAGGGCCTGGAGGAAAGCTGTGGCTGCCCCACCTCTGGGAGTGTCCGAGGCCGGGGTGGATGAGGCTTGGAACAGCCTGGGATGGTGGAAGCTGCCCGTGGTGGGGGTGGGACTGGATGGGCTTTAAGGTCCCTTCCAGCTGGGGTTTGATGTTTCTGTGAAACATCCCCTTTAAAAGGCTATGGAATTGGTAGAGGTCTCTGGAGAGTGAAGAAAGAACAGCAAGGAACTCCCTCGCTGGGAGCAGCTGTAGAAATAAATATTCTTTATAATGGTCAGGAGTTTGAGCTGTGTTGTCTTTGTTTTTCCAACCTTTCCTTTCTCTCTATCCCTCTCTTAGCCCTTTAGTCCTGATTTCAATTGCCCTCTTAATTTTTCCTCCCCTGAATTTTTGGACGACAAAGCATAGAGAAGGCAAAGGTATTGAAAGAGGTGAGGAGAGACCATGGGTGGGGGCTAGATGGGGGAATATTGTTTGGTTTCTGGTGCTCTTTGGGGGATGTTTTAAGCCAAAAAACTCCTTCTCTTTCCGTTTTCAACATAATCATCATTACATCTGTGCTCTTGTGTCCGTGGTTTGCTCATGGGCCCTTCCCTGCCTGCTCACACTGAGGAATCAACACATGCTGCTGCTTATTCCCCTCCACTGCTCCTTGGGCTCTCCTCGCAGGGGCAGTCCATTCCATGTCCTGTCCCTGCTCCTGCTCCGTGCCTGGGCTGGGCTCTGATCCCTGGCACAATCGACTGCCTTGGAGTCTGCTCCAGAGGGGTCACTTGGAAAACTGTCATCAAACTGGTTTTTTGGGAGCCATGGCATCCTCCACCCCCTCTCTCATGCCCCACACACATTATCACCTCCTCATCCCTCTGGAATGCTGCCAGACCCTCCTGGGCTCCTCTGCCTGTGGTGCTTGGCTGGCAGTCGGTGGCTCTGTATCTGCTGGTTGGGATTTGGGATCTGGGGAGGCAGATGGCTCTGGAACTGGAGCTGAAGCCGTTCCAGCAATGTCACTCTGATTTCAGGCTCCTTCTGCCCTGCAGCTGATTTTTCCTGAAAGATAAAGGGACTTTGCCTCTTAGAGACTCCTGTTCCTCTGTCAGCTTGGGTGGGGGCTGGCTCGGGGCTCAGGAGCTGTCAGGGCAATCTCAGGAGGTCAGGTGGGGACAGGGTGATCTCCAGTCTCATTCACAGGAAATCAGGCTAACCAGCACAGAAAGCCACAGGAGGGGAGAAAGGGAAGTATGGATTTATTCTTGCCTGTGGGAGGGATGACACAGGTCTCTGCCATCCCAGGCTGGTTTATTCTGGCTGTAAGGACTCTATGAATACAAGTTCTGAACCCCCCAGATGGCTGAGATATGGCTGGATCTAAGTGGGAATTTTTAAGGTCCCTCCAACCCAAACCATCCTGTGAGTCCAAGATTCGGTGATCCTTGTTTGTCTGGTCTGTGTCTTGCTGCTCACAGCTACACAAAGTACCTGCCCAACAGGGAGTTCCTGCTTTGACAGCTCCTCTTGTCCCCAGGATTGACCATTCTGTGTTTCTGGAAGGCTCCATGGGACCCTCGGGCAGCCAGGTCACCGTGGCAGCTCAGCAATTCTGAGTGGCTGCTTTGAGCTGCAGTGAGCCCTGCAGTGGAAAAGAAAACTACCAAGCCAGAAAACAGTTAATTTAAAACATACTTGTCCCTCATTCTCTGGAAGAAGTTTGTCCTTCCCTTTGACTGTTTCCTCACCTTTGAGGCACTGTTGTGGTGCCACAGAAGCTCCTCACTGGCAGGGGGTTCTCCAGTTATGACAACTTGATTTGAGAACATGCTTTTCATTAGTAGTTTGCTGTGTGTGTTAGCCAGGGGCATGCCTGGGCTGGATAATTGGATTTGGGAGGCCAGTGTTTGTACAATTGAGACACCTCTTGCTGTGAAGCCAATTTCTGCAGCGATGCGGCTGATACAACATCAGGGCAATCTGTTCCAGCCTTTGTTCCAGGGATGTCTGACTGGTGGAAAAAGTAACCACAGTGAGAGACTTCCCTCAACAGCGTGCCTGCTTCCAGCCCAAGGAAGCAAAATCAAGACCTTGTTCTGTGTCTCAAATGGTCCAGGGAACAGCTGACAGAAGTGAAGCTCTGCAAAGTCTTGAGCAGCTTACACAGATTTACTGTGTATGTTTTTTCCTTGAGATCCTCTGTAACGCCCAAGGACTGTTTCACTGCGGCCTGGAGCCCTTTGTTCCTCATTTCTGTTCTTACCAAATTCAAAAATGAGAAGTTGGCAGTAGGGTTTTGCCCAGTTGATTTTGTTTGTTGTCCATACATCTCTTTACAGGTACATTTTATGCCTCTTCAGTCTGTGCTTAACTATCTCAAGCAATCCAAATCTTCTGTGCTTTTCTTTAAAAAAATTTCACCAGTACTCTTTGGATGCTCAGTTTTAGGATCCTAGCTGGTGATTCTGTCAAATTCAGAGTTTCAGAGCCTGCTCTGCCCTCAGACAGGGAAATGCCAGCTTTAATCCAGCCTTACACACTTTGGGCCTTGGGCAGGTCTGGTTTAGCCAGGAAGCTTCAAGCCTTGAGCTTCCCAACAGCTCTGAGGGCCTTTGCATCAATGAAGCTGAACAGGATCTGAGCTAAACCCACAGTGGTAACTGAGTGTGGTAGCACACGTGCAGGGGGTGCTGTCTTCTCTCTGCCTAATGGCCTCAAGGAATAAATAAGGAATGTGTTGTTTATTATTTTATCTGCACACAGGGATGAGATTCTCAGTCCCAGCTCCCTGGAGTTGGTTGATGTGTTCAGTCCAGCACTGCTGGTTTCTGCTGTGGCTTTTGTGCTTGTGCTCTCGCCTTTCCCTTCCCTGCCCCATGTCCTGCCTTGCTTCCCCAGCTCTTCCCTCAAGCACTGAAATGCTCTCTATTCCCTGGGACAGCTGCCCTGGCAGGTGCTGGGACAGAGCTCATTGCCTTCAGTCACCCTGGGTGTGTTGGGCTGTTCTCAGAGTCCCAGAGTAGTTTGGGAAGGGTCAGTCAAAACCATCCAGTCCCACCTTCTGCCATGGGCAGGGACACCTTCCACTAGAAGGAATGTTCAGCCTGGAGAGGGGGAGGTTCCAGGGAGACCTCAGAGCCCTTCCAGTACGTAAAGGGGCTCCAGGAGAGCTGGAGAGGGACTGGGGACAAGGGATGGAGAGACAGGACACAGGGGCAATGGCTTCCCACTGCCAGAGGGCAGGGATGGATGGGANGGATCTTTCACATCTTTCCCAACCCAGTTCATTCTATAATGCTGTGATTCTTTGTGGGCAGGATTGTGCAGGGTCTGGGCTCTGTTCTGGTGTGTGAGAGCAGAAATGGGCTCTGCTCATGAGTTTGATGCTCCATAAAGTGCTGGGTGCTCAAGCAACTGCCCAGGCTCTGCTAGAGCTCCATAGGTTGTGTCTGTAGGGAATGAGAGATGTCCCACAGGGACAGCAAGGCTGAAGGAGAACTGGGAGAGAACTCTGACAGAGGTTGAAAGGAGAGAGTTCTCTGCTTTGGAAGGGTTTAGAACCCAAAATCTCTGTGTTTCTCTTTAAACTTGGGATGTCTAGAGAGGAGCAGCCCCTCACAGCTCTGCAGTGGTTGCTGCATGAGCTTTTCTCAGCTGCATGGCAGGATTGCCAGCAAAGCTGTCAGGTGAACCTCTGACATCAGCTTCACAAAGCAACTGTCATGTTGAAAACTGCCTTGGGTAATTAATTAATCCTTCTGTAAATAGAAGGCTTGATGTGCACCAGCAGTGCTGGGAAAGAGGGAAATAAAGTCTGTGACAGGACCACGGTGAGCAGGGAGGCTCTTGGCAGGAGCAGGAGGCTCATTATCCTTCCAGTTAAATTCTGCAAGGAAAAAAAAATACAGTCTTTGGCTTGGTGGGTGGTGTTGGAGGGTGAGTACCGGCCTGGAGGGATCCCTGGGGAAGGGGCTCAGGATTTCCTCTGGTTATGGAATGGAAGCAGCACCTGCCTCCTTCTTCCTGCCTGAGGCTCCTCCCTGGGAGCTGCTGCGGTGCCCTGGCACTGGCACAGTCACAGCAGCACTGGAGCAGCCTTCCAGCACCTCTTCCCAGAGTGGCACGGGGTGCCAGGAGAAGCCCAGGAGATGCTGTGTGTTCTGCATGTGGTGCTCTCCAGGCACAAATGCAGCTCACAGTGACACTAGAGAAGCTGGGCCCCATCCCAGAAGTTTGGGGAATATCCTTTGGTTTGCACATTTGGTTGTTTTTCCACACATGACCAGAATAGATATTCCACGGGCTATTTTCAGAGCAATCTTTCTTTTAAATCAGAGTTAAAATTGCTTCTCAGTAATTGTTCTCAATTAGCACAGAATCGTGGAATGGTTTGAGTTGGAAGGGACCTTAAAGCCCATCCAGATCCACCCTCTGCCATGGGCAGGGACAACTTCCACTGTCCCAGGCTGCTCCAAGCCCTGTCCAGCCTGGCCTTGGGCACTGCCAGGGATCCAGGGGCAGCCACAGCTGCTCTGGGCACCCTGTGTCAGAGCCTGCCCACCCTCCCAGGGGCAAATTCCTTCCCAATATCCCATCTATCCTTGTCCTCTAGCAGTGGGAGGCCATTCCCTGTGTCCTGTCCCTCCATCCCTTGTCCCCAGTCCCTCTCCAGCTCTCCTGGAGCCCCTTTAGGCCCTACAAGGGCTCTGAGCTCTCCCTGGAGCTTTTTCTTCTCCAGGTGAGCACCCCCAGCTCTCCCAGCCAGGCTCCAGAGCAGAGGGGAGCCAAGAGCAGCCATTTGATAATTCCTTTGGCCTCCTCTGGAATTGCTCCAACAAAGGTCCATGCCTTTCTCCCGTGGGGATCTCAGTCATAAACACAGTGTTTTTCAGTCACGTTCTACCCGCATTTGATTGGCGCTGGGACGTCCCTTCCCTTGAAGTAAAATTATACATCCGTGTGGTATGGGAAGGGTCTGGAAAGCAAAGATCTCTGCTGCTGTCCCTGCTGAAGGCCGTGCTGTGTGTCCCCGGCAGGTGTGGAGGGGCAGCCTGGCCCGGCTGCGCTACCGGCGGACGCGGGCGGCGCTGAGCATCGCGCGGCACTACCGGCGCCACAAGGTGCGCGCGTACCTGCGCGAGGTCGCGCGGCGCTTCCGGGACGTGCGGCTGCTGCCCGACCGCGGCCGCAGCATCGCCTGGCCCGCCCCGCCCAAGGTGCTGCTCCGCTTCCAGGAGGCTCTGCAGGACATCTACCGCAGGTACGGCCCCTGCCCCGCGGCGCGCCCGCTGCTTGTGCCGGGGACGTCCGGCTGAAGGACGTGAGTTGGGTGTCGCTGGCTTCGTGCCCTTGACCGGGAAGATAATTCTAATCCAAAGGTTTATTGTTGAATCACAGAATCTCAGGATGGGTTGGATCTTAAAGCTCATCCAGTTCCACCCTGTGCCATGAGCAAGGGCACCTTCCACCAGATCAGCTTGTTCCATTGTGATAAACATTGTGTTTCCTTCCTTGGCCCCTTCCTGGTCTTGCTGGTTGGTTTTGAAAAGAAAGAGCCGCTGCTCTTGGGTGAGGGGGAGGAGAAAAAGAATCTTCTTGATTTCCTCAACACTTCTCGTAGTAAGCCAGTGTTTTTCTGCAGTAAAATGAGCGATGTTCCCCTTGTCACCCATGTTCTGTGTGCAGAACAGGTGTTTGTACCTTCATTAAACCTCCCAGTATCTAAAGGCTGATGATTTTTTTCTCTGGGAAGCTGTAGGCAAAGTAGTTACAATTCCAGTTTGAGAAATGATGACTTCTGAAAGTAGCTGAACAAGAAAAATACTGGCTGGAGGGGCTTTCAGAGACCTCCTGTCCAGCAATCAGTTTGCAGGGCACTTCCAGCAGCTCTAGATCAAGTCAGCTTTGTTATTTTCTCCAGCTGTCTCTTTCAGGAGAGACATCCATCCACCCACAACCTGTCTGGGGAGAGAGTCCTGCTTTCAGAATTAGCTCAGTTATCAGAACTACAGAATTTTAACTGCTAAAAAGCCTTTTTATAGCATTAATCCTGGAGCTCTGGTGCTGCTGCTGAAGGCTGGGTGTGATGTGGAGCAATGGATGGGCTACCCTGCCCTGTTCATGGTGCAGTTGGAACTGAGGTGCCAAATTCAGCTGTTAGAGGAGAATGGTGCTGTAAATGAGCCCAAAAATGAGCTTGCAAACACTTTATTGCAAACAGATGCAGCATTGGTTGACTCGTGGGTGTGGGATGGGGAGTGTGGCAGTCCTGTCAGGGTTGGAGGTGAGACGTGACTTAAAACATCAGCTGACCTTTGCAGCTTTAGGAATGCCCGGGCAGGACTCTGGGGGTGTCCTTGTGGTGCTGCTCTGGCAGCAGGAGTCCTTCCTGGGCGAGGTCCAGGCTGTGGGGCTGACCCAGGCCTTGCTTTGGTGGCAGGTGGAGAGCGGCCGAGCTCATCCGGAGCGTGCCCCCAGAAGTGCTACCTCAGCTGAGGGCCAAGGTCGCTGCCATGGAGCTGCTCAAGGGCCACAGGGCTGACATTGGCCTCCAGAGAGCCTGGCAGGGGAACTACATCGCCCTGGTGAGTGAAGGGGACCTGGGCTCTGGGTGCTGAAAGGGGGAAATTCGGGAAAATGAGCGTTGGTTTTTTGGGAGGAGAAGTACTTGGAAATTTCCTCTGTTTATGTGGGTTCAAAACCTTGACTTCCACTGTTCTAGGAGTGACTTTTGTGAATCCTGAGCAGCACCAGCAGCATTAAAGCAGTGCCATTAGCTGGCTCTGCAAACAGGCAGAGCCAGACTTCACTGGGAGACTAAAATGCTAGATAGAATGGAAAGCAGCAGAGACTGAATGAGAACAAAGAAATTCTCTCTAGGCTGATTCATTGCTTCCCTCGACTCCATCTTTCCTTGGAGCATTTTGGTGTCAAGGTTTGGTTTCCCAAAGCACAGAAGGGTGGAGGGAGTCACATCCCAGCCACGCCACTGCTAGCCCCTCTTCCTTCAGCCCAGGGAGAGTACTGAGCCTGTCTCTGCTCTTGCAGAAACCAGACAGCCCCCAGAGCTCAGGCTCCTTCGCCCCTGTGGCCAACGAGCTGAAGCGCAAGGACAAGTACATGAGGATCCTCTTCTCCTGCCACGTGCGCAAGGTAACGGGGCTGTGGGGGCCTGGGAGGCCAGTGGGACCAGCAGGGGACCCTGGGCATGCTTGGACAGCAGTTCACAGCCGTTCCAAGGAGCTGCATCAGGGATTTTTGGGTGGAGCAAGGTTGGGTGGCTGCTGGGGCCTCATCGTGCTGGAGGTACAAATAAATTGTGGAGTCCCTGCCCATGTGGGAGTGTTAGAACTGAATGGTCTTTAAGGACCCTGCAACCCAAACTCTTCCATGATCTCATGATAAAATTATTCTGCATAACTGGCTTGGGTCTGACATTTTTCATAGCAGAATTGGGTTTTTTGTGAATTTGGTTGGAAGGTTTAAACAACTAATTAAAAAAACAGACTTGCTTGATTGTTGTGGGTAGCTCCTAATGATGCTGGTTTGAAATATCTGTCAAGGAAGGATATTTTGAATTTTACAAAGCCAACAGACAAACCCAGTTTTAGTGGCAGGCCAGCACTGTGGATGTTCAAGCGTTTTTTAAGAAGCTATATATTCTTTTTATTTGTAAATATTGTAGTTGGTTCCCTCGTGCACAGTTACTCCTTATGATTCTGCAGATCTACATAATTTATTCTGCAGCACAAAATCTCACTTTATAATAAAACTTTGCAAGTGGTAGTGAGTTGTATTGTTTATTCAGCCGCAATTCATGTTTATAAAAATAGAAATCTCTAATTGCTTTCCAAGCAAAAATATTTCAGTGGAGTTTGTTGTTGCTGTGACCACGTTCTCTGTGAGGATGGGGTTCACAGGATTAAAGGAGGAGCAGATGAGTCTGAGTCCAAACTTCCTCTTTACAACCTCACAGCACTTGGCTGAACGTCCCTGAGGGACAGAGAAATGCAGAATTTCCCCTGGCTTTTTTCAGGTTAGGCTGAAAATAAAATAATTCGTCTTCTAGCTCATTTAATGAACTGATTCCAGTTGCAGTTTCTGGCTGAACTGGGACAACTGTAGAAAGGACAGTATTCCGTTGTTAGAGATGTGAATTGTGGGTTTGGATGAGAGTGAATGATGATGAGGGGAATCACTGGGGGTCTGTGTGTGATGGACACAGTGTGGGAGTTTTATCTTGTTTGCTGTTATGCAGCTCTCCAGCCTTTAAGACCTTGTGTTCCTCTTGCTCCTGGTTCAGGACAATCTACTTTGCAAGCACAGGGCAAAGCAGATTCCTGAAGCACAGATCCACTCTTTATCCTGTTCCCTAACTGCCAGGACAGAGCTCATGCCTTCAGACAAGTGTTAGAGAAGCATTTGCTGGTTTTGGTGTATGGAGGAATCCCTGGGCATTCCAACAGGCCATGTTTCTGTATTGTGACTGTGCTGGAAAAGTCCAGTTTTTGTGTGGTTTGTTGCATTGAGATGGCAGCACTTCAATAGTAGAAGCAGAATGAGGATGGAATAGGTGTTACCCACCATAAAGTGGATTTCTCCTGAGCCTGAAAGGCTCTCAATGCTCTCAGAGGCAAAGCTTTAGCTGACTGTGGGTGCATTAAAAGGGCAGCTCAGCTGAAATCACAAATATTGCAGGGTTAAATTGTTGTTGCTTTCTTCTCACAGAGAGGTAGGACGTGATCCCCTGCTGGCCTGCTCAGTTAGGGATTCCTGGCATGGCTTTGGAGCCATCAGCAAGGAAGCCCCATTCCTGGCAGTGTCCAAGGCCGGGCTGGACAGGGCTTGGAGCACCTGGGGCAGTGGGAGGTGTCCCTGCCATGGCAGGGGTGGCACTGGGTGGTCTCCAAGGTCCCTCCAAACACAAACCACTCCATGATTCCATGGTCTCAGCAGCACTGAGGACAAGGCTGCAGCACTGTGCCATCCTCAAGGATGTGTAGGCCTGGTGACTCCAGAGCATCTCCCTGTCACAAATGCAAACCATCCATCCCATCCAAACCCACTCTGGGATGTCGCCCCCCCTGAGGGAACCATTTGTTTTCCTGCTTGTACAGGCAGGAAATGTGTGAAAGAACCTGATGTGAACAGAGCAGGGAACACAAACAGTGCTGAAATTTGAAGGTTAACAGGACAAGGATTTGACATTTGAGAATTTAGCATTTCCCTTTCCAAGCAAGGCACTTCCTCAGGTCATCTGTTCTGGCTTAAACACTGGATCTGCAGACTAAGCACCGGTGAGAGCTGTTAGACAGGGGAGTGACTCCATGCTCTAACTGCAGGAGCACAGGCTGGGAACAGCCTCAGTCTCCCTTTGCCCTTCCCAGGAAACAATTTCCATCCTAAGCTGTTTAAAATGAACGTGTTTCTCTTGTCAGAAATCAAAGTTTTGGCATCCTGCCTCTTTCCCCAAAGTAAGGGCAATCCCTGGGTGACCCTCAGTGCTGGGGCAGGGGGAATCTCTCCTCATTGCTGCATTCTTCCCTTTGAATTTTTAACAAATACATCATCAGGTTTCTTCTCTTTAGCCTTGACTTCCCCATGTCCTACCAAACCTTGTTGGCCCAGGGTGGCACTTGGTGCTGGCACGTGCAGCCTGGCCCCATGCTCAGGTGTCACATCTCTCATGTTAAACCTGGTTCCTTGTGGGTTTGCAGGTTGTGTTTGTTCTCTGCTGAAAATTGGTTCACGTGAAGCTTTAACAGGGGCCGGAAGAGTGAATTATAGAAATGAAATTGTAATTATCAGATGATTTCATTGCTTCCCTTAAAAAATTCTCCTGAACAAAGCAGCAATTCACAAAAAAAGGCTGCTCAAGTTCATCTGTGGTGTGTTTTCATGATTCAGCTTATTTGAGGATTCCTGAGCAAAAGCTGTGCTGCTCCTGCTCTTCCCTGAGGCAGGAAGGTGTCTGTGGGAAGGTGTTAAAGGGCACTTTGGTGAGCTGGGCTGAATGTTTTATTTCTGAAGCAGCATCAGCCTTTCTTTGTGGCTTCCTTCAGGTACTCAGTCACCAACCACATGTGAAGTAGTTGTTGACTGTCAATAGCAATGTCAGGTGTCAGCTCTTGGAAATGTTCAGTCTAATGCACTTCTTTCTTTCCACAGAAAACACATTAAAAGCATAAGTATTGGGCAACTTGAATAGACACAGGTTGAGCCCAGAGTTTACCTATTTAAATGCATTTATGAGTAGAGCACATCCTGTGACCTGTCAGATATTGGTTCATTAAATTCATTTGAGATAGAATTTTTTTAGCTTACGACTGACCTTGATCTAATAAATTCTTCAAGAAGAATCTAGAAGATTCTAGATCAGGAAGAAATTCTTCCTGGAAAGGGTGGCTGGGCATTAGAAGGGGCTGCCCAGCAGGGTGTTGGAGTCCCCATCCCTGCAGGTGCCTAAGGAACACCTGGATGTGGCACTCAGTGCTCTGGGCTGGTGACAAGGTGGGGATTGGACACAGGTTGGACTCAATGGGCTGGGAGGGCTTTGCCAACCTCAATAATTCTATGTTTCTAAGTCTAAAAAGTAAATTTATTCCAGAACTGTCCTCCAAGTTTTGAGCTGCTGGTAAAATTTTCTTTGTCTGTGTGGGGGCCCAATTTCAGCAGCTTGAGCTGAATAATGATGGGGAGCTCTGTTTGGAGCTGTTTTTACAGAAGGGCTGTGAAGAGGCTTTGAAGCTTTGCTGGGGGAAGGGGAATGGACTGTGTGGTTGCTTCCCTGCAGTAGGGACAGGTAGAAGCAGGTCATTCTTGCCTATGGAAAAATCCATCTTTTCTGAGCATTGTGGTGCTCTTCACTTTTTCAAAGGAAATGAAATTCAAGATTTTTGCCTTAGGAGAAACCAAATGCATATTTCATGCAAACCTCCAGTCTTGTTGGATCACCTAGGAAACAACTGTCTCTTTATTTTCTTTAGAATAAGGCTTTTCTTCCCACTTTTCCCTTGTCACCTGTGGCACCAAGCTCCCTTGAGAGGATCATCTCTTCCGAAGGTGCCCTGCAGTGTCCAGAGGACACTGACAGAGACCTGAAACACTTCCTTGAAGATTTTTCAGCTCTAGGCCAGACCTTCATTTTCCCCATGAGCTTGTCAGGAAGCTAAATTAGGACTGATTCACATTTGGATCAACAAGATATAAATACAGAATGCCCAGAAGGTGCAGAGAACACAATGCTGGGAAGGACATTCTCCAGGAGGGAGTGAGCTGTAGCTGAGAATAGAAGGCCTGTCCTTACTCCTACAAGCCCAGTAGTGGTATTTGCACTGGTGTGTGAGTCCCTTCTGTGTCTGCTCCCCAGCAGGACAGTTTTAACTTTAACCCACAGCAAGTACTATTTACATAAATGCACTGTAGGTGCACGAGGCACCTGAAGCCTCTTTTGCTTGGAAAGCAATGGAAGGACATGAGATCTCAGGTGAGATGAGCTGCTGGGCCTCTCCCTTGGTACATTTCTTTAGCTGAATTTTAATACTAAAACCAGGGGGGAGCCATGAGAAAGAGCTGGAATTTAAAACATGCCTGTAGAACACCCACAGTATTCCATTGGCTTGGAATACACCTCTGGGATGCTGCTCAGCAGTGGCTGAAGGTGAGTTCAGGTGTGCCAGAGGCCAAGGACACCTGGCTTGGATCAGCAGTAGTGTGGCAGCAGGATGAGGGCAGTGACTGTCCCCTGAGCTGGCACTGCTGAAGGACCTCAGGTGCTGTGTCCAGTCCTGGGCACCTCATGGTAAGAAGGACACTGAGAGGCTGGAGCATGTCCAGGGAAGGGAACAGAGCTGGGAAGGGGCTGGAGCCCCAGGAGAGGCTGAGGGAGCTGGGAAGGGGCTCAGCCTGGGGAAAAGGAGGCTCAGGGGGGACCTTGTGGCTCTGCACAACTCCAGCCAGGAGGGGACAGCCAGGGGGGGTCGGGCTCTGCTCCAGGGAACAGGGACAGGAGGAGAGGGAACGGCCCCAGGCTGGGCCAGGGGAAGTTTGGATTGGACATGAGGGAAAATTTCTTCACAAAAAGAGTGGTCAGGCATTGGCACAGCTACTCAGGGCAGTGGTGAAGTCTCCATCCCTGGAGGGGTTTCAAAGCCATGTGGCACTTGGGGACAGGGGTCAGCGGCAGCCTTGGCAGTGCTGGAGGAGCTGTTGGACTCTGTGATCTCTGAGGGCTTTTCCAGCTCTGTGAAAGCTGAATGTGCTTCCCATCTCTGCTTCCCAGGCAGCAGCCACAGGACCTCCTGCCCTGGGGTGGCTCTGGGGTCACAGCACCAGAAATCTGCTCCCTTTGTCACCGGGGGCTGGAGGCTGGGGTGGGCATGGACAGGAGCCAGGCAGGGTCATGGCAGTGCACAGGGAGTGTTCACTGTGTCAGACTCTTCAGACAAATCGCAGTAAATCAATGCCCCCAGCACTGATCTGAGCTCTGAGGGGCAGATCCAGCCCCAGGGACCGGACTTTGGTTCAGCTCCCAGGACCTGGAGAGCCCAGAGCTTCCCCAGATCCTGGGTGAGGAGCCGGTGCTGCTCCGCTCCAGCGCCCGACATGTGGCACCAGGCACTCCTAACCTACTTTCTCAGGGCCATTCAGTGTTTCATAGCCTTTAGGCTTTTTTTTCTCCCATTCATCTGCTTCCTAAAATAATCCTGGT
Organism: Phainopepla nitens; assembly: GCA_013400175.1. Classification (NCBI taxonomy): domain Eukaryota; kingdom Metazoa; phylum Chordata; class Aves; order Passeriformes; family Bombycillidae; genus Phainopepla; species Phainopepla nitens. The sequence goes on from VXBQ01014533.1 coordinate 121,370, forward strand.
TACTCAGCATCTGTTCCTGTGAGACTTCCCAGGCCCTCAATCATGTTCTTCACCTTCTCTGAGCCACCGGAGTCTCCTTCACACTCCCTGCTCTGGTCCTTCCCAGGCTGTCCAGGTGAGCCCATGGCTCCCAGGACGTTATTCCTATGTTATTCCTTGCCTATGCCAACATTCTGCTTTTTCCCAGTTGCTTCATATCTTTGTGCCAAGACCTCTCCAGAGCTGTCTGAAATCATCCTCGGTTGCTTTTTCTGAGTCAGTGCCGTTAATGTAAAGCTGTCACAGAGCTCCCCAATTTGCATTTTTTGCCTTTATCTGCTCTGAACTTTGTCACTCTGCTGCCTCCTGACTGAGGATATTTAAGTTCTCCCGTTGTCTCCTGATTTCACCCTGGAAAATCCTATTTATGTTCATCCTCCTCGTCACGTCTTACCCTTGTCTCCCCTTCTCAGTTGATTAATAAATATCTCAGTGACTGTGTTACACCGATGACTCTGGTTTTGCCTCAGTGAAAAACAATTTCTACTTTGTGTCCTACTTTCTTATGCACTTCTGACAAAACTTTGCATCCTGCCTGGTGAGTGTTTAGTGCTGAGGGGCATCCAACAGCCTGGGTGAGGTGGAGCTGCTGGAGCTCTCCCAGGCTGGGAGAGCTGGGGGTGCTCACCTGGAGAGGAGAAGCTCCAGGGGGACCTCAGAGCCCCTTCCAGGGCCTAAAGGGGCTCCAGAAGAGCTGGAGAGGGACTGGGGAGAAGGGGTTGATGGGCAGAATCCAGAACAAGGATGGCCCAAAGCCTCAGGTCTGGACTGTGCCAGCCCCTGGTGCACCCTGGCTCTGCAGGGCAGGGATTCTCCATGGCACCTTTGGGTTGCCAAAGGATAATGTGGGGACAACAGCCTGGGATCGGGCTCCACTTGGACAGGCTGGGGGAAGAATCTGGCCTTGAGTGAAGCCTTGGAATTTCCCAGGGTGCCACAGCTCTGCTGGATGACTGGGAATGTTGCTCCTCTGTCTCTGTTTGTAAAATGGGATTACAGGGACCTTGTTCCCTTTTCACTGGTCCGAGATCTGAAGAGAAAACCTTTTTTGGAGCTGTGTTGGTTTGGGGTATTTTTGTGTGACTTTGGGGTATTTGTTAGTCTAGGGTGTTTGTTTTGTGAGTTTGGGGTATTTTGTGGGAGTTTGGCACTTAGCACTGCACAGCTTCATTTCCTGTGTTCCTGCAGTGATCAGTGGGACTGACCAGGTGTTTCTCTGCAGGTGAATCGCTTTAACAAGGTGGAGGACAGGGCCATTTTCATCACTGACAGACACCTGTACAAGATGGACCCCATGAAGCAGTACAAGGTGATGAAGACCATCCCTCTCTACAACGTGAGTACAGCACTGGGGATCCTCATCTGGGGCTCTTTCAGGGCAGTGGTTTTACTCTGTTGTTCCATTTTCATATCCATAAAATGGAAAAAGTCCTTGGTTTGCAGTTTCTAATATATTTTATATCTTTAAAACAATTAATAGTGCAGTTACTGCAGCAGCAAAGCATCAGGGTGGAAGTGTTGAGGTGTCTTGGGAAGGGCCAGGAGTTGGACTGGATGATCCTGGTGTCCCTTCCAATTCAGGATATTCCATGGTTCTATGATTCTGTGATCATATTAGCTTTTAATTTTGGTGCATAAAATAAAAACTAAGCCCCAAACTGCCTCTTACACTTCTCTGCTCCCTTCCTATTTCAGTTTTCTTTGCTGTATGCAGGATCCTGGCCCAGGAAGGGGTTGGCATTTCACAGCAGCTTATGGCACTATTACCATGTCTCTGAGGGTTTGTTTGATCCTTCAGGTCGTGCTTGAATTTATTTATTTTTAGTTTTTTTATATTAGTTCGTGTTTAATGTAAATCTTACCAAAGCTAAACTTGGAATTACAGTGAGGTCTGGCCTTGGGGGTAGCAGGGTGGAGCTGCCAGGCAGTGGATTATCAGGGATGGAGGGGGGTGGGCAGCACTTTGGCTTTGCTCCCCAGCATTCTGGAGCAGGGATTTAGCTGCCTGCTTGTCTCCCTCAGCCCGAGGTGACAGTGCTCTGGTTATCTCCAACCTCCAGAGCCTGCCTGGCTGCTGGGAATCACCCTGAATGGATTTATTGGGATGTTTGCATTTGGAGAAATTACAAACCTGGCATTTTTGTATTGCTGGGAGGGCAGGGATGGGATTAAGGTGAGGGTGAAATCTCATCTGCAGATGTGGAGAGGATGATTAGCTCTGGCTGCATCCATAATGTTGGGTTTAGAATCTCCTCCTGCCCTCCTTGCTGGGCATCAGCCCCAGCTGGGCACCCAGCGCAGCGTATCCATGGATTCCTACTCCCAGTAGGAACCCTGGCTGCAGCAGGCAGTGTCTCCATGGCAGTGCCTCTTGTTTTGAAAGGAGGCTGCCCTGGGCAGCTGTGGGAGCTTTTCCTGGCTGCTGTTCTGTCCCAGCACCACAGCTCCGTGCTCAGAGGGGCTGGCAGCAAATCCTGCAGTGTGCCATGGGGCTGCATGCCTGTGAAACCAGGGTGCAAACACCCCCAGCCTGTACAACCCAGGGTGCAAACACCCCCAGCCTGTACAACCCAGGGTGCAAACACCCCCAGCCTGTGCAGCCCAGGGTGCAAACACCCCCAGCCTGGTGCAAACACCCCCAGTCTGTANAGCCTGTGCAGCCCAGGGTGCAAACACCCCCAGCCTGGTGCAAACACCCCCAGCCTGGTGCAAACACCCCCAGCCTGTGCAAAGCAGGGTGCAAACATCCCCAGCCTGGTACAACCCAGGGTGCAAACACCCTCAGCCTGGTGCAAACACCCCCAGCCTGGTACAACCCAGGGTGCAAACACCCCCAGCCTCCCAGCAGAGCTCAGACACCACACACTCACTGCCTTTCAGCAGAGGGGTTTTCCACACCTCTTCCAGGTGTTCCCAGACATGTGTTCTTTGGTGATGTGGACAAGGTGGGGTTTTGTCCATCAGGATTTCTCACTATTGGTTTCTCCACCATTACTTTAACCAAGGTGTCCAGGTCACTGAAATTCACTGACTGCAGAACTAATGAGAGTTAAATCTGTGTTTATCACAGGTTTAGAACAATGTCTGTTTTACCTGTATGCCTGATGGGTGTAAAGGTGCAAATTGTACATTTATAACAGCACAGGACCAGATCATTTGTTGGTCATCTGAACATTTCCCTCTGAAATCCTTAATGCCTTAAAAATTAGAGGTGAGCAAGTCAGGTACAATTTCACATTACTCATAGAATATCTGTTACTAAGAAATGTCAGTAATTGTTGCTTTTTCACCAATATAATATGTGTTTAAAACAGAATATCTATTCCTACAGAGAGCCCTAGGGCAGGCTCTGTGGTGGTCCTGTGTTGGCTGTTTTGGCTGTGTTTTGGCTGTATTTTGGCTCAATGTTTGTTGTATTTTTGGCTCTGTGTTGGCTCAGTCTTGGTCGTGTGGCTGCTTTGCAGTTCCTCAGGACAAGAGGAGTTAATGGTCTGTGCAAGTCTTGCTCTGAGAATTCTCATATTTCTGCAGCTATAAATCAGTTTTATAGATAGATCTGCAGTTATTCCCTTCAGTAGCCTACCACAGGGATTCTTGACCTGACAGTTTCTTTGACCTGAGCAGGAGTCCTTGAGATTCCAGGGTCCTGGAGTGCTTGGCCCAGGAGGGATGGGTCCAGGAGATCCTCTCTGACCCATACAGGTTGTCAAGGTAACGTTCCAGCATGGAAATTTGATTAAAACAAGCTTTGGTAGAATCTGTGGTGTAAAATTCCAGCTCTGTTGGCCACAGCCTCTCCCTGTACCTGCTCCTCCTGCCCTGTGTTCTTGGGAAGAGCCCCAGCCCTGCCTGTGCCCAGCTGGGCACTGATCCTGCTGATGGATCCAGAGCCCCCTGAGCTGCAGAAAGGGGAGAGGAGGAGAGTTTGGAGTGTCTTTGATTTATACATAGGACACAAAATATTTCATAAAATAATGGAATTGAATTTGGGTTGGAAGGGATCTTAAAGCCCATCCAGTTTCACCCCTGCCATGGCAGGGACACCTCCCACTGTCCCAGGCTGCTCCAAGCCCTGTCCAGCCTGGCCTTGGACATTTCCAAGGATCCAGGGGCAGCCACAGCTGCTCTGGGCACCCTGTGCCAGGGCCTGCCCACCCTCACAGGATTGGATACTTTCCTAATATCCAATCTAAACCTACTCCCTTCCAGTTTGAAGCCACTGCATTTGTATTTCTCTTGCCAGGATTTCTCAGATTTAACTCTGGCAAACAGTCAATCCTGTTGAGCAGTTGTTTGTTCTTTGTTGCAGTTATGTTTTATATTTGTTACCTAATGTTTATATTTGTGCTGTCTTTCCACTCCTGAGCTGCCTTGCACACTCTCCCCATTTGTCTGTGCCTGATCCCTCCTTTCATAGAAGCCCTTCCACTGTGTGAGGGAGGCAGTGGAAGGAGCTGATCAGCAATACAGAAATTCCTTCCTTTTTGGGAAAAGAGCAATGGTTTGAAATGCTCTGAAGGTTTTTTGAGGAGCAAATGGACAATAATGCCAGCAGTAGTGATGTGTATCCATGGGGCAGCCCCGTCCTACGTTTGGATGAGTGTTCTCTGGGAAGAGGGATCGTCCCTCCCATGCCCAGAGGTGACCCAGGCTGGGATCCTCTGCCTGCTCCCTCTGCTGCTCCTGTCAGCATTTCAGCAGCGCCCTGTCAACACAGCAGCATCCTCAGGAGTGGGGTTTCCATGGAGATCTCACTGGAGATTGTCAGCTGATGGCTGCTACAGACACAAAATTGTTTTCAGCCGAGGAAATCACTCCTCATCTCCCACAGCCAGGTTTTCCTGGCCATGGTTGGAGTCCCTCCTGTCCCTGCACAGTGCCAGGCTCTGCACTGGGACAGGGGGAAGGGCTGGAAACTAAACCAGGTTTAATTTGGCTTAGATGGAAGGAAGGAGTTTTTTACAGTGAGGGTGGCAGGCCCTGGCACAGGTGCCCAGAGCAGCTGTGGCTGCCCCTGGATCCCTGGCAGTGCCCAAGGCCAGGCTGGACAGGGCTTGGAGCAGCCTGGGGCAGTGGAAGGTGTCCCTGCCCATGGCAGGGGTGGCACTGGGTGATCCATAAGGTCCCTTCCACCCACACCATCCCATGGCTGTGGGTGAGGAAAGTGTCATTCTCTACACAACCTGACAAACAACAGCTTCCCTCTCAGCCCTGCTGGTTTCTCCAAGTGGAGATGCTGCTTTGGGGGATTCTCTGTGTGGATTTTTCATCTGCCAGCACTCTGGCATTGCCTCAGAGTCCCAATACACAGTGTCCTTTTTGTTCCTACCTGCATTAAAATCAAACAGGTAATGGCTGAGAGGAATTAAAAGTCACCCAAGCAGCAGAAAGGCTCTTACAGCCATGTCTCCCCTGCAGTGGTGAACATAATAAAGGATGTTCTGCAGAAGCTGAGGGTTTTTTCCTGCTCTTCAAGCAGGGCCAATATTAGTGTTGGTAAATACTGAGATAAGCACCTTCTCTGAAATGATTTCTTTTGTGTTGCATTTATTCGCTCACAGAGTCTTGTGGGGAGGGGTGAAATGGGAAGATTTTGAAGGGCTCTTGGCCTCCTAACAGGGTTCTGTTGAATAATTAATGTTTAAATTGCCTTTTCAAATCCGACACTGCGACTTGTTCATCTTTCACACTCGCTGCACATTTAAAACCTTGATGGCAGCAGTCCCTGTGGTGCTATTGTGCTCACAGGAGGGTATTTAAGCATGCAAATTAATTTTAAGGGACACTGTAAAGCCAGGCAGCTGTTAATGCCTGTGCATGCGGTGGAGCTTGTTTGGAAAGCATTTCCTAACCCCAAAATAGCCTGAACAGGGAATAAACTCCCAGCACCTGTGCTGGTGCAACTGGTAGCAGGAGGGCCCTGCCCGAGGTTCCAGGATCAGCAGCTGCTGTCCTTCAGTTCCTGAGGTAACAAACCAGCAAAATCCCTGGGACTGGACCATGTGGAGCCTCATCCCAAAAATAGGGCACAGACTACGCTGCTGTGGGCTGGGCTGGGCTTTTCTGGGATGCATGAGGCATCCAGAGCTGCTGGAACAGCTTCCTTGGAAATAACACATTGTGACTGCAGAAGCAAACCCAGGGAGCAGCCTGAGCCCCTGGGATCTGTGGGCTGACAGGAGTCAGGAATCTCCAGCTGGATTGGTGCTCACACAGGCTCTGGGGACACAGGAGCCTTTTCCCCTAAACAAGGCAATAATGAGACTTTCATTTCAGCAAAATGATTTATGGGTGCCTCTCACTTGTAGGGGAATGGGGCTTCCCTCTGCAAATCCTGGATGGCTGAAAGGAGCACTTTAATAGATGGGGAAAATCTTCTGTGTTCTCTCTGTACTCATCATCCTTTCACCTTTCTTGTTCTATTCTATTCTATTCTAGTCTAGTCTAGTCTAGTCTATTCTACTTTTTTTTATTCTATTTATTTTGTCTCATGTATTCTATTCTATATATTTTATCCCATTTATTATATTCTATTTTCCTTTCTCCTTTCTCTGCTTTGCCTTTTGAGGCTTTTTTTGTCCTCTTTACACTTTGTTTCCCCAGCACAGATCCTTTTTTTTCTTTCTCTAATATTCATCTGAGTAATCTGTACTCCCAGATTGCCCCTCCTAAAAATTCCGTTTTTTCTCTGTGAGATGATGACAAAGCTTTTGAATGAGCCAAGTGCAGCTACTTAACAGACAAACAAAAAAAAGCCAGAAAAAAAGAAACCCAAACCAAACCCATGCACCTTTTTATTTTGTCAGAAGAGCCAGACCTTAATCCATGCCTAAACATGGGAATCATTGTGGCTTTGCAGGGTTTGCAACTCAAATTCTTCCTAAATTCTTAGGAAGAGACTCCACCCCTGCCCTGGGCAGCTGTGCCAGGGCTGGACCCCCCTTTCAGTGAGGAAATTCTCCCAATATCCCACCTGACCCTCCCCTGGCACAAGCTGAGGCCATCAGATACCTTTGGTTTCCCAGCATGTGTGGTTTTGCAGATGCTGTTGGGCAGACTCCTGATGAATGTGGGATTCAGTGGTGTCATCCAGGGGAGGTTTTGGGGAGAGCTTTTACCTGGGGCTGTTGGGAGAGCAGCTGCTGCCATCCTTGGCGGGTGCCCCATGGCCCTGGGGAGGGAGAGGGGCACTGCAGTGACACAGCAGCTGCTGGGAGCCATGCCAGGCGGGGTGGGGACACTCCCTCACACCTCCCAGGCTGCTGAATTCCACAAAGCTGCTGTTGTTTCACCTTGCCCAGCTGCTGGGGGAACACCCACCCACTGCCACCGCTCAGCTCCATGGTGGAGGTTGGCAGCGTCAGAGAGGAGAGGACAGGACAGGACAGGACAGGACAGGACAGGACAGGACATGACAGGACAAGACATGACAGGACCAGCCTGGCAGTGGCAAGGGCACAGGGAATTATGGAATGGGTTGGGTTGGAAGCACCTTAAAGCCCACCCAGTGCCACCCCTGCCATGAGCAGGGACACCTTCCACTGTCCCAGGCTGCTCCAAGCCCTGTCCAACCTGGCCTTGGACACTGCCAGCGATGGGGCATCAACATTTTTATATCAGCACACCCAACATTATTCTCCCTTTCTCTCCTCAGCTGGTGGGGCTGAGTGTCTCCAATGGGAAGGACCAGCTCGTGGTGTTCCACACCAAAGACAACAAGGATCTCATCGTTTGTCTCTTCAGTAACGACCCCTCCAACGACAGCAGGATTGGGGAACTCGTGGGAGTCCTGGCCAGTCACTTCAAGAGGTCAGTGCTGGGGCTGGGGCTGCTGGACGCCATTTCAAAGTGCCAGATCATCCCTGGAGTCACTGTGGTGCTGGGCTCCAGCTGAAGCTGTGGTACTTCACTGCAGGGATACCAAAGTGACCTTTTTTCCTGGAATTTTTGGGACACGCTTTTTACCTCTGTTGCCTCTTCTGCCCTCCCTGTCCCTGTGTATGTGTGTGACAGCCACAGGTGTTTGGGGGACAAATATCACTGAAGGTGCACTCAGAGTGTGTCACAATGGCTCCTGAGGGCTTCTTACAGCTAAACTTTTCATATTTAAAATTAAGATGGAGCTTTTCTTTGCTCAGATTGCTTCCCTGCCCCAGTACCAGGTGATTTATTGCTTGAGCTGTGCACTGTCATCTCTGCTCCGTGAAGTCTGTCTGTCCTGTAAATCCCTGAGCCAAAGCTGGTGATTGGGTATGGGGATGTCTGGGATTGAGCTCCTGGAGCAGCAGGAGTCACCTGGATCCCAGGAGTGAATTCCAGCCTGCCTACACCAGTACCAGGCAGTGGCTGCACTGCAGCCACAGGAAGGAACTCCAGGGAGAAGCTGTGTGGAGTGAGCAGACCTGTGGGTTGTTCCCTGGCTACTCCAGAGGAGATTCCCAAGAGGAATGATGCTGCTCAGCAAGTGCAGCCTTGGCTTTGCTGTTCACAAGCTCCACAGGACTGATAAAGTGGAGTCTTTATAGGCAAATCTCCATACCAAGCTGTGAGTGGCAGGAAAATGAGAGGGAATTTTGGTCACTTTAGGTCCCTGGGTATTTTTCCATGAATTCAAGAAGACTGTGCTGGTCAAGCCCCCTCTCACCACCACGGTGTGAAGTTCAGGACTGGCTGTGCTTCTGGAGGCAGGGGCTGAGTCCATTGGAAATGAATTCTCAGATTGGCTTAACTTGTTTGGGAAATTCCATGCTGCAAAGCAACAAAAAATATTCTCTGGTTTTGCTTTTACCTCAATATCATTTCATGTGAAAGGCAGCTGCTCTTGCAAGCTCAGGAGATTCTGTAGAGCAATGCACTTTATTTGGGAATCCTGGAAGTCCCTGGAGTTCTTGCATCCAGCATCACCTTCAGGTGGCTGGTGCTGCTTGGGGCCTTGCCAGGTCTCTGATGTGGGGACAGGCTGTGACACTGTTGGTGACACTCCAGCTCCCCTGTTCAGTGTCCAATTACCCAAAATTGCTTTTCCTTTTGCTCAGATGGGTCCCCCAAGCCCCAGCCCTTGTGTCACCTGTCCCCCACTCAGCCCCAGGCAGAGGTGCTTCATTTTAACAAAGGATGTTGTGACCATCAGCCTGAAACACTGCACCGTCCTCCTAAAGATGGAAACTGCTAATTTCCAGTTTCTTACACTGATTTTAACAATGACATTTCTGTCTTTAAAAAGAATTAGGTTTAATCTAATCACTGTCTGTAGGAGAATGGCAGTTAAACACATTTATGTGCTGATCAGCTCCACTTAACACAACATTAGCATTATTTTAGTGTTTTGAATGGCAAATCTCAGCGCAGCTGGGTAAATGGGAGAGCTGGTGCAGAAGCCCATTTTTTCTCCAACATCCAATAAAAGTTCTTGGATGAAGGGCAATGCACAGGATAACTTGCATTTAGTTTCCCAAATATATAAATGTCATGATTTCTCTCTTCAAAGCAATATCTGTAAATCAAAACATTCTGGAATATATTGATGTTTTCCATCACTTTCCATTTCCCTAGTGTCAAAACTCCTGTCAGTGAATGGCATTAGCTGACCCCTTGCTGGAGAGGCGCTGGGGGAACTCCTCATTAGCCGGGATTAGCTGCGGGTCGTGTGCCTCTGGCAGGGATCGGGTTTCTCTGTCCTGCCTGAGGAGGTGCTCGCTGTTGAGCTAAGACTGGAGCCAGCAGGAAAATCTCGAGCTTAAAAGTTCAGTTGCTTGGGAGATCCCACCCATGGTGGGGTTTAAGAGCTCTGCTCCACCCGGGGAGTGGGAGCAGCTCCCGTGGGTTCCGGAGCTCTCTCTGAACGTTAAAAGCAATTTCCAGCCATCTCAGCACCCATCCTGAATCCCTGCTGGGAGGTTTTAGCAGGGCTGAGGTGTCACAGGCACCTGTGGTTGTGTGGGGGTTGGTAGGTGATGATCCTTTACCTGTTTGTGTGATAAAATCATGTGAGTTCAGCCTGTCTGTGTTGTAGGAAAGGGGAGGAGGAGGCTGCTGGTGTCACCTGAGCTGAGGACACCCAAACCTTCTCTTTCAGATTTGAATGAGCTCATTTCTATCAGGTTTTATTCTTTTATTCCAAGCTCTTTGAACTGGGAACTTCAGTGCTGGCACATCTATTTGGGAATTTTGGACATTTTCAGCAAGATATAGCTTGGACATTTTAGAACATTTACAGAGGTGACATCTCTCAATGCTGCATTCTGCAGCTGCTTTTGAGCTCAAAGGTTTCACATTTGGAAATGTTTTGCTTGAGTTCACATTTCTTTGCGTCACCCATGAAAGCTTCATGAAGCTGTGTCTTTTAAAAGTTATTTCTGATAGGAATTGTCTTCCTTTGATATTGTGGTTCACAAATAAGTGTGCATACAGGGGAAAACTAACATGAGGTTTGTGAGAGCTGTAACATTTTTAATGGAGTTCACAGGAGTTCAAGTCACCCTTCTACAGAGTCAGCTGGATTTGGGTTTTTTTTACAATGCAGCTGGATTCCCAATAGAAATTATGGGAATCTGGATGAGATGATGTAGTGGCCACAGTACCTTCGTGTCTGCCTGCAAAGCAGTGTGTCGTGTCCAGGAACCTGAGTTCCCCTGGGAGTTTCCTGGCTGGCTCCACCTCAGGGATGGGCATCTCCTGCCAGAGCCCAGCAGAGCTGGGATCCAGTGAGGGCCTGGAATAGCTGGGAAGATCCAGTGGTCCCTTGCAGGAGCAGGTGTGTGAAATCTGGATCGTGTTTCTGCCCTTGGTGCCCAGCAGGAGGCAAAGGTGCTGTGCAGTAACTCAGAGCTCTGTGCCCTTGTGCTTGGTTTGCCAAGGCAGGGAGCAGCTTCTGGGAGCTTTGAGTGTGGCCACAGCCTCCCTGCCAGGCTGGGGCTTGGGAGAAAGGGACCTGAGGAGCTCTTGGAGGAGAGGCGTTGGGTGTAGAAGGGAAGGATTATATTTGCCCTTTCCATTTTACATCCTTACAGCCCCTCAGGCTCTGGAAGATGTCTGCAGTGATCAGGGCAGGGCACTGAGGACTTTCTGGGTGCTCTTCACCTGAGATGACCCAACTGTGGTCACCTCCCTGTGCTCTCACCTGTGTGGGGTCCTCCCCCTGTGGGTGATCTGACCCCTGGGCGTGCCCAGGCTGCTCAGGTGTCCCCAGGGAAGGTGCCCAAGGCCCTTCCTGTTCCCAGGGGTTGTTCCCTGCCCGGTGGGAGCAGGCAGAGTTTGTTCTGTCTGGCTGCCCACGCGCTGGGATCGAGCAGTCGCTGCCCTGCTCTCAGTGCTTTCTGTTCCCTCTCTGCAGCCGCAGCCCTTGGGTTCCTTCCAGGATTCCTGAAGGGAAGGGGGAGTTAAAAGAGCAGTCAAAAGCAATCCCTGCAGAACTCCAGCAGAAAATCACTTGCCTGAGGATAATTTCATATTTCCCATTGCATTTTGGGACCTGTCAGCCAATTTTAATCATTAGTGTGCCCTGGATTCATTTTCCTTAGTTCTGGGGCCTTACCCTGGAGCGTTGGCTCCGGTACTGATGGAGCAGGAATTCACACAGAGGGATCTCAGACTGCCCCAGGGGCTGTGGCTCCAGGTCCTGCTCCACACAAGGCTCCTGTGATCCTCAGGAAGATCACATTCCCAGCCTGTCCCTTCCTCCTGCCCTAAGTGCTGCATTTCATTGCACGAGTGAGGTGGCAGCAATTTCTTTGGTTGGGGAGGTGGAGAGGTTTGGGTGTTGGATTCAGTGTCACCTGCACGTGTGTCACTGTAACACAGCAGTGTGGCTGTGCAGGTAGAGTTTATACATAAATTACATACATAAATTGGGGGAAATCCATGTATATACATAGGTAGGCACATATCCCAGAATCCTGGGGTGGTTTGGGTGGAAGGGACCTTAAAGTCCATCCAGTGCCACCCTCTGCCATGGGCAGGGACACCTTGCACTGTCCCAGGCTGCTCCAAGCCCCATCCAGCCTGGCCTGGGACACTTCCAGGGATCCAGGGGCAGCCACAGCTGCTCTGGGCACCCTGTGCCAGTGCCCAGAATATCTGCAAGAACTGGGGAAAAATATGTTTGTATTTATGTAAAATGTAGGAAATTCTAAGTATGTACATCTATGTACAGAGATATAAAAAAAAACCAAAAACAAACTGGGGAAATCTGTGCCCTCAGCCTTTCAAAACCAGGTGAAACAGGTCCAGGTTTCCTGGAAGGTGCCCAGGTTTCCCAGGCTTCCATTCCAACCCGGACTTGCCTGGGGAAGCACATCCCAAAACATCTCTGTGCCTCCCTCAGCACGGGGATACAACTGGAATTAAAGTTCTTCTGCTGAATTCTGAGCAGAGCAGGGGCCTGGGAGGGGGGAAGTGAGGTCACACCTCGGTGGGGTCACACCTCGGTGGGGTGACCAGAGACTGCTCATCCCTTGGGGTGGGTGTAAGGAAACCCAAATCTGAGCTGGGGCTGGAGGAGACACCTCAGGGCATCCAGAAAAGCATTTTTTAGGAGAAAAAAGAGCCCTTTGACTGCTTCTCTGGCATTCAAAGCTTCAGCCATAGAACTGGAACTGCTCCAAATTGGGGATGAAGCGTTACTGCCCTCACGCCCTGTGCTGCAGAAGTCACTGTCAGGTAAATCCTCCCCAGAACTGCAGCGATCTGGGGAGGCTGGATCTGTTTGCACGAAGAGAAGAACTCACAGATGTTTTTTTTCTGGTGTTTTGCTCTTTGCACCAGTGGTGGCAGGCAAAGCTTCTGCAAACACAGTGAAGTGTGAAGGTTTAAATGTTGCCATTATCTCAGAGGTGGTGTTTGAGGTGATGCTCCGGGAGATGAGCAGTGATTTTGTTATTTAGTCTGAATGCAGAGGAGTTTGTCAGGGAGATGGAGACAAACACCCCATAAATACCCATTTTCAGGGCTTTGTCAAGGAGATGGAGACAAACACCCCATAAATACCCATTTTCAGCCCACTGTGTGAGAGCAGGAGCATTTGGTACATTTTTGGTGCTGTCTGTAAATAAAGCCAGAGGAGATTCAACTTGGGGTGATTTTGATTGTTTAGGAAAAAAATGCTCAGCTCAATGATGAGCCTGAAATCATTTCATAATCAAATGAGAAATCATTTGATTAAAATAGATTCAAGATTTTTTATTTGTTTTTTTCCACTGATGTGGAGAGACAAACCTTTGGCTCAGGCCCAGGAATGAGGTGATCAGGGGTTAAACCTTCAATTTGTTATATAAAAATGCTTTTTGCTATCAAAAACTGAGCTGATTTTAATCAGTTTAAGATTGTTCCTTTCTTTTACAGCTGTTTACCTTTCTCGGGTAGAAACCTTGATTAGCTGCTGAGATTCAGGGAGCTAAGCCAGGAGCATCTTCTGTGTAGCCAGGGACAGTCAGGAGAGGACCATGGGGATATTAAGGATGGATTTTTGGGACAAAGGAAGGAGGAGGAGCACAAACTGGTTCAGGAGAACATGAGCAGGGCTCCCAGAGCCTCTCCCTGGGGAAATACCCATGTCCTGGGGCAGAGCCTGCCCTCAGAGGAAGGGTGGCATCCCTGGCATGGATTGCTATTCCATTGTCACTTAAGCTTTGAGGAGATCCCTGAACTGATGGGGTCACAGCTGGGGCTGAGGGGGCTCCATCATTTTTAATCATAATTCATTTTTAGGCAAGATCTGCTGGGTTCTGGGGGGAGCCTGAACCCCCAGGCAGCAGCTTTTAAGCACCAAGTACTTGACCCTGCAGAAGGGCAGTGGCAAAGAGAAAATAGTTTCCTTATACAAAATAAATGGGGAAATAAACTGGAAAAATTGGTCTAATTCTCTTGACTTGTCTTTGTGACTTCAAAAAAATTTCTAGGCTTTAGCTAAGATTTGTCTTTGATTTATGGTGTGTATAAAGTTGGACAAGGCTTGGAGCCACCTGAGATAGTGGAAGGTGTCCCTGCCTGTGGCAGGGGGTGGCACTGGGTGATCCTTAAGGTCTCTTCCAACCCAAGCCATTCCATGATTCCCCAGTAATCATCTCTGGTAATTCCTCTGTCTACCTCACAGTTGTAACTTGGGTTGAGAAAAGAGTTTGCCTTTGGAAAACAGAGGCAAGATTTGTTGTTTTGAGTGACTCCAGGGCATGGAGAGGTGGGATTACAGCACCCTGATGAGACTCTGTCTCTGGTTTAATTCTTTTACATCCTGGAAAACTCTTGTTGCAACTAAGTTTTTCCAAACACTTGTCCTGTGGGAAGGGAACTCACTAAGGAACTCAGAAGAGGATCATTCCCTTCCTTAAAACTCATCTCCCCAGTGCTTAAAAGCTGCTGCTCATCCTCCATCTCTGTGTGGGTCCCTGGTGAAGGAAGCCTCCCCAGCTCACATTCCTGTGGAAAAGTAGTTTTTTGTTACACTTCTCAAAGTGTTCCTGACATGGAAAAAAATATTTGTCTCCCTCAGTCCTGGATTTGTGATATTGAGAACACAATGAGCTCAAGGGAGGGGGTTGGGCTCTCACCAGGCCAATGAGTTTGGTGAATCCTTTATTTGAGTCCCAGCCTCTGCATCTAAAAGTCAATTCTTGTGTCTGATAACATAAACAGTAACAATTAATTGTATTTCATGGCCTTCCTTTGAGTCCAGAGAGGTTTATTGGTCAGTTTTCCTTCCCTAATCTGCCTGTATTCTGCTACCATTGTGTGTCAGTGCCAATTTTGTCCAAAACCCTCTACAAAGAGGATTCAGTTTTATTCCTTTTTATCCTTTATTCCTGCATCCCTGTGTAATTTTGGTGCTTTACCTTCTCAAGCAGCTCCTGGATGCTAAAGCTCCATGTCCAGGGTCCTCCTGGGAGGGAACTCTTGGTAAAAATGAAGTTACTGGGGCTTGAGGTGCTGAAGGAGATTGATATTCCCATGGGGATTTTTTGGATTTCCATGACTGATATTCCACTGATATCCCCATAGTGTCACTTGAGGTTTCCTGGAATTGTTCTGTGTTCAGGAAATCTTCCCCATGGCACTAAAAAATCGTGGATTACTTTGGGAATTTGGACCCAGGTTTCCTCAGTAACTGTAATTCCTGAGGAATAGATCTCCAGTGACCCAGGAACCCTCTTCAGTGACCAGAGGTGCTCTCCAGTGGCCACAGCTGCTCTCCACCCACCACCCCAGTGGGATATTATACAAATGATGTTGGCTCTTGCTGAGCTTTTGCAGAGTTCTTGGAGTTTCCCAGTTCATTCCCTGTCTCCATCTAAAGGATATGCTGGGTTAAACAGATGAATCCTTTCCCTCCTTGGACAAGCTAAAGCACCAGTGTGAAAATGGATTCTTTGTTTTCTGGGGGGAGAAAACAGCACTGAGACTGTCAGAAGAGGTGAGACAGTCCTAGAGCAGAAAATTCAAAGCTCCCCTCCTCCTCCTCCTCCTGCTCCTTCCTCAGGGTTTCAGAAGCCTCAGACCCCTAAATATGAACATTTTCTTTTTAGAGCCCTCAACATTTTCTGTGTCATTTTATGAGGCTCTGTCCAGCTCCCTGCTCTCCTTGCGACATTGATGATAAGAAATTAAAACAATTAAGGTAATCACCCCTGAGGATCTGGAATTCCTGCGTCCTACATCCCACAGCCACCCTTCCCAATCCAGCTTCCCTTTTGGTGCTGGGAGCTGGGGATTTCCTCCAGCACAGGCAGTGATGTGGGAATAGGAAAATGGAAGTTTCTCATATTACAAAACTCTTCCTTATCTGGCTCTGGGCTCTGTTCAGTGTATTCGTTCTCACAAATTTGTGATAATTATTTTCAATCTTGAGCTGCAGCTCTCGGCACTCATTCAACACTTGGAAAGTTTGACACGAAGCCACACTTTTTTTCTTTTCCCAGAAATGTTCAAAAAACACATGTATGTGGCACTTGAGTGATGAGCAGGGTGGTGGTGCTGGATTGACAGTTGGACTTGATGATCTTAAAGGTCTTTTCCAGCTTTAATGATTCTATGATTCCATGAACCATCACCTCCCCCTGTTAACAACCTGACAGAAGCAGGAAGGTCTCCTAAAAAGTGTTGGATGGTACAAACATAGCCCCAAATCCTCTGCTGCATCCCAAAATCACAGCACCCCAGAATGGTTTGGGTCGAAGGGACCTCAAAGCCCATCCAGTCCCACCCCTGCCATGANTCCTCCTGTGCTGGGCCCCAGGGCTGGGGCAGCTCTGCAGGTGGGGTCTCACCTGAGGGGCAGAGGGGACAGTCCCTGTGCCCCAGTGTCCATGCTGTGGGGTCAGCCCAGGACAGGGTTTTTGGGCAGGCCCATGTCCAGCTGTGCCCCAGCAGCCCCCGGGGAGGGTTCTGTGTGTGGCTGCAGCAGTGAGGGGTGTCCATGGTGCTGATCTTGCCTCAGTTCGTTCTGCCCAGCCCAGGCCCTGAGCCTCTCTCTCTGAGCAGATGGCCCTGCCTTGGCTGCCCTGCCTGGGCTCTGGTTCCAGCCTTGCCAGGCTGGCACAGCCCAGCTGCCCCAGCAGCTGCCCTGGCACCACGGGCCGGGCACTGGGAACATCCCAAAGCTCAGCCACAGAAAACTTGGCCATTCTGGGTTGTTGTGGGGGGGTTGAGATTGGTGCCATGTGCCCTCGTGTGCTGAAGCAGAGGGGTGTTGAGCTGGGAAGCAGCTCCTGGAGAGGGATAATCCCCCCTGGCTGCAGTCGGGGTGTGCAGCCCTGAGCTGCTGCTGCAAACAGCCAGCTTTGGACCCAAAACGGACACAGATGGATTTTGATGTCAACACAAAGCTCCCAAATTGTGCAGCTTCTGCTGTGTTCAGTGCTCAGCACCTGTGCTCCCACTGCTGTGGGATCCCAGCCCAGACCTGTTCCTGTGTCCTCCCTGGGCTGTGCCAAGGGGCTGGGCTGGGCTGACAGCACCAGGAGCTGCTCACAAAGTTTCAGGCACAAATAATGGCTTGTGGGTGATGCTAAAATATTACCAGGAGTTGTGCAGCCCCTTTATTCCCAGTGAGACACTCCAGACTGGGTTTCCCACCTTGATTTCCCACCTTAGCTCTCATTATTCCCAGTAAAGCTCTTGATGTGCTCCATGGGCCAGAGCCTGAGCCAAGCTTAGGAAAAGCTTTGCCTTTAACTGCACTCCTCCAGTTTGGAGAGAGCTCTCAATATCAGTCCCAGAAAGGTGTCTGTGAAAATGAGGACAGCAATGGGTTTTCAAGGCCTAAGGTTTTAGGGACATGAAAATTTAATAAAATAAAGAGGATCAGTATGTTGCTCATGTTTGAAACAATAAGGAAAAGATGCATTTTTTCTCTTTAATATTCAAGAGAATATTAAATGTCAGTATTGATTAATATATTGGATATTTGATCCAGCCACTTTTTACATTCTTATATAGAACAAAGTATCATGAAAAGACACATTAACAAAGCTTTGCTGCTCTTCTGCTCTGGGGCATCTTCAGCAGAGCCAAAACTGCTCTTTTCAGCTTCCTTTCCTCCCATTCTCCTCTGGCCCAGCTCATTGCACCTCCTGAGCTCAGATCTGAGTTGTTCTCAAAGGCATTGGTTTTTCTGTGACTGCTCTGTCAGAAGTCATTGGGATCCCAGAAGATGATTCTATTTAATGATTTCAGTCTATTTAGTGATTCTAATTAGTGATTTTTCACATAACTCAAATGTTATGCTCTGAGGGGAGGTTTGGGATTGGGCTTGGCTTTTTTCTGGATGGTGTGGAGGATCTCACTGATAAAATCTGAGTATACTGAAGACCCCGAGCTTGGGGCTTGGCATTTTTGGAAATGTCTGAGGACCTTTTTAATCAGATACTAAATATTTGTCAAAAATATTGGCTCCCAAAAACTCCTTATGAAGCTGAGGTCAAATAAATTAGAATTTAAATGTGTCAGTACTGGAACAACAAGGCAAAACCATTTATTGTTTGACAGATTTTAGAGCTTTTATTTTGTTATTTGTGGCAACTGATACAGAACTGAATCTGTGAGCTAAAGGTTTAAGGCTCATGCTGTAAAACAGACTGGAAAAAAGATCATGTTCCTGGTGTAAAACTGAAGTAGATCAACTTAATCTAGTGAACCTGGAGTGTTGCTCTCCATACAAATCCTCCTACACCAGGTTGTCATTTCTTACCCAAATTTCTGAGTGTGTTTGGTCCGTGGCTCTCCTCTTTCCCCTTTGCTCTGCCATATTCCTAAATTAAGCTGTGTTGGGTTTTTGATGTAATATAAGAAAGATTTGCATAAGTGCAGTTATGGTAATTTTATGGTGTTAATGTGTTGGCTTCCTTTCAGCCCTTCAGATCCTTAAATCACTTTTGATTTGCTGTTGCTTAAACATTGCTTTTTTCCCCCTTTTGAAAACAGATGCATTGAGGATGAGCCGAGGCAAATTTCTTGTAAATCTGCTTTGTTCCTGGAGTCAGGCTAAGAGCCTTTGCTCCTGCCCAGAGCTGGGGAGCTGGCTGTAATAATTTATTATCCAAATGGGATGTTTTAGTGCTGAATTAAGTGAGAGGAAAAAAAAAAAAAAACAGAGGGGAGTGCTGGTGTGGAAAACCCAATGTTTTCCCTCAATTTTTTCCCCAAATAAAGAAAGGTTTTACAGTGAGGATGGGGAGGCCCTGGCACTGGTGCCTGGAGAAGCTGGGGCTGCCCCATCTCTGGAAGTGTCCAAGGCCCTGTTGGACACTTCCCACCCTGGGACAATGGGAGGTATCCCTGCCCATGGCAGGGGTGGGCTTTAAGTCCCTTCCCATCCTGGGATTCTGGGATAAATCCCACTCAGAGGAGCCAGCTGGAGTTTGGGCTCCTCTCCCCACTAGATGAGGTGGCAGGATGTGATGGTGCTGTTGTCTGTCCCACTCCCAGGAAAGCTCTGGGAACTGTTATTCCCAGTTTCTGTACTGTGCTGGGCTCTGAGCTGTAGGATCCCTTTGAGGTGCTTTTAAAAAAAAAATAAATTCCACGGTGGAAAATGTCACCTTAAAGTCCTGATGGCACCTGGAAAATGTCACCTGGAAAAGTGCTGCTGGCACCAGGCTGAGGGACAGGGCAGGGCTGGGAGTGATCCAAGTGCCAGCTGGGTGCCTGAACACCCGGGGTTGGAGGCACAACATCAGCAGTGTGGGGATGTGTGGGGATGTGTAGGGGACAACTCACAGCACAGCAAAACAGGCTCAGACTGAGCTGCTGCCAGGAGGTGCCTCATCCACATCCTGGTGTTTGGAGTGCCAGGCAGTGGCTGAGGATCTCCTCACCCAGCCCCTGCAGCTGCATCTCCTGCTCTGGGGCAGCTCTGTGGTGTCCTCTGGGCACACAGGAAAATCTTGCCTTTTCCTGGGGGTCCCTGTGGGGTTTCTGCCTTTTCCTGGGGGTTCCTGTGAGGTTCCTGCCTTTTCCTGGGGGTCTTTGTGGGGTTTCTGCCATCAGAGATGCTTCCAGCATCTCCAGGATGCTCAGCCCTCGGCTCCTCCCCAGGGGAGAACAATGAGCCATTTTCTCCGTGCCACGCTCACTGGATTGATAAGTAGTTGGCAAAACAAGTTTCTTGGGGTCACAAAATCCCAGAATATCCTGAGCTGAGCCCAGGAGGATCACCCAGTCCAGCTCCTCCCATGCAGGCCTCCCATGCAGGCACAGGGAGTTTATTTGAGGGCTCCTCACCTCCCCACAGTCTGTGGCTGGAATGGGTGTGGAGGGAATGGCTTTCACTACAGATTTCATCCCATTTCAGTTCATCCTTTCCTTCAAGGATTTCATTTGGGAGCTGCAGTGCTGAGAGGGAAATGTAATTCAGGTGATAAAAACCAAATTAGGAAAAGTCCAAAGAGCACCTGGTGCTTCCATGTTCAGATCCATCTAACCTGGGCTCTGCCTCAGAGGTGGATGAGTTTTCGTGTTGTCACTGCCCTGCTTTCCTTCCCACTAATGGGGAATGCTGGGGTGGAAGGAGCTCTGGATATGCACCAGGTGTGGAGAACAGCCAGATGTTCCAGAAAACTCCTGAAAATCTCCATCTTTCCAGCAGCATCGTTCTCTGAATGCCCATCTCTGCTTGTGTCCCTGAGGGCCAGCACTGGGCTGTTCCCAGGCTGCTCCAGCCAAGGCTTGGAAGCAAAGTGCTGGTTTGGTTTTCAGAGCAGGATTGAGTGGGTTTAAACGTGGGTGTCAAACAGCAACATCTGACAGTGACACCGAGCTGGTGTCTCCCTGCTGCTCCCTTTGCTCCCCTTCTGTCCCCTCTGAAGGCCCTGCTCTGGCTGAGCCGTGGCTGTGCCAGGCAGGCTGTGCCAGGCTGGGGGCAGGGACCCCCCAAAGGTGGGACCAGAGCAGCTGGGGCTGGGTCCTGCTGTGGAGCCTGGGATCCCGTGCCAGACACGGAGCATTTGGGTCAGGGAGTGCAGGGGGCAGGGGTGGGCCTGGGCCATGGTCCTGCTGGGGCAGAGAGACTGCTCACTCTGGGGCTCTGCACTGCTGCCACCCTGCTGCCCCTGGCCATCCCTCCCCTGGCCTTGGCCTCCCTGCACATGAAGCCACGGGTATCCCAGCCCTCCCTCTCCCATCTCTGTCCCAGCCCTACACAGCACATGATGCTCCCCAGAGCTCCAAAGGGAAGCTCTTGCTTTTTATTTGTTTTTCTTTTTCTCTTTCTTTTCTCTTTTCTTTTCTTTTCTTTTCTTTTCTTTTCTTTTCTTTTCTTTTCTTTTCTTTTCTTTTCTTTTCTTTTCTTTTCTTTTCTTTTCTTTTCTTTTCTTTTCTTTTCTTTTCTTTTCTTTTCTTTCTTTCTTTCTTTCTTTCTTTCTTTCTTTCTTTCTCTCTTTCTCTCTCTTTCTCTCACTCTTTCTTTCTCCCTTTCTCCCTTCCCCCAAACCTCACTGTAGGACTGGGCAGGGACTCACTGGGGTGGGTGCTTTGAGATTGATTTCCTCAACACAAAAATCCTGAGAGGTGGGAAAAGGAATCTGAAAGGAAAGTAGATAATGCTCTGATTCCATTAAATCCCTGGGCCTTAAAATCTCAATCTGCATTTCCCCATTGTCCTCATCCTTCCTCTAAACACCAGTTCCGTGCTGGGAGCCCGGTGGCCGCTCTGTGTGGTACTGCTGCTGATCCCAGGAGTACACAGCTGCTTTCAGGAAGCTGCCACACATTTTACCCTGGAATTCTGCCCACCTCACTGCTGTTCCATCAGTTCTTTCCTTCTCCAGCATTTCCCTCGGTTAAGGGCCCCAGTGACTGACAGCAAACTAAAAACAACAACAAAAAAAGCTCCATCGTGATCATATTTACTGGTGACCTACTTAAAATGCTCTTTCCTGCTGCTTTGGTGTGTGCTGCAGTGCTGCTGGCTCCAGTCTCCAGGGAACTGCTGCTGGAATGATAATGAATGCACAACGTGGCCCTCGCTTGTTTAACTGGAGTCTCTCAAAGACATGGTTTATTTTTTATTGCATCATTTAGACTTCCTTTTTCTCCCCCACTTGTGATGTATTATTCCCATTTTTGGTCCCCCTGCTTCGTGCTCTGACTGCAGGCAGTGCTGTTGTTTGAAGTGATGACATTAAATCACAGAATGCCTTCATCTTTTGATAATTTTTCTGTTTGTTTTTCAGGAAAATTAGGCTTTTAGCTCCCTCCTGGAAAGTCTGAGCTGTGTTGTCAAAGGCTTGTGTTGAGCATAATTTTTTTTTTTCTGGTGAAACTACTCTAGCAGAGGTGATTATTTATTTAACAAACGCTTTACACTTACTCTGGTACATTTTTGTAAGGTTGTTCTAAATGAGTTTGCAGTGCAGGATAGGAAGTCATCAGCATTTTGCATATTCATAGGATCATGGAATTGCTAGGGAGGGAAGGGAATTTAAAGCCCATCCATTCCCACCCCCTGCCATGGGCAGGGACACCTTCCACTATCACAGGGAGCTTCTTGGACACTGCCAGGGATCCAGGGGCAGCCACAGCTGCTCTGGGCACCTGTGCCAGGGCCTGCCCACCCTCACAGGGAATAATTCCTTCCCAATACCCATCTGTCCCTGCCCTCTGGCAGTGGGAAGCCATTCCCTGTGTCCTGTCCCTCCATCCCTTGTCCCCAGTCCCTCTCCAGCTCTCCTGGAGCCCCTTTAGGCCCTGGCAGGGGCTCTGAGCTCTCCCTGAAGCTTTCTTTTCTCCAGGTGAGCACCCCCAGGTCTCCCAGCCTGACTCCAGAGCTGAGGGACTCCAGCCCTGGGAGCATCTTTGTGGTCTCATCTGGATTCACTCCAACTTTTTAATTGCACCTCTCAAGTCTTCCTGGTTTTCCTCTTTACCAATTTATTTAGAGGCAGGTTTGGATGTTCCTACTCACTCCCCAGTGCCCTGCACTGCTCTGGTTGGAAGGACAGGGCTGTGTGTTGCTGTAATTTGTGAATTTAGGATTGAGTGTTTCCATGGAATGGTAAATTAATCCTACCTTTGCAAAGAATGTCATACCCCATTCCTGGCAGTGCCCAAGGCCAGGCTGGACGGGGCTTGGAGCACCCTGGGACAGTGGAAGGTGTCCCTGCCCATGGCAGGGGGGTGGCACTGGATGGGCTTTAAGGTCCCTCCCAACCCAACCCATTCCATGGTTCTGTAATTCCATGAATATCAGGATGTAGGAGTCCACTGAACCCATGGCTAAGGGATCACACTGAAATGTTCTTTTCTGGTGACTCCAGAATCCTTCTGGGTTCATACCCCAGTCACACAGAGCAGGCTGTGTTTCCATGCCAGCTAAATTCCCTGACCTTGAATCAAAACAGAATTCCTAAGCACATGGATAAAAATGCATAAAATAAACTCTACCTCATGTCTTCTGTGTTTCCTGGCACTCAAGAAATGTGTTATTAGAGCGAAGCCCTGGGTTTAGGTGTAAATCACAAACTCAGCTTCTTGAAGTGCATAGGATCACAGATTCAGGTTGGAAAAGCCCTCCAAGATCTGAGTCCAGCTGTTCCCCCAGCACTGCCAAGGCTGCCACTGACCCCTGTCCCCAAGTGCCACATCCACAGGACTTTTAAATCCCTCCATGGATGGGGACCCCACCGCTGCCCCGGGCACCCTGTTCAGATCATTCACCAGATAATTCAGATCATTCTTGTTTTCTCAGCAAACACTCTTGCAATGGGGGTTATTTTCACAGGCTGCCCGGGGGATTGGAGGTGCTGAGGGAACATTTGCCACCCTCTCCCAGCCAGCTCTGGGTTACTGCCCTGTGCTCCCTTCCCAGGGCAGGACTTTGCCCCGTGTTGTTGCCACAGAGGTGACAGTAATCATGGAGGAGGCAGGACAAGAGGGAATCAGCTCCACTGTAAAACTACTCAGAATCTGTGGAAATTAATTCAGTCTCTGGCTCCAGGGCACTGGCTCCAAATGAGGCTGTAAGTAATATTTAGCCCTCCTCTAAGTGGTGAGGAGGAGCTGGTCAGGAGCACAAACATGGGAACAGCTCAATGCTGCTTCAGGGGGAGGAACTCATCCCTGGTGTCCCTTCAGTCCATGGCCATGGCGTCCCCTCCAGCTGGGATAACTCCCAGGTGCTGGCTGAGCTTTGTGGAGTGAGTTTGGAGCCTTTGGAGTGGGTGTTGCCCCTTCCTAGGGAAATTGGGATGTGTGTGCTGTTCTCAGGCATGACAGTCCTCACCCCTCATCCCTCACAAACCACAGAAATAAACTGGGATTGGCTGGAAGAGCTGCCACAGAAGTTCTTGCCACAAAATGTGGCTCACTGGGAGGAATTTGGGATTACAGAGAGGAATATTGTCTGTCCAGGTCTGTGTCCATGGGAGTTCATCTGAGAGCAGTAAGCAGAATATTTAGAAGGACACAGAGCAAACCAGGGAAGGAAACCATGACAGTGTTGTTGTCCAGAGAATCTTTTTCACAGTCAGTGGATTTTAATGGCACCATCTCTACATGTCCCAGCTGTCCATGAGCTCCAGTGGCTCATTCCACCTTACAGAGCACCCAGAGCCTGTTCCTCAGTTTCAGACATTGATCAGGGCTTGTGTCTTATCTCCTCATCTGCTTTAATTTCAGTTCATGGTATAAATTAATATTCCCAGGCCACAGGGTACCTTGCATAAAGCATTTTTACATCCAAATGGCACCACACATCCTGTAACAGAGCTGTGATTCATGGGCTGTTACATGGTAAAGCTGAGGTGAAGCCAGCTGACTAAATTATAGCAAGTAATTAGATTCTGAATTAAATGCACAAAAGATGATTATTTTTTTCCCTTCGTGCTTTTCCTTGTGTGAACTCAGATGAGCTGATACTGGAGAAGGAAAGGTGGTTTTCATTCTGCATCACCCCAGCCTGGTATCTGCTGGCAGCCTGAAGGGCAGTTATGGAAGATTTACAGAGATGGCTCCATCCCTGTTCCACCCTCCTGGGAATGTTCACGAGCCAGGCTCCCTTCCAGGAATCCCAGTTTGCAGCCAGGCCTTGGGGACCCTTCCTTCACCCAGGGCTGTGTTTGTGTTTGCAGGGATGGAGCACTCTGACAGTGATGTTTCCTTGAGGTACAGGTAGAGAACAGCCAAGCAATAAAATAACCTCATCTGTGCTGATCATGGATTTGGGTGGGAAAGGGAGAACCCATCCAGTTCCATGCCCTGCCATGGGCAGGAATATCTTCCACTATCCCAGGTGGCTCCAAGCCTGGTCCAGCCTGGTCTTGGACACTTCCAGGCCAGCCACAGCTTCTCTGGTCAACCTCTCCTTAGAGCTGCTCAGTCCCCCCAGCCCAAATCCCACAGCTCAGGAGTCATTGCTGTGCTCCTGTCCCCATGGAGATGCTGATGGGAGCAGATTTGCAGAAGCTGAGCTATGGATCCAGCAGGATTTGGGCTGTCACCTCCTCCATGCCATGGGGACAGGTTCCCCCAGGCTGCTGGTGGCCACCTCTGCTTGTGTCCAGCTCCTGCCTGGGGGTTCCAGCCAGCCCCCGCCCCACAGAGCCGCTGGAAGCTGAGCCTGGCCCAGGGATGGTTCCCAGTCCTGCTGCATCCCCAGGGAAGCTGGAGGGGCTGAGCTCTCCCTGCCCAGGCAGGAGGGTCGTTCTCCACCACGTTACTCAGGGACAGCAGGGATTTCATGGGGTCAGCAGGGGGATGCTGGACCCCGGTGCCATCTCCAAATGCAAGCTCCAAACCCCAGCCCAGTCTCCCCAGCCAGCCCTGCTATTATTAGCTTGGTTTCCCAGGGAAACGGGGCTTTATGTGGCTGCTGTATCCTGAGATTTGACAATGAGGTAGTAAAGATCATTCTCTGTGAGATATTTTTTGTGAAAATGGCTCATTTTGATTAAAGAGACAAGCCCTGAAATCTCCAGCCATCCAGGGGGTTTCAGCATCCCCAGCCGTTGGGCAGTCACTGCCTCACTGCTTCCTCAAGAATTTTCCCTGCATGGAAAAGGAAAGGGTGCTGAGGGACAGGGCACGAGTGTCAGGAGCGATTTTTTTGGGTTTATTTCTTTTTTGGGAAAGCACAGTGTAGTCCTTCCTCCACTCAGGAACATCTCACAGGATGCTCTTCATGGAAGCATAAAAGATGCTTCTGTGGAGCCTCCAGCCATGTGCAGGATCCAGCAGCATCTGCTGAATGGATCCTTTGCCTTTTTTTAATGTGGGAAAGAGGAAAGCAAAGCTCTTTTGGTGCCTGAACCCAGTGACCCTGGGCTGCTGCAAACTTTTCAGCCCAACACACACACACTTGGGCTTGGTGTTCACATCTAAATCTAGGTGGTGACATTTCCTTCCCAGGAACTTTTGAAGAGAGTAAAATGGGTGATTAAAACACTTACTCATAAATTTGTCACCTCAAAGACCAGCACATGTTGTGTTTTGCCTTGCTCAGCATCAGCTGGAGAGCTGGAGATCCTGTTTTCCAGAGTCAGGGAGCATAAGGTGCATCCCCACAGCAGGCATGACTCATGTGAAGCCTGAACCAGGGGAGGTGATTTTTAGATCCCTTGTGGTGTGTCAGGAATCTGCCAAGGGCTGTAGGTGGGACCTGCAGGATCCTCCTGCCCCTCTGCAGTGACAGCTGGGAACAAGGGGTGTCCCCAGGGTCTCTGAAATGTCACCACAGCTCTGTGTTCAGGACCTTCCTTCCACCATCCACCTTCAAACCAGAGCAGGAGATGTCTCCAGCAGCCAAACAAGTCCCACTTTGGGGCAAGTGGGATAGGGGTGCCAGTTCCCAGAGCCTTCATCCCTGCCTGGATTTGCCTGAATTGTACATTTGCAGTGAGGGACGTGTTTGCCCAGCTGCTCATCAGGGCTGGGTTTGGCTCAGGCTGGAATTAATTTGCTTTATAAGAAGGAATTATATGAAGACTTTTGAATGTTAATAGTCCTCTTGTGCCTCGCTGACAGCTGCAGTGGTGCTGTATCCTGCAAATTGGCCAGGAGAGTCCTGAACAACAAGAGAAAGGAACAGGATGAGGATGAGCTTGGAACAGGGCAGAAAACAGCTTGGGAGAGAGTGAGCTTGAAAGGAAGCTGAGGATGGTGCAGCCCTCACACCTGAGTGACTCAAGGAAGACTTAGTGCCTGGTGTGGCTCACACCCCTCTGCAGCAGGAGGTGTTGGGATGTGTCACCTCACAGTGACAGTGACGAGGATCTCCGGGTGCTGGGAGGGACCTGAGGAGCTGCAGGGGAGGGATCAGTGCTGGTGACTGCTCTCTGCTGAGGGTGTCAGCCTGAGGGATCTCATCACAGGATGATAAAATCATCAAGGTTGGAAAAGCCCTCTGAGACTGAGTCCAGCCATTCCTCCATCACTGCCAAGGCCACCACTGACCCCTGTCCCCAAGTGCCACATCTGCACAGCTTTTAAATCCCTCAGGGATGGGACTCCACCCCTGCCCTGGGCAGCTGTGCCAGGGCTGGGCAACTTTCCATGAACAAATTTTCCCCAAATCCACCCTGAGCCTCCCCTGGCCCAGCCTGAGGCCATTCCCTCTCCTCCTGTCCCTGTTCCCTGGGAGCAGAGCCTGACCCCCCTGGCTGTCCTCTCCTGTCAGGGAGTTGTGCAGAGCCACAGGGTCCCCCCGAGCCTCCTTTTCCCCAGAACAACAACAATCCAGCACTCCCAGCCTGAGCAGCCCCAGTAGCCAAACAGGCTTGTTTAGTGGCAGCTTAGGGAGCCACGGGGCACACAAGAGGAGGAGGAGTGCTGTCAGTGGGTACCAGGTGTGACAGACCTTGGTGAGACACTGAGGTGAGCAAGGCTTGCTCATCACTGTTATTCCTGTCCAGGCTGTGGCCACATTATTTACTTCGAATAAATTGGAAGGGCCTTTGTATTCATCTGAGGCACCTGCTATGATTGATGACTTTGAGGTTACACCCCAAACTGTTCCACCTTCTTTAAGTGGCACTGCCAGGCCTGATCTTCCTCATCCTCCCATGGGCAAATGTCCTCCTTGGAATGACCTTGGTGCTCCTGATCCAAGCCTTGCCAGGGGAGCAGCACTGGCCATGCTCAGCTGGGCTAGAGGGGCTTTGAATTGACAGGACAAGGGGAAGGGCTTCCCACTGCCAGAGGACAGGGATGAATGGGATACTGGGGAGGAATTCTCACCTGTGAGGATGGGGAGGCCCTGGCACAGGATGCCCAGAGCAGCTGTGGCTGCCCCATCCCTGGAAGTGTCCTTGCCCATGGCAGGGGGTAGAACAGGATGGGCTGTAACGTCCCTTCCCACCCAAACCATTCCATGATCTTGCCCACAGAATTAGAGGCAGGTTTTGTTCATATTTATGTGGAGAAAAACAGCAAAATTAATGACTGAACACAGAGAGGTCAGTGCTGCTGGCCCAGTGTTCATAAACTCCCTGGGATTCTGGATTCCTCGTGTAGGGTCATGCAAGCCTCATGTCAGTTGTGATCACACATCTCTTGTAGCTTGTAGCAATGTTGTGTTGTGGTTGTAGCTGGAGCTAAAAATAGAGTGGGAAAGGGCAGTATGGCCACCACTGACCTAGTTCTGGGGTTTGGTGTACTTGGCTTTCTAAAAGTCGAAGAGATAAAAGCTGTCTGCCTGTCAACTTAGCTTCCAAGGGATGCTCTGTTTGCAGGAGATTGTTCCCTGGTCAGGCAACTTCCTCCATGTTTGCTTAAAGAATTCTACCACGTTTAGCTCAATGCAAACCTAGCTGCAGGCAGGGGGACATCCCTGAGAGGTTTAGTGGTCTTCTGTCCTAGCCCTGTTCTGCTTTTTTGTCACTGCTGAGGAGGTCCCTGAGCCTCTCTGGGACAGCCAGAATGTGCAGGGAACATGTGGGAATGTGCAGGACCCCACAGACCCCCCTGTGACCCTGAGCTGGGCACTTGGCTGTCGGGGGCTGCTCACACCAGGAGCCTTGGAATCAATTAACTTCCAACTGCAAAGCTTATTAACCCTGAGAAAAACATCTTCAGAGGTGGGTTTGAGTAAGGAGAGGAGGGATTCAGACACAAGTCTAGAGAAGGCACGGGGCAGGTTGGGGTTAGATTTGTTTTTAGCACACCCCTCTCTCCCAGCAGCAGGGGATAGATGAAACCACCTTGCCTGAGGATTGATCTAAAAACCACCCTTGGCATAGCAGCTGATTCCTTCTCCCTGCTGCCCTCCCACTGGAGTGGTGCATTTGCATTCTGTGGTCAGTGCAGAGAAATTCACGTGTGACAGGAGCCAGGCACAGCCACGGGCTGGGTTTGATCTGCCTTCCCCCAGAGAGGAGTTTATTTGGGTATCCTGGCACTGCATTTTGCATTTGATTTATATATTAATATTCTCCCTGTCTGTGAGATTTGGGGGTGGAGTGGGGACAGCAGAGGGAACCAGGTTGAAATGAAGCTCTGTTTGCAGAAGACAGAATTACATTTCTGCCTTCAGTCCCAAACATCAACCACCAACAGAGGAAGTTTGAGGTGACAGAGGTTAAGTGTGCATCAACTTCGTGGTTTTTACCAAGAGCTTATTTTTAACCATAAACTTTCCAGAGGAAGGTTCCTGACTTTCCTCTGCAATTAATAAAGGTCACCTCCTGTCCCAGGCTGTGAATCCACTGCAGAGTCCTGCTCCCAGCTGCAGCCTTCATCAGCCTTGTAGCTGCCCTTGACTTTTGGGGCAGCCTCAGGGTGAATTCCCAGGGGTTAAACTAAATCCCTGCCCATTAGGCCTTGGGTTACTGCAGTTTTCTCTGTGCTTTGAAGATCCTGTCACTCACAGCTTATCTCCTTTTCTCAGAGCAGAGATCTGACAGGGACTGGGCCTCCAGGCTGGGATTCCAAGTGACTTAGCAGGTGTAAAAGTCAGGGGAGATGGAGGCTTGAAGCTGTGGGTGGAAGGGCCCTGCTGTGAAGGGGACAACATCCACCCTCCGAGATGCATCTCTCACCCATCTCTTCATGCCCTTTATCTCTGAGGACAGGTCTGAACCCCACATCTTGTTCCCCTCTCCAAAAAGTGCTGCCAGTACAGCTGTGTCTGGATAAAAGTCTTTTCTCAGCACGGCTTCGGTCCCTTTGTGCCTCTTCCCACCCCTTGCTGAGAGCTCTTCCTGGGAAAGTTTGTCTTTAGTCTGAGCCTTCCTGAACTGGTACCTCCATGGGGTTTGCTGGTTCCAGGTTTACTTACCCTGGAGTTCTTTGTGTCTAGACAGGTGCGTGGGGTGGGTTTCAGTGTGAGGGCGGTGAGTGAAGGACCTGCCTGGAGCACTGCAGAGTGACAGCCTCGCCCTGGCTCCTCTGAGGTGTGCCCTGCTTCACCCAGGCCCTGCTGACAGAGCCCTAATGGGCTGGGTTCCCTTGTTTCCCCTAAAGCCCTGTCATCCTCCTTGTTTTGTTGCCAGCAGACTCAGAACTGCTTTTTCAAGATACTTGCCCAGCTGGAATATCCCTAAATATGCATCGAGTCCCAAGTCACGTCTCTGCAAGCGAAGCACAAGGGATGTTTAAGCAGGGCCTGTATAAATTTTTAAACAGAGGTAACAAGCCAAGAAAGAGGTGGCAAGTGATGAAATGAAGGTGAGGAAAGAAGCAAATGAGATCCCTGATGTGTGAGAGCCCTTTCTCCAGGTCTGAGGCACCTTCAGTGCTAATGAGCCCTGGCTGTTTTCTGTGTCAGCCCCAGCCCCGTGTCTCTGCTGGCTGTGGGCACTGCTGGTGCTGCAGTGAAGGGGCTCTGCTTGCCCCTCAGGTGTGGGCAGGTGATTGTGCAGAGCAGCTCTGCTGGTTTAGTCATGAATTTCAAGCAGGGAAATAAAGAGGAGGTTTTCTGCAGAGTAGTTGAAAGGAAAATGGCTTTATCCAGCCACGCCTTCCTGCATGCCCCCTTCCCACTGGCATCCCAGACTGGCTACTGAGCATGTGGAGTGAGCCAGGCCAGCTCTCATCCTGCAGCTCCAGGGCAGGTCATGCCAAGTGACAATTGCCTGTCTGGAAGTGTCCAAGGCCAGGCTAGATGAGGCTTGGAGCAGCCTGGTCTAGTGGAAAGTGTGAGCTCATGGCATGGAGTAGGAATGGATGATCTTTAAGGTGCCTTTCAACCCAGACCAGTCTAGGATTCCATGATTAAATGATCTTGGACTTGAAGACCAATCTCTGATCCCGTTTCTTTTCCCAGAGTGCAGGACAGTTTTATCACCACCCTGGGTTCCTGTTGGTCTGTGTTACACAGACCAGAGGGACACAAGGACAGTGTGACAGGGAGGATTGCACTGCACAATTTCAGTGCCCTGGGCCTGGCTGGGCTCACTCTGAGGTGCAGAGAGCAGTGGGGCCAGTTCTGCAATGATACAGAAATCACTTTTGAACAGTGGTTGTTGATCTCACAGGGTGTTGGAATGGTTTGAGTGGGAAGGAACCTTAAGGATCACCCAATTCCACCCCCTGCCATGGGCAGGACACCTTCCACTATCCCAAATTTCTCCAAGCCCCATCCAGCCTGGGTTTGGACACTTCCAGGGATCCAGGGGCAGCCCCAGCTGCTCTGGGCACTCTGTACCAGGGCCTCCCCACTCTCACAGTGAAGAATTCCTTCCCAATATCCCATCTAACCTTGCCCTCTGGCAGTGGGAAGCCATTCCCCCTTGTCCTGTCCCTTCTGGCCCTTGTGAAATGTTCCTCTCCAGCCTTTTTGTAGGTGAGAATACAGAATACAAATAAATCTCATTATCAAATTCACAAGCTCTTTTCCAGGGAAAGAGGAGGGGATGCAAAGGAGAGTCACTGGAGTGCAGGGATAGTGTGAGGTTCCCCATGACAGCAGCCTCTTGGACAGACTGACACAGGATCAGCACTCCTGAAATTTTCTTCCATGTAAGCTGGGAAATTCCAACATCATCAGCTCATCCCTCTCCAGCTCAGCTGGGACTCATCCCTTTTGGCATCCCTTCGAGTTTGGTTGCCAGTGATGTGTTACTGCATCTCCTGCTTGAGTTCAAAGGAATTGGGTTAATGAGCAGAAAGTCAGCCATCAAATTACACTGACGCTTGCTTGCTGCCTCCTGGATTTCCCACTGCAGTCTCTTTGATCCCTGGGATGCAGGCAATTAAATACAGCAGCATTAAACACAAACCACTTCACACGCTGGGTTTAGTCCCTTGCTTTTGTGTAACATGGTCTTCAGATGAGGCTGAAGCAGGATGAGAATGAGGAGATAGGGGAGGGAGAAGAGCACAAATTAGTGGAAAATCTTTTGTCTTGGGAAATAAAATGGATCTGGAGACAGACTGTAATATCCTAAAATCCTCAGGTACTTCAGCAAGCTGGGGAAAGGCAGCAGCCCAGCCTGGAGGAGGAGCAGCAGCTAGGGAAAGGACAGATCCATCAGGAGTGACTGTAACTGAGGCTGGGGATTCCACAGTGCCGAGGGAGAGCCAGGACTGGGCTCACCCAAGGTGCTGAAGAGAGGATCAGGGGAGCAGCATCAGGCTGATAAAGGAGCCTCTCTGGGTGGCTGCTGTTGCACTGGGTGGCTGCTGGCACAGGCCTTTGGGCAGGAAGGGATGCTCCCTCCATCTGTTGGTGGAGTAACAATCACAGCAGTACAGACCTGACCCAGGAATCAACCCTGGGCTTTCCAGGGGTTTAAATATTCATTTGAAGAGGGTCCTCTCCCAGGAGCTGGGAGGGAAGCACAGATCCCTCTGGGAGCTCAGGCCAGCAACAGCATCCTCCAGCCAACAGCCCTGCAGTGTTACTGCACTGGAAGGGGCTGTTCAGTCAGGGAGTGCCAAAATTCAGCGTGCAGAGAGAGCCAGGCTGAGGCCAGACTGCTGCCAGCTCCTGCCTTGAGCTGGGGAAGGGCTGTCACCACCCCAAAGAGCAGCACAGTGACCCCAGGCCCTGTCACATCTTAAAATTCCCTCATGAACAGCAACCTCTGACGAATCCTGGGGATTGTTTTCATTTCACCTGCTGACAGCAGCCACATCCTGCTGGGTTTGCTGAGTGTTGTCAGCTGAGCTTGAGAGAGCAGGAACTGGAGGTCAAGGCCTGCCTGACAGTGAGAATTAGGAATGAGGGCATCCTAATCCTAACACTGGATTTAATGATTCCTTTCAGCATCATTAAAAATATTCAGGGAGTTTATGGAGTCGGGCACATCCTGTAACTGCATGTGTTGGGGAAATACATTTTTGCAAAGAAAGGCTGTTCTGTTCTGCCATGACTCAGGCCTGGGGATTGGGAGCACAGATAGGAATGATCCAGCCAGGAGAGGACGTTTCCGTGGTGAGGAGGGTGGCAGAGGGGGCGTGCTGCAGCTCCACAGCCTCAGACAGCAAAGGAAAACATTTTTAGCTCATGCAAATGTTTCACTTCCTCCTCATATGGTGACTTCACAGAGGCCAGCACCGGAGATGGTTCTGTCAGCAGCTCCTCAGATCCACTCACCGAGATGCCAGCGTGCCCCTGAGCTCTGGGAATAATCCTGGCAGGCTCTGGAGCTGTAGCCTGGCATGGAGCTGGCTCCAGTGGTGTGTGAGGGCTGGGGATCAGCCCCTACAGATGGGATTTGCTCTTCATATTTTGTATTGAATTGTCTCTCACGGCCTTGACTTGGCTCGGAGATGGGAGCTGGGCTGGGCAGGGGCTGGGATGGAGCTGCTGCAGCCTGGCTCAGGCCCTGCCTGTCCCTGCCTGGCTCTGCCTGCCCTGCCTGCAGTGTCCCTGCCTGTCCCTGCCTGCAGTGTCTCTGC
>VXBQ01014533.1:155168-171811 GCA_013400175.1 Phainopepla nitens
CAGTGTCCCTGCCTGTCCCTGCCTGTCCCTGCCTGTCCCTGCCTGTCCCTGCCTGCAGGGTGCCTGGCTCTGGCTCTGCCTGTCCTGCCCAGCCCAGTCTCATC
Source organism: Phainopepla nitens (assembly GCA_013400175.1). Lineage (NCBI taxonomy): Eukaryota > Metazoa > Chordata > Aves > Passeriformes > Bombycillidae > Phainopepla > Phainopepla nitens. Next base: position 155,273 of record VXBQ01014533.1, read on the forward strand.
CCCAGCGTAACCATTCCAGCATTTATCCGTTTCCCTGGCCATAGGGATGTGTTGCAATGGCCACAGCATCCCAGCAGTCCAGTGGAGCTCAGGTTGATGGAAGTGACTAAATTAAGGGTCCCTTAAGTGTAAACATAAATTCAAGTTGTGTTTGGTTGTTTGGTTTTTTTTAAAAAAAAAAAAGCTTAGTATTGTGGAATATTTGAACCAGCTTTCCTAACTCTGCAGACACAGGAGGTCAGGCCATGCCAGTTAAAACTCAGAATGTTTTTCTCCAGGTAGCCCAGTGGGTCAGATGGCTGCTGGTGGCCTTGGGGATGATCCTGTCACTCTGGCCAAGGGTGATGCCCTGCAGGGATCTCCTGTGACAGCCAGAGCAGCTTTTGTTTCAGCCTTTCCAGGAAACAGCTGGAGCAGAGCCAGGGAGGACGGGGAGGGACAGCGGGGGCTGGGGGTACAGATGTGCTTCTCCTGTGGCACAGGAGAGGAAATGGGATCCTTTGTGCAGCTCACAGTGACAGGGGTGCCTGGGAGGGCTGATGGGGATTTTGGGGTCCCCAGAGCAGGGACAGTCACCATGGCAACAGCAGCAGCATCCCAGGCAGTCGCTGTCACACCGCCTCGGTGACTGAACGAGTTCATCTCCAAATCCTGAACAATAACAGTGACAACAATAATCATCTGGAAATGCTTGTTGGGCAAGGGGCTGGGGCATCGCTGCAGCCCCTTCTTCCATGGGGGAGCACACGTGGGATTCCCAGAGCAGGGATGAGCAGCAGGAGGAGGAGGTGGGGGCCCTCCTGCCTCCTCATGGGCTCCAAGGGAGAGCACTGTCCCTCGTTTTTAGCTCCATGTGCTCAGGACAGCATGTGGAGAGGAACCCTGAGTGTGCAGGCTGCTCAGTGCTCTGCAGACTCCCCTCAGCAGAAATGGAGGAACAGCACCAAAAGTCCCAACAATCTGGGAGGTTTTCATGGTGTGTGATTTAACAACAAAAGTAATTTTGCTTCTCAGCCACTGCCAAGCTTTAGCCATGGCCCAGGCAGTGCAGCACCATGGTGGCACAGGTGTGGATGGATTTTCCGGGCTGAAAATCTGATTTTTGGTACAGAAGATTTTCCATATTGAAAAAAGAAGCCTCTCTTACCATGGGGGTAAAGCATCCTTTCCAATTATTGTATTTTCCCCCCTTATCTCCTGTATTTTCTCTCCCTTACTGGCCAGAGCTACAGCAGGGGAAGCAAATCCATCTCTGCATCTATAAAGGTTGAATTTTTTATAGACAACTAAATATTTTAACACATGGAGACAATAACACTCTCCTGTTAAAAATAAGCAAGCTCCTCCGCCTTAATTATGTGGCAGTTACCAAAAAATAACATCCACTGGAGCACTCAGCTGCAATTTAAAAGTAAAATTAAAATTTCGTGGTGTTTGTCTGGTTTGACAAGATTTATTGCAATCTCTCATTATGCAGCAGGTTCAAGGGAACCTCTCCAGAGGACACAGAACAATTTAGAAAATGAAAGCCTGAAACAGTTTATTATTAGAAGGTGGGTTGGAGTTTGTAGGGCTCCTACACAGAGTTATTTCATCTGGTACATTGGAGATATTTTTGCTGAAGCCATTAAACCCTTGGCACACAAACCTGTTATTAAAACTGATTTAGGCTAAGACAGGATAAATTCTTTGAACTCTATTTAATTGACTTATTTCACTTCAGAATTCAGTCTCAGGCCTAAGACTAAAGAGAATTTAATTCACAAATTTCTCCTTCCTGCCTGTTTGTAGGTGCCAGCTCCAGGTCCCCAGTGTCCCCTGCCATGGCCCAGACCTCACAGCAGGTTGCAGTGTAGCAATATTTCTCTTTTTCACTTGGATTCTGAGCTTCAGGGTGGAAATATTTTCCTCCCTGTGTTGCTGCTGCTTTATCCCAGTGGTGTGATGCCCTTGCTTGGGACACAGAGCGTTCCCTGCCCTCCCCCAGGTCACAGCTCTGCCAAAGGTCTCGTTCAGGAGTTCAGTGGGAGCTTTGTGTCCACATTTGTGTTCAGCAAACATGGACCAGGAGGAAATTGCTGCTCAGATAAACAGAGATGGGGCTGCCCAGAGAATGGTTACAGCTCCAGGGAGCTCCAGGAGCATTTGGACAGCGCTCTCAGGGTGAGATTGTCGGGGTGTCTGTGCAGGGCCAGGAGTTGGACTGGATGGTCCTGATGGGTCCCTTCCAGCTCAGGATATTCTGTGGTTCTGTGAGATTAAAATCTGGTTTTATATAGTCCATATTACATTTTTACTGTCCTTGTTTTCCTCCTGCTCAAGCCCCCAGCTCTCTCTGCATGATTTTCATGTCTGATGACAGCTCCACCTCTGTCTCTCAGCCCTGGCCAAACGCTGCTTTTTCCTGGGTCATTTTCTGTGTCCCTGCAATTACCTCGGCGTGTTTGCTTGGACCTGATGTCTGACATGAAAGCAGGCACTGTTTGCTGGAGGGGAAGGGATGCATCATAATTCCTGCCTGGAACACTTGGAGCTGCAGGTCTGGGCACATCTCCCTGTGGGGAGACGCGGGCCAGGCTGGGCTGCTCAGGCTGGGCTGCTTCAGATGTGGCCACAGTGGCCCTTTGGCCTGGCCAGGGCCAGGGGATGGCTCTTGGTGGAAGACACCCCAGCAGAGTGTCCTGTGTTCCCTAAGGTTGAGCCAAATTCTCTTTTTTATGGTTTTTCTCCTTTTTGGGCAGTGCTCGTTTCCCCCCATCACTGTGATCTCTCTGCAGTTGTGCCCCACTTTGGGTTTATTTTCTCCCAGGAAGGATTTTGGTGGGACTGTTCCAGTGTGCTCCAGCTTTGGAGCATCCCTCCTGGCACAGCTCTGGGGTTTGTCCTTGTCCCTGGCACAGCTCTGGGGTTTGTCCTTGTCCATGGCAGGGCTCTGGGGTTTGTCCTTGTCCCTGGCACAGCTCTGGGGTTTGTCCTTGTCCCTGGCACAGCAGCACTGCCAGGATGAGCCATGGAGCCTCACCCTGTGTGTGAGGAGCACCAGGGGCACTGTTGTGTTCCAGAGCAAAATGATCCTTTGAGAAACCCCCAAAATGAAGGGGTTTGAGACACCAGAAACCAAAACCTGTTTGGTTGATTGCCAGTAGAGTAAGGCTTTAAAAAATGCAGTAAATAATTTTATCTTGGATATTTCATTATTCGCTTAGCAACAGCTAATGTGTAAAAATGATTGAATGTCACAGAATCAGGGAACAGTTTGGGTTGGAAAGGACCTTAAAGCCCATCCAGTGCCACCCCTGCCATGGCAGGGACACCTCCCACTGTCCCAGGCTGCTCCAAGCCCTGTCCAGCCTGGCCTTGGGCACTGCCAGTGTCTGTTTGTTGATGCAAACAGGAGCTAAGCTGGTCAAAACAGGATCCTGAGCTCCCCAAAGAGCTCCCACAGTGTGCTCACACTCCCACCTTCCCCAGATCCTGTGTGGGGGAGTTGGGGAACGCAGTGCTCAGAGCTGGGATTGCTTGGGCAGCTCAGAAAAGGCTGAAATTTGTTTCATATCCTCGATTCTGAATTTCTGCTGGAAACAAACCCAGGCTGTTTGCAGGGCACACAACCATCCCAGTTTGGATTGGCAGGGCTGGCTTTGCCACATGGCTGGGATCAAAGTTGGAGGTTTCCTCTTCCAAAATCCCATGTGGTTGGTCAGGGGTATCCTCAGGGTGATCCCACAGGGAGCTGCTGCTGGAACAACCTCAGCTCTTGGCACTGGATGAGCTGAAGCAAAACATGGCAGAGTGATTCTCTGCAGTTAATATGATAAATATTAATTATCAGCATCAAACAAAAAGATGGGATAATATATTCCCACTCTATAATCTTCCAGCATTAGGAGAGACATGGCCAGGAAGTGGTTTCTTCTATCCAGTGTCTTCATAAATTCCAATTTCTTAGGTAGCTAAGTGGTATCTTTGGGATGATGGAAATTGAAATACATATACATAAAATATATACAATACACAAAATCCTCCCAAGTTGGGCCAAGAACCTGATGAGCTGTCCCTGGTGGTGCAATCAGTGCAGAGTTTGTGATACAGAAACTTCCCAGTAAATTAGGAGTGGAAAGGATAAAAAATCCCTGCTAATGGGGGCTTTTTGTTCCTGTCCTGCAGCTCTTTTCAAACAAATGATAATACTCTGATATCAGACTGCTGGTGTTCCCACCACGAGTTATTGCTTCACCATCCCAGCACTGGGAATAGATGTGTTGGAGATGCTTGGGAAACATTTGGGCTTGGAGGAGTGTTTGCAGTTGGAAAAACCCCTCCAGACTCCTTTGCCTCCAGAATTCCAACTGGGCTCCTTCACGACTGAGCTTTCACAGTTCTACTTTTCAGCCAAAATCTTTTCTCTGGAGTTTCCAACTTCTTCTTTACCGACTTTCTTCTACATAAAAGTCAGAAGCAAGTGTGGAGGTTGCTCCACAGGCAGCAGGAGGAAGCAGCTGAAATCCTCCTCTAGGGCTCTCCCAGGCCAGAGAAGCTGCTGGAAGCGTTCACTGGTGATATCCATAGGGAAATCTGCTCCCAGGCCATGTTAAGACCCAGACTGAAGTGGTGGATGGTCCTGAGGTCCTTTCCCTGGTGCCAGCTGTCCCCTGCAGCCACTGGGTTTGGTCACTCATGTCCCTCAGGGTGGTTCATATCCCATGCATGGGGGAGATTCAGGGAGTGCAGGGCCCCAGGCCCTGGACTGGGAAACAAAAGCTTCTCATGGTTCAAGCAAAGCCCTTCCAGCTTCCTCAGCCTCCATGAACATCATCTGCTAAATCTTCAGCTCCTTCAAAAGCTGAGGCCCAGCCAAGGCCTTCAGAACCCGCTCCTGACTCATTCTCAGGCTGATCTCATCGGAAATTCTAAACATGCCTGACTCAGGGCTTGAGGGGGGAACCTCTTGGGGCTATCTGGAGGCAACCCTGAATTGCTCTCCAGGATCACAGGAGGATGTTAAGTAGAACATCTCCTTGAAGCATGTGCTGTTTGCAAGGATAAAACCAGGGAGGTGCTGCCAACAGAGCTGGAAGAACTTAAACATATTATCCAGAGAGATCCCATCAGAGAAAGATAATTCTGGGAAAATGTATGATTTGGGAAGCCCTTGATAATCCTCAAAGAGGAGAATGGTGGCAGGTCAGAGTTCTGTGATCTCTCAAACCAGCAATTCCCCAGCACAGCATTGTGCCCCTGCAACTTCAGAATGCAAAAAAAGGGTATTTTGACAACATGACCAAAGAAATTCTGTGTATCTGTGGGAGGGCAGGATTTCAGAGTATTTGATCCCAGTAACATTTCCTAGAGGATGGGACTGACTGCTGCTCTCCACAGAGGGACGTAGAAAAGGATGTGATGAAAATGCTTTCACAGAAGAGCTACAAAAATTATTTAAAATGTAGAAAACTAAACCATGTTAGCACTTGATCAGGTCAATCTGTCAGTTTATTGGTTCCTCTCAGAGCTGGGTTGATTGTTATCTGTGAACACACAAAAAAGTCCTCCCCGTTTGGTTTGTCCAGTATTTGTCACCATTTCTTCAGGGCCGTGGTAGAAACTTTGATACAAAGATAAGACATTTTTGTTCACTTCCCAGTCTTCCAACCTCAGACCATCCCATATCCCATATGTCCCACACGTGTGCTGCTGGTGTTGAGGGGGAGAAGGGGCTGGGAATGCCAGGGAATGGGCAGCCCAGGGAATGCCAGACAGCCCCAGGGGTGAGAATCGCCCTGCTGAACCCTGGGGCCAAACCTCCAGCAGAATCTTTTCAGTTCATTCAGGTGAGATCTGCCTGGAGCGCTGAGGGATGGTGACAAAGGAAGGGTGTTAGAAGTTTCCAGGGGGTGCCTGGTCTGGAACAGGCACCAAGGGGCAGGAGGTGCTGCCTCACCAAAACCCCCCTGGTTTGTGTTTGAAACAGAGCTGTGGGGGAAAGCCATCACTGGATGGGGGGGAACAGAAGTTGGTGGAGCTTCAGAGCTTTGGAGAACAGGGATAAAATTGTCGTTTTTTTCTTCCCTGGTGCCATCCGAGCGATTCCAAAGGAGCTGAACTGAGGGTGAATTGCTCCTGGGGTGGAGCCCACCCAAGTGTCCTCCTGTCCCTCTTCCCCTCCTTCCCAGCACACTCCCAGCGTTTTGCTGCCCACTGCTCCATCTCTCGCTGGCCAACAGCCACGTTCACTCTTTTATTTGTTAAAACCTGTTAGTGAGTGTTTGCTGCGTCGCATGGGGCGGGCGGGAGCGCAGATGGACCTGAGCAGCATCGGGGCTTGGCTCCGTGCCTGCTTTCATTTTCACTCCCTGGAGGAGCTCCTCGAGTTAAGCTGTTAAAGCACAGCCAGGCTGCTTATCACTGCCCAGAATAGATCCTGGCCACGCGAGCCTGTCCCTCCCACCTGCGAGGTGGCACCTGAGGCTTTGCTCACCTGAGCAAGGTTAATTTGGCTCCTGGGCAGCACCAAGGAGTTTTCCAGCAGGAAAGGAGTGGGGCAGTTAAAATGTTACTGCGACAGGGCGGGCATCCCTGGGAGCACTGGCTGCACCATCCCCTCCCAGTACCCCCAGCAGGGTTTGGGTGAAGCCATCCCAGATCCCCACGCCAAGAACCCCTTAATTCCATTGGGCTTCTGGCAGAGCAGATGGGTAGAAATTGTGCAAAGAAAAAAGCTGACAGGGAGCAAGCTCTGCTCCCCTCCATTTCTGTAGCCAGAGGATCAATCCCCGTTGCTACAGCAACTGATCATTGACATTTATTAACAAAAAGCCCACTTATGACTTGAAAGTGCTTATTCACAAAATCTGTTTGCACTTAAGATTATATAAGGAGGCACAGTCTGCACTGCCTGACATTATCCAAACCCAACAACTCATTAAATTCAGCCAGAGCTTGGCAGAGCTGTTAGAGCCTTTTCCACTCCCAACCTGCCAAGCCTTGCTAGGGCTGATGCCCCCAGTTTTCAGCTCTAAATGTCCACTTATTAATTTAATTTCTTCTGTCTACTGGCACAAGGGCAGAGGGGCTGGAATAGATTGTTTGGAAGATGATTTTTCTGGACTCTTCTTTTACCAAAGGCATTTTGTCCCAGGTAATGGGCATTAAACTTTCACAGAATCCCAGAGAGTGGGAAAGACCTCAAAGATCATTGAGTCCAACCATTGGTTTGGTCTGTACTTTAGAGGATATTCCTCTTACTTTGAGCATTTTCTGGTTTTCCAAAGTAAAAGCAGAAATGTTAAAAGAGTGAGTTGAGGTGGGATTTCAGCTGTATTGATTTTAGGCTGAGTTCAGTTTGTAAATAGAGTTCCAAAACACTAAATATAACTGCCAACACTTGTTAATTGTTCTTGTTAGTACTTTGTGAGCTGCCAGTGGTTTTACTAAATCAAGTTGTTGCTTTAGTAATCAAAGTAATGACAGTGCTTCAAAATTCTTTTAATTTGAAGTCACTTAGGATGCTGCAGAGTTAAGGAATCATGCTGGAAGCTTATTGCCAGTGGGGCTTTCTACAGACTTATCATTTTCAAACCCAGCATTTTGAGTTTGTTTTAGTGAAATGGTAGAAAAAGGCCAGTAAATCTCTATGGCGAATTGGAAATGTTATTTTAGATTCTGAGAACAATGGAAATGGGAAGTATTGACTAGGCCTAGGTTTAATTTAGGTTTTAATTATCATTTTGGTGTAAGTAGTCTTTAAATCCTTCCTACAAAGCAATCAACACTTCAGAGGTAAAATTCCACCCCTAGGAATTGAGGAGGAGGCAGCTCAAAATAACACAGCACCCTCTTCTCCCTTTTCTCCATGTCCTTGTGCAACCAGGCAGCAGACAGCTCATGCCTTGGTTTTCCTCTCCTTTGGATCCTGCAGATGAGGAGATAAAGGCAAAGAGGAGAGGCAGGAGCAGCCCCAGGCCAGAGTTCCACAGGCAGGAGGTGCCACAACCCTCTTCCAGCAGCACCATCCCATCTCCTGCAGTGTTCCTGGAGCCAGAGGCTCTACCCTGGGCTTTGGAATCAGGGCTGTCCCCCTTTGCCAGGCACCCAGCCATTCCCTGCCCCTGCTCTTCCTGCTGCTCTTGCTTCAGGAAGAGCTCAGGGCATCAGGAATGCACTGGCTCATCCCTGGCTCAGCAGCAAATCCATCAACCATTTCCATTTCCCAGTCTCTGCTCTTCCCTGTGTCCCAGGACTGGGAGGTGGGAGGTGCTGCCCTGTGCAGCTCACCATGCTCTGTCCCAGGTGCAGTGGGGTGTTCCTGGAGCTTCTCTCTCCATTCTGATTCCAGCATTTGTGCAGCTGTTGATGTCTCATGGCCCTGTGTCTGGAAGGCTCTAGGAAAATCTTAAATTCCTCTGCAATAGGATCAACATCTCCTTGTCCTGGCACCTCACAGGCAACAACTTCCCTTCTGGAGCTGCATTCAGATGCAAAAGTGGAATTTTTGGAAAATCCTTTTCAAAGCTGTCATTCTGTTCGTGGCCAAACCATCCCATCATTTACCTTCTGGCTTTCCCTCATCAAATGAACCTGAGGAGAAAAAGCAGCTGGAGGCAGATACTGTCAGAAGCAGCAGTTTTACTAGCTCACATCTGTAGTGTGCTGGAGGTGATAAGTGAGAGCAGTAGTGCAGTGATCACCTCCGTAGTGATGGGACAAGGGAATGGCTTCAAACTGAAAGGGAGTGGGGTCAGATGGGACACTAGGAAGGAATTGTTCCCTGTGAGGGTGGGCAGGCCCTGGCACAGGTGCCCAGAGCAGCTGTGGCTGCCCCTGGATCCCTGGAAATGTCCAAGGCCAGGTTGGATGGGGCTTGGAGCAGCCTGGAACAGTGGAAGTTGTCCCTGCCTGTGGCAGGGGTGGGACTGGATGGACTTTAAGGTCCCTTCCCACCCAAATCATTCCCTGATCTTACAGTGCTCCTCCTGTACAGAAACACACCCAGTGACATTTTGGGAAGGTGAGACCCAGCTGCCTCCAGAGGCTGCAGCCTGCGAGTCCACGGCAGGGCTGGATTTGAGCTGTGATTTCCTGTGTGAAAGAGGACACAGAGGTGCTGCTGGAGGGGATAGGAGCTGCTCTGCAGCTTTTCCAGGTAAAGCCCTGCAGTGTGGGAGGCTCCAGTTCTGCTCTCAGACTCAGCCTGGTCAGCAGAAACATTGGGGATTTTCCAAGAGCCCAGGAGTGAGCGATGGGGGTGGCTGTGGCTGGAACAGGAGAGCACAGGGACCTTCCAGGCCAGGATGAGCTCACTGCACCCTCCTGCACTCCTGAGATGCTGTTAAATGTCAGTGGGAATGGAAGGGAAGCCTCAGGTCCATGTAGAGCCCAGTGCTGTGTGACAGCTCAGGGGCCCTCCTGCCTGGGGCTGGGAATTTGAGACAGGCACCAGGATAATTCTACAGGGAAATCCTGCCTGCTTCAGGATCTTCCCATTCCCAAACAGCAACTGGCTGCTTTGAAATCGATAGTGCATGGAAAAAGAGGCTTTGCATAAATTGAGTTTTCTCATCCTGCCTTCTGGGGAACAGTTGCATGGGGGCTGGGGACTCTCAGACCTGTCTCTGGGGCAGAGAGGCTCTGAGTTAACCAGCAGGGTACCAGTAGGTTTCCTGTAATTTACCAGTAAGGTGACTTTTCTTTCCTCTGCTCATTTATTTCACTGCCTTACACCTCCCGTCCACGGGCCAGCAGCTGCTGTGCTCCCATCCAAGGGAGTGCAGATGGGAACGGGAGCCCAGCCTCTCCTGCTGCCCAGCCCGATTCCAGCCAGAATGCCTTTGAAATTCAACACACCCCTAAATGTGCTTCCTGACCCTGTTGTTAACAGCTGCTCCAACTGGTGGGTCTGTGGGCTCCTACTCCGGTGTGTAAATCCCGGGACACGATGCTGCAGCCTGGATTTCCATGTGGAGCTGTTAATCAGCTCCTGTTACCACTTGCTCCTTTATCTCAAGTGGGAGTTATCTCTGGAGCAGATCTAGAGTGCTCAGGGTTCAGTTGCACCGTTTGTCTTCCTAAAGGGAAATGGGATAATTAGCCAGCGGTTACCCAAGGGACAGACCAAAATCATGGAATCCTTTAGCTTGGAAAAGTCCTTTAAAATCATTAAGTGCAACCATGAAATCCTTAGGGAGAGCCTCTTCTTCCCCTCGCTTCACATCTCTGCTTTCAAATGCTTAATCCCAATAATGGGAAGAGTTTGGATGTGTGACTCGTCCTCTTGGCACAAGAGCATCGAGTACCTGTTAGTTGGATGGATTTGGAATCACAGCACGGATTTGGTTTCACAGGACATGGTGTTTATGGGGGTGGGACAGAAGTACCTGCAGACAGTGAAGTGGAAAAATCAATGATTGCAGTGATTGACTTAGGCTGGGGAGGTTTTCCCTGTGTGCACAGCAAAGGTTAAAATCAGAACTTGGTTTTAATGAAAATATCATATAAAAAAAAAAAAAAACAGACAACGGCTTTTAAAGATGTAGACGTACTTGCTGACTGCTGAGTGTTGGCTGCAGCCTTGCTCCATGGGATCCCAGCGTTCCCAGGTCCTGCTCCTGCAGCCCCAGGTCTTCCCCAAGGCCTGAACTCCCCTCCCACCCCTGCAGCAGCACACGTGGGTCACAATTCAGAGAGCTCAGAGGCAATGGAGGATGTGAAACATCACAGATTTATTTTGGTTGGGAAAGACCCCCCAAGATCACGGGAAGTCCTTGCAAAGGTTTCAGCACAGAACTGCAGATTAATTATCCTTAATTACACCGCCTTTTGCTGGCAGCAGCTCAGCTCTTGTGGAAGGGACAGAAAGAGCCAAGAGCAGCTCCTGTGAGTGACCTCAGTGTTTGCTCTGCCCAGGGAGCTCAGAATTACCTGTCAGCAGCTGCTTTCTCCTGGTCACCAGTGTTTACACATGGAGCCAGTAATTCCAGCTGTTCCTCTCTCATGCTGCAGGGATTCTGCAATAATTAAAGGCAGCAATTTGAAGGTAGCTGGTTCTTCCCTGAGTGGAGTCATGGGAAGATGCATCCACCCAGACAGAGTCAGGTGAGTGTCATCACCTTTGGGAAAGGCTGGTCCGAAAAGATGCAGTGACAGGACAAGACAAAATGCCTTCCAACTACCAGAGGGCAGGGTCAGATGGGATATTGGGAAGAAAATCTTCCATGTGAGGGTGGGGAAGCCCTGGCACAGGTTGCCAAGAGAAGCTGTGGCTGCCCCTGGATCCCTGGAAGTGTCTAAGGCCAGCCTGAAGCACCCTGGGATAGTGGAAGGTGTCCCTGCCCATGGCAGAGGTGGCACTGGATGGTTTTTAAGGTCCCTTCCAACCCAAAACATTGAGGCATTCTGTGATCTCCTTCCAGCACGTGCTGCAAGGATGATGCTGCACCACAGGCATGACCTCCCTGTGAGGCTGCAGGGCAGCATCTTCACCAAAGCCCAGGAGGGATTTCTAAGCTGCCAGGTCATTGTCAGGTGGGTTTTTCAGAGCCTGGCTCACTGAGCAGCTCACCTGGGCTGGCAGCAATGGCACACTGGGCTTGGCAGCAGGAGGTTTCTGTGCCCTATGTTCCTCAGGGATCCCAAGAAACTGTTGGTTCTCAGGACTGGGGCAGGATTTTAGCACTGGAGAAATTTGCATGATTTAAGGAGAGTTTTCATGGCTCTCAGGGTCTGCCAGACTCTCTAATCATCTGAACAAATCATTTGTCCTGCCAAGATATGGAGGTTCACCCAACAAGGCAGAGAATGGCTTAATTCCCAACTTGTGGTGTAACAGAACCTCACTGAGAGCGTTTGGTAAGAGCAGGATGTGTGCCAAGAGAGCACTGCCCTGTGAGGGTCACACCTGTGCTCGCTCCCTTTCACCCTCTGGCTTTGCCCGCTGGGTTTTTGGTTTCCACACCCTGTGCTCATGTGTGTGACCTGCTCTGAGCGTGGTGTCACTGTGTCCCCGTGTCCCCTGCTCCAGGGTGTCGTCGGCTCTTCTCCCATCAGCAAATTCTGCCTTTGTTGCTGCCAGCAGAGAAGCTCTGGGCTGCCAAGGGGAAGAGGTCAGTTCACTGTGGTGCACACAGGAAGGAAGAGTCATGACACTGAGAAGTTTCGCAAAAAGATTGGGTTTATCTTTTTTCTGTATTGAAAACCCCATCAGCCACCTCTGTCTGCACCAAAAACCTGAGGTGCGAAAAGCTGAGATCCTGATGTGCAGTTGTTAAAACTGGACTGAGGAATGTTCCACATCTGGGATGTCAGAGGGAAGTGTTTGGAAGAGTTCTGATGGGAGGAAGATGCTCCCCATGCAGGTTGTGTCAAGCTGAAGGGTTAATTTGGCATTTGGGCCGTGCCCCCTCCAGCTCTGCAGCCCCTCAGCCCCAGTGGGGGCAGAGCCCTCAGGCAGCAGGGATGGCTCTTTTCCCAGAGAGTATTTCACAGTGGTGGCATCTCATCTTGTCACTGCAAAGGCTCTTCAGAAAACATATAGGGAGCCTCTTGAACTGACGTGACAGCCTTGGAACAAAGAGTTCATCTGGTTCTGGGGGAACCAGTTTGCTCCACAACTCATTTTTCCGTGTCCACAGCTCAATTTCTCAAGTTTTCAGGAGTAATGTGAAAGATTTAACTGTGGTGAGCCTGGAGGAGGATGGAGGCTGATTAGGAACTGGGGTAGGGGGAGATATTTTGCTCAGCTGGAATGACTGCAGCAAAATAAATTAATGCTGAATGCCTGAGCTGTGGATGTTTGATTTGTTAATGGCTTTGTCTTTGCAGGCATTTGGTTGATGTAGCAAATTTCTCAGTGCCATGTGCAGAAGTGCTGATTTCTCCCAGCACAGCTTCAAAATATGGAAGCAGAAATAGTGATAATTCTGCCTGCTGAGAGATGGAGCTTCTGATGGTGAAGCTCCAGCATTTGGTATCTGCAGATAGGATCCAACACGGCTCAGGACTGTTGTTACTCTCCTTGCCACAGCCCTAGGAAGTGACCAGTGTCCCTTTTGGGCTGGAAACCTTCAGGATATCTCATGCCATGTCATATTCTTAGATAAATTTATCTCTCTGTGGAGGAATTGATACAGGAGCATAAAAGCAAGCACATCACCAGGTCCATTTTCTTGCAACCTTGGCAGCAGCGCTGAATCCCTGTGGGGTGTTTGTGAAAAGAGTAGGATGAGTCCAGAGGGGTGAATCCAGAGGGGTGAGTCCAGAGGGGTGAGTGCAGAGGGCCAGAGGGTCCCAGATTGTTTGGGATGATGCCCATGCTGCTGGAGTTGCAGCAGTGGCACTGCCAGGAATCACAGCCTTGGCTCTGATCCACGCGGAGCAGCAGGTCCGGTGTGGGAAGGAAGGAGCCTCAAAAATAGCATTTCAGGGAAAACTTGCCCTCCCTGCAATCAGAGATAGGAAGAAGGATCAATTCTCCTGCAGCTGAGGATGCAAACTGTGCCAGACAGCCATTAAAGGCATTTTCCTGGGCCTGGTGACGTGGCTCTGCTCTCAAGCTGCATCCCAGGCCTGCTCGGGAACTGACCTGTGGTTATTCCAGAGACATGGAGGCTCCAGTGGCCTCACTGCCAGGTCACAGGCAGGCACCAGCCCTTCACTGTCCCTCTCCCTTCAGGCTCAATGCTCCTTGCACCTTCCTGGGGCATCACCTTGCCAAAAGCTGGATGAGATTCTCCTCAGATCCTTAAAACCCTGCCTGACTGGGCAGAGATGTGGATCCAGCCTGTGATCTCCAGCATGAGATCAGCTGCCTGCTGAGCAAGCTGGGTCTGGGGCAGATCCTGGGGCTTGGCTGTGTTTCCAGGAGGGGCAGCTGGTGACAGACATTTGAGTGTTGTGTGTCCACGTTGTGTTTATGGAGCTGTTGTCCTGCAGTAACACCCCAACGTGAAATTAAAATGTTGTGCAAATGCTGAGAGCTGGGGGTGTTCACCTGGAGAGGAGAAGCTCCAGAGAGAGCTCAGAGCCCCTGCCAGGGCCTAAAGGGGCTCCAGGAGAGCTGAAGAGGGAGTGGGGACAAGGGATGGAGTGACAGGACACAGGAAATGGCTCCAGAGAGCACCAGTACCAGAGAGCAGGGATGGATGGGATCTTGGGCAGGAATTGTTCCCTGTGAGGGTGGGCAGGCCCTGGCACAGGGTACCCAGAGCAGCTGTGGCTGCCCCTGGATCCCTGGCAGTGCCCAAGGCCAGGCTGGATGGGGCTGGGAGCAGCCTGGGACAGTGGAAGGTGTCCCTCTCATGGCAGGGGTGGCACTGGATGGGCTTTAAGGTCCCTTGCCACCATTCTGTGACATTGGGAATCAGCCTGGCATTTCCCCTCCAAAATCTGCATTTCTGTAAGTAAGAACGTCTTTGTTTATGCACCTGTTTTTCATGCCAGTTTTGCCACAGGGAAGAACATTTTTCACATGATTCGACACATTTTTTCAGCTATTTCTGCAAATCCAGACTCCTTGTGGAGTGAGGCAAAGGAAAAGTAGAAATAGGTCAGGTATTTAAATAAGATGTAGTTGTCTCTCTTCACAGCAAGTTGTCTTTTTTCCTGCCTTTGTGAATTGTGCTAATGTATCAGGGAATAAAGAGAACAAAGGGAAGCAGAAGTGCCAGCATTTTCATTCTGGGATTGCAGCTTCAGAGCCCTTTACTTTGCAGAAGTGATACTGAGACCGCTCTGGAACATCTCAGCAAATGCTTCAGAAATAATAACCCCCAAATTGTCTGCTCAACCTCTCTGAATACACAAAATCCACTTAAAATCCTGCCTGTCATTCTGCTGTCACATAAAAAATTGATTTTTCGGCTCCAAGCCTCGTCTTTGGTGCCTTGCAGTGTCATGAATGCATAATATTAAGGAAACGCAGGGAAATTTGGGTGCTCTCAAGAATCATCTGGCTTGAAATGCAGAGAACAGGCTGCCCTTGGTCATTTGAGGTGGATTTGGATTTCTCAGCTTGGGTCTGTGTTCCAGGAGTGCCTGTGGCTGGTGCCACTCTCCTGCCAGGCCGGCTGTCACCTCAGCTTAGGCTGATCTCACTGCTCCTGCTCCTTGGACAGGACCTTAGGAATCCACAATGAAATTCCCCTTTTTAAATATCTGCACTAATGGCAGGACTTGGTTCCTTGACTTTAAAGTTTTGTGATGGAAGGAAAATCTTCCTTACAAAACTGCCCCAGCCTTTGTTCTCCCAAGGCTTCGTGTCTTCAATCCCAACTCACCCAGTGCTCCCAAGCAGAACAGGAATGATTTCCATCATGCCTGAAATTTGATTAGACTCAAAGTGTGTCATTGGGGTGCTGTAATGTTGATCCAGAGGTGATGTCAGTGCTGGTTCAAGCTGGGCTTTCCCTCATGGACAGTTTGACCTGGTGGAGGAAGCAACTTTTCCCTTCATTATGAGACCAGGGACTGCTGCAGCCCAATCATCCTTACTCTTCCTTCCTGCCCTTCCTGAAATCCCCCCCTTCCTCCTTAAGCCATCCACCTCCTCATTCCCTGCTGCAGTTACTGCTCCTCTTCTCTTCTCTTCTCTGCCATGGAATTCTTAATGACCAGCCATCCCCATCCTTTGTGTTGGGAAAGATGCCAGATTTCCTCAGGACTGTTTACAAACCAGCATTGGTGGGGAAGTTTGGTGTAGATGAGATTCATCAGCCCCCAACACCCCAGAACAGCTGTAACCTGTTCAGACATCATCCCTAAAACACCATCCCAGGAGCAGCCAAACCCAAGTGCTCTGAGTCACTTCAAGACCTGGGTTTTTGTTCCTGAGACTCCTGGGCTCTGCTCAGGGATTTTTCAGTAGCACCAACCTCAGTCCAAGCTGCTCCTTCGCTTTCCTCCAACCTCCTCGTGTGATTAACCCCCTTTTTAAGCCCTGCTCATTTGCTGCGTCTCTTCAGGCTTCTCCGAAAGGCCCTGGGTGTGCTCTTGCCCCAGGGATCAGAGGGAAGCAGCAGCGGGTTCAGAACTAAACCCTGGCTGCGATGATGGAGCAATGAGAGGTCTGCCCTGAGTCACCCTGACTGTGCTGCTTCCCCTTCCTGACCGTCCTCCCAGCCTGGCCCTTCCCTGCCCTGTTCCGCAGGGTTGGGGACGTGTTTTAGCTGCCCTTGCTTTGCCAGGACAATGTGTTTAAAGGGAGCGCGGAGCTGCCTGCAGCGTCCCTGCTGCCACGTCCTTCCCATCACACGGCTCCCAGGAGGGACAGCAGAAATCCTGGGGTGGAACGATCCCTGTGTCCCAGCAGAAATCCCAGGGGTGGAACAATCCCTGTGTCCCAGCAGAAATCCCAGGGGTGGAACAATCCCTGTGTCCCAGCGATTCTCCTTCTGGCCATGGAGAGGGACATTTTTAAGAGGAGGGACCTCAGCGAGCCTCCTCAACATCAGGTTAGAAGCCTGTCATTAACTGAAGGATGATTCAGCTTCCTCAGCTGAAGTGTCACCGTGTGGATGCTGGGAGAGGAGGAGGAGGAGGAGGAGGAGGGCG
>VXBQ01014535.1:0-129177 GCA_013400175.1 Phainopepla nitens
CTGCCCCACCCCTGGAAGTGTCCGAAGCCTGTTGGAAGGGGCTCCTGGTCTAGCGGAAGGTGTTCCGTCCCATAGCAGGGGGTTGGAACAGGGTGATCTTCAAAATCCCCTTCCGGCCAAAACCGTTCTATGACTCTGTGATCCCAGAGCACATGGTACCGGGATGTGCTCAGACAGTCCTGGAATATTTCTAGTGAGGGAGATTCCGCAGCCTCTCTGGACAATCTGTTCCTGTGCGCAGGAAAGTTTTCCTCATCTTCAGGTGGAACTTCGTGCGCATCGCTTTGTGCCCGTTGTCACTCGCCCTATTGCTTGGCACCACTGAGCAGAGCCTGCTCATATTTGTGGCACCGTCCCTGCACATACTGACAGACATTGAGGAGGGCCCCTCTCCCTTGTCTCTTCTCAAGGCTGAACAGGCCTAGGAAAGGCTTGTCTGGTGTTTGAGCTCAGGGGAAGGACACAGACCTAGAAGGGGTCACAGGAAAAAGTGGGTTTGTAGCCTTTGTAGTTTCAGAAAGGAGCATGAATGTGTTACACCAGAGCTTGTGGCACAAAACAAATAGAAGGCAAATAAAGGGGGCTCTAAACGGCTTTGCTTTCAATTGTGTTTCATCCACAATGGTGGGGAAATCATACCTGACCCCTGCCTGTGTTCATCTGCTTCTCATTTTGCTTTACTTGACGTTTCTCCATCTGTTTATTCAATATCTTTGATTTTTGTCTTTCCTGACCTCGCACAGCAAACACTGCCAATGCTGGAGCATGTCCCCTCCCTTGGGAACGTCAAGTGAAGGTGGTGGTAGAAGGGCAGGGTGGTCCCCACCCAGTGCCCTGGTCCTGCCCTGCTCTCCCTCCTCACCAGGGCATCCCACTAATTGTCTGTGCCACCTGTTACAGATGGGGCATCACCTGTGCCTCCATAGCCCTGTGGGCCCTGTGTGTGGAGTCCTTGAGGTTCAGCCCTGGGTGACACCTGAAGTCAAACCCTTTTTTTATCCTCACAGCTCTATCTATATCAGCCACTGTATTCCCTTGGAAGCTGGCAATAAGATAAAAACATAGTTGGTGCTTTGGGAGTGGAACACAGCTGGGTGGTTGCTTGGCTCCTGCAAAGGGCATTTTTGGGTGTCCAGGGCTATCCTGTGGGATGCAGGATCCCACTCAACATCCTGGACCATGCTTGCTGTACAGCTGAGCTCCTCCAGACACATTTTGCTGTTATTTGTTGGAATTGGGGTTTAAGTACAATGCATTTGGCCAGTGCCTCTATTTTGGGGTTGTGCTTTGCATCTGGATGATGGGAGAAACATTTCCCTTGACTGTTTTGGCACTGTGTATTCCCAAGATTGGCCTCTGTATATTGGACATGAATAATTTAGGAGATCACTGGAAGAAACAGTTGCCTGCTGTGTTTTTGATAAGTGCTAGTATTTTTTTACATTGATTCTGACTTTTTCTCCCCCCCTTCATTTATTGGCTTGTAGTTACAGTACTTTAGAATAAAATAAAGGAGAAACTGTGTTTTAAGTTGGGCGGTTCCTTTGTTTCTTTAGGAGCAGTCATTTTTTCCTTTGTCTCTGTTTCTCTTTTTGAGCCGCAATCACTTTTGTATCGATTGCGCAAGGAGCAATGGCTCTGCTGCTTTGTGGGGAGCAGCACGCAGATCTTTTGCAGCAGTGTTTATGTTATTTGCCTGTTGGCCTTTGCAGTTGCTCGGAGGCCTGTTCATTAGTTTTATTTATGACAGACATTTCTAGGCGTCTTGCAAGTTTTGGTTTTTCTTTTTTTTTTGCATCTTGTCCCCAGCTTTATTCCTTAGGCAGCGTGCTCTGGAGCTAAGGAATGCTGTTTATTCTTTGCATGCCTTGTTTGGGAAGAAAAGGATGGTTGGGGTTTTTTCTGCTAAGTAAGGCTGATGTTCCAAGTGCTCAGGCATTGCACAAATGGGAGAATGTTGCTTGTGTGAGTGGCTGAGCTGGGATTAGCTCACAAAAATTGAAGATGAAAAAAACTGAACCAGCTCCAACATACAGTTATTGCAGACAGTCCCTCCAGCGACGGGTGGAAGGTGGAAAGTATGTGCAGCTCCCTTGTAAGCAGATAACCTGGCTGTCACCATAGCTCTTTTCCTAATCCCTAATAAAGATTGGTTTGCAGCCACAGCTGGAGGTCTGCCCTCTTCCAAAATTCACATCATTCGTAACCATTACAGTTCTGGCCATTCTCACTGTCCACAGAAACACCCACACCCTGTCAGCCTCGCTGGGTTTGCTATCCTCAGCTCATTGTGGCTGTAAAAGCCACAGATTCATTATGTACTGTGGGAGAAAAATTTCTTCGTTCTCCCATTTCTGGATTTGCCACTTTTTAATTGGCTAAAAAATAAGCTGCTAGGTGTGAGAAGAGTAAGGGAACTGACTTTTAATTTTCCTGGGTTTAGTTATTACTGAAATGTCATGTTTTGGTTTGTAACCATATGAAACACAAGTTAATTACCCCACACAGCATTTATTGCCTGTAAATATTTGCCCATATTTTCATATTTATGTTATTTCAGCAGTAACAGAGAAAAGGAACAGGGTACACACGTGTGACATTCATTACTAAATGTGAAAAAAAAGTTCAGGGAGAATACTTACATCTCAAATATTTATATGATGAAATAAGGCCTTGTGGTGACCACAATTTAATGTGGTCTTACAGCATTCAAAAGGATCCAAATAATTTTATTTTTTTTTCAAAAAGGGATCTCAAATAATTGTTTCCTTCTTTACAAGATTCATCAGGGCAGTGAGGAGCCCTGTGATGGTCCCTGGTATCTCTTTCTTGAAGAGTGACAGTGTGGATGTGCTGCAGGTGGGGTCCAGACCCCACGCTGCCCTGGTGATGCTCACATGCATCAAGAGGTTTGTTTTTCCTAGGCTGGACACATCTTGTGTGGTCAGTGCCCTAGTGGCAGTAATCATGGGCACCCTAAGTAGTGCCACGCTCCTTTTTATCATTTTTGTAGCTGCCTGAGGCCACAAACAGGGCTGGAAGTGCAACTACAGGTCTCCAGACCTCCTCCTTCCCCAGTAGCAGCTGTTAGTTACGAAATGCTACCCAGAGCAAGGTGGCTTTCTGTGTGTCTGTGTGATGTTGCTCCTGCCTGTGTCCTGGCTCTTGGGGGCGTGCCCAGGCCACCCCGATGTCCAGCAGGACAGTCAGACACAGCATGTCCGGCTGGGGCTGAGCTGCCACAAGGTGCCAGTGTTTCAGAGCAGTAACTGCACGGCGTCTCTGCCTCTGAGTGCTTTGCTGGGCTGTTTTCCCCTCTCAGGGTGCCAGGTGAAGCCCTGCTATGGCTGAATGTTGACTGAAATCTTTGGGGACTGCCAGCCTTCTGCAGGGGCACAGAGCACCCAAAACCTGCTGTGTCCTCTCCCCAGCCACTGCCTGGTTTGCAGGCCCCTGTGTCCAGGCAGACACCACTTTGCTGCTGGCAGGGATGTGTAACACACCTGTTATGGCACTGCCAGGAGCCGAGTATTTTGCTTGCCAGTGCCATCAAGGGAGCCAGGGACTCTGTCACTGATCCCTCTGCTTTTCCAGCCCTGTTGAGTGCAGAGGCTCCTCTCTCCCAGCCCACAAAGGGAAAAGCTCCCATCACTCAGGCTATGTGGCACTTTCCAGCAGCAGGACACACAGTGCTCCCCTTTCCTCTCCAAGAGGTCCTACCTGGCTCTCCTGGGTTTCAGAGACAGGGACCACTCTGGCACTGTGAGCATCCTCTGCCAGCAGATCAGGACCTGCAGCAGGACCCAGGACCGGACCCCGGTGCTGCTGAGTGACTTTAATTCCCACTGCAGAAGGCATGAAGGGCCCTGGGAGCTGTTTGCCCTGTCCATGCTGTTACAAAAAGCTCTGTGCGCAGCCACCCTGCTGTGAGCTGCGGGCTCGCCTCAGCAATAGCAATTATGCTTTCATACCTTGCTGTCATGCTCAGGCATCTTCAAGGCCGGTGCATTTGTTTCATTTGCAGGGCTGGTTTAACTGAACTTGGGAAAAGATGGCACTTGAATCACATCTGGCTTCATTCTTCGCCCTTTAGTAGTGGAAGTGTTGACAGCAATACTCACAGTGGCACTGTGTAAGCATACAAGTGTTAGGCATTGATTTCTTCTGAATTAGCTCCTAGAAGTTGCCTGTTTTCCTAGGTAATTATTGTTGGCATAGGTATGGCTTTTGTCTCAGGAAGTCTGGCTCTCAGAAGCTACGGTCTGTGTCGGCAAGGAGTGAAAAGCACAGGGTAGTGGCCTCTGCTAGTGCAGCTCCACAGGCTGGCTGGTGTTAAACAAGCCCTGGCACCAGCATAGGAACAGCTAGAAAATACCCTTGGAGTGGGATTTCTATATCTCTTGACCTCCCTGATATTCTTTTGTCATCCTTTCCATGTAACTAATTGCATCTGATCAGCCAAGTATTTGTTTCACAGCAATTAGTGGGTTTTCTACCCTTGCATATTTTCAAAGCAGTAAATCCTTGTTTTGAAGGACAACATTTTACATAGTGTCCAAATTAAATCTTTTGCAGCATTAGAGTCAGGGTGTTCCAACAAACAGACATGTTGGGGGAGTTTATTACCCTGGGAAGAGAGAGCTCCTGCATCATTACTTAGAGATCTGAAAAGCTATTAATGTGTAATGGCCATGAGAAATCAAACTGACAGGTAGGGGCAGGGGAGGAGCCTCTTCCTTTGCTCCCCACCTCTGGCAGCCCTGGCTGCAGGGAAGGGTGATGGCACACTGCTGCCTGAGGCTGGATATATTTAACACTACTGCCTCAGGAAATCTCGGGGGAGAAGCTCTTTCTGAACAGGTGAGAACCCAGTGGATTGGGTGCCATGAAGACATGCAGCAAGTGGCAGCTCCTGCGTGAAATGGCTATAATGGGGAGTGGGAGAGAGCACTGCTGGCACAGGGAAGTGAAATCCTGCTCAGTGTCTTTCCCATCGTCTGACCAAGAGACACTGAAATGACATTTATGGAGATGTGTAAATATACACACACAAGTGTTTTATGCTTGAGCCTTTTGTTTCACATCCTATGCTCCAGCTCGCCTGTTACAATGCAGAAAGGAGGGTCCATGGGAGGTGGCAGCCTGCAGAGTCTGAAATCAAAGTGAGGTCTGTTTGTTGCGTCTTGTCTCCTAAGTATTGATTTAGTTTCAGAAAACAGATACTCTGGACCAATCTACTGATGTATTTGTTTCATACACAGCAACAGCACCCAGTGTTCCCATGATAAATGGTGTCAATATTATCACAGGCTGGTGCTGGATCTGGCCCACGTGGAGCACAAATACTGATACCTCCTCCAGACTGATGTGACAGTTTTAGGGGGGTACCCTGCACAGGGCAAGGTGTGCTGCTGTTTAAGGTGTCCTATTGCATGTAGAAATCCACAAATCTGCATTAATTTGGCAGCCTCAGCTATGTCTCAGTGTCTGTCTTTGTTTTTTGGGTAATTTGTGCTGTACACTTTCACACCATGATAGCTTTTATTGTATATGGATCCTCCTGTTGGGCACTTCTCTGTTGACTATGATTACTACCACATCAACTGAAAACGCTCCTGTACTGTATAATTAACTTTATCTGCTTTGCTACAATGCCTCTCACTGGTAATTACATACACTTCAGCTCTTTCACTACATTTCCAAGACTTTAAGAAGTTCTGATTACTCTTGCCCAGCCTCTGTCCAAACTGGAGGGGTTTTACATGCCTAAAATGATATCTGTTTCCTTGCAGCAGCCCTGGTATAATCTGGATATTGATTGTAGTACATATAATGTGATCTTTAAATAAACCATCTGTTTGGAATACGTTGGAGTTTATATGTGCTGGTAGCAAAAAGCTTATTTAAATCCTCAGGTTGTTGGCGGGTTGATGTGATAGTTATCAGTTTACTGAAATAATTTGAAATGAAGAGCAAGGAATTTGAAATCTTTCAGTCCCTTGGGAAGCTACTCCATTTTCTTCCTCCTTAGCTCAGCCCTGTCAGCCTTCCCTGCGGTTCCAGAGTGACTTTTGTCCTTTGATGATTTTTTAAGCCTCTTTTTCTCAAGCAATAGTCTCATGCGATTACACCCTCTGCCATCAGCCTGTGTTTCTGTGCTCTAATGCCTTTGAACCCCTTGGTCAGCTTGAACCAAATCTGATGGATGTCATGAGCTCTTAGGAACGTCCAATTCCTCGAAGTTAGGTGAGATCAGCGAGGGCAGATCTAAGCTGCGAGGATTAGCCATCCTGCTAACCCACATCATCCTGCCCTGAGTGAGTGGATTCCTGTGCCTTCTGCTCAGCTGGTGTTTAGGGAATGTGGCCAGCAGTGAAGATTGCTGTGTGGCCATTGCAGGGAGCACGGAGGGGTGGGAAATACATAGGAGTGAGGAGCAGAGGAAGGAAAAGCACGGAGTCTCACTGTAGTGGGGATGGGGCAGAGTGGGGAGAAGGGATATGGCATCCATGGAAAAGCAGCCTTCATCCCTGACTGCTCACATAGCAGCAGCTGCCACTGTAATTGCAAATATTGATGTATTTTCCACAGCTTCTTTTCAAACACACAGCCTGAGGTTTTTTGTTCGGTTTTTTTTTTCACTCTTTATAACACAAGTGATTTTCACATCATGCAAGGAAAAGCACTTGGCTGAGAAGTGTTGTGTAACTTCTATTGAGATCTCACAGCAAACCAGGCGCACATTTATTAATTAAGGCAGAGGGTGTTTGGCACAAACAATAGTGTGATGATTTAATATTGTGTTGTCTTCTAAAATAAACCCAGTGTTGGAGTGACCACAGTCTGGACATCCTGGTAAGTTCACAGGACAAGGCATTTCTCTAAAATACGTGTGAATTTAGCTCTGGCTGTTTCTGCAGACAGAGAGCACCTGCAAAATGCCCACTGGCTTGAACACCAATTTAACTGAGGAAGGTGCTCTTGTTTCCTTCTCCTGAGTGCACTTGGAGTCCCAGAGTGAGTGGGATTTCAGGGTACACACAGTGCTGTGCCCTTGTGCCCAGGCACTGATCTCCCTAAACATTTTGCTTTGCCTAATAGGCAAGTTGCTAGCCTGAGAAACTTCAGTTTTGGTGAAAATAGCTGGATTGTTACTTTAGGGGGTTTTATGTTGGTTTTAATAAGTGAGCAGAAAATTCAAACCATCTGGAATTGAGAGTGTATCTCTGTGCAGTGCTAGAGGATCCTCCTCAACTGATGGAAAGAGCCCTGCCACTGCAGAGTGACTTTTGGAAACAGAGAACTCAGGTGCCCTGAAAGATAAATACCTCCAGTATATTTCTTTCTTTTATTTGCAAGACTAACTCTGCTTTCAGAGAGTAGGACTATCCTTCACCCGGTAGAGGTGAAGAAAATTCTCCAGATGATTTTCATCACATCTTGAGATCAAACCTTCAAAGGTCAGAGAGAAAGGCCTTAAGCAAAGAAAGTGTGATTTAGCCCTCTATAAATGCTACTGTTATTAGTGGCATTATGTCAATGCAGGTGACTTCTGGTTGCATATTTGATCTTCCTGAGCTGCAACTTGACATTACTGAGTAAAAAAATCCCATGTAATTAATTCCTTTTGGTATCTTTCTATGTTGTAACCTCTCAGAAGTAAAGAAACCTGTGCCTCATGGTATTTCATAAATACCTGGTTCGTGCCCTGTAAAGCCCTGGCTGCAGCACCCAGCCTCTGCTGCTCTGGCAGTTTTTCTCCTCTCCCCACAGCACACTGCTCTGCAGCTGGGGCTGTGTTGAATTCTCTCCCCTGAAGCTGATTAGAATCGTCTCTTAGCTAGAGTTACTTTTCTCTACATTTCCATTTTCCTTTCACCTCTCCCTTGACCTTCCCCTCCTCTTTTGCTCTCTGGACCTTTGTTTTTTTCCTGGTTCCTTGCACTTGGGAGTAGCAATCACCTCGGGTGAATGAAATGGTTCTTCTGCTATTGCCTTCTTTTGGGGTGTCATTTGAGTCACTGATCATTATATTTTACATGGTGTGGATGTGACCAACTGTCTTGGTTTGAAAGACAAGTGTTTGCCAAGGAAAGTGGGAACCTCCCGTAGAATGGAAAATATGACCCCTTTCCCTCCAAATTACTATAACTTTGAAATTAAGGGGCTTTCAGGCAAAGATATGAGAAAAGCAATAACAGTTCTTTACTGGTATGTAGATGTATAACAAGGCA
Organism: Phainopepla nitens; assembly: GCA_013400175.1. Lineage (NCBI taxonomy): Eukaryota > Metazoa > Chordata > Aves > Passeriformes > Bombycillidae > Phainopepla > Phainopepla nitens. Next base: position 8,235 of record VXBQ01014535.1, read on the forward strand.
AACAAACAACACCTCTCTTAAGTACCGGTCGTTATTATCTCTTAGCAACACATGGGACAAAATTCCATGAGAGAAACAAAAGGAAAATCCTAACCCCCAACACCAACTCTGAAATCCCCCTACAACTCATGTGAACCTGCTGCAATGCCAGAACACCTCTGGTACTCACCTTGAACTCTTTTTGTCTTGCCTGCTGAGACACACTGCTTGGCACTCACTAGGGCATATATACAATTTGCTGTCACAGGATTATTCCTGGTTAATTCACTGCTTATTCCAGTGTGGCACAAGAACTGGGGTGGGATTATCCTGGCCCCAGCCAGCAGCAAGTTCTGCTGAGTGATGTTACATATATCTGCTGCTTCTGGCATCTTGCAGCTAACACTTTACTTTTTTTACAATACAATTCATTCCTCTCCAAGTGCAAAAGCCACCCTTCAATGTTTTCCTAGTGTGGCCGGCATGACAGTACCTCCACATCTCACCTGCTTCCCTCTGTGTTCACGCTGAATCGTGCCCTGTCATTCCCAGCACCACTACATGGAGGTTGTACCTGCAGCTCCACTTTCTGGACTGGCACCCCTGCTCCTTCCCCTGTGCTTGAAGCTCTCTGTACCAGCAATTTTGGCTGGAAGAATATCCCTGGATGTGCCACCATCCGTCTGGCACGGGGAGGTGTTCCTTGGAGCAAGGAAAAGGCGCGTGGTGAAATGCAGTTTGCTGCTTTTTTGAGCAGAGATGAAGGTGTCTGGTTTGTGGCCATCTCTGCTTGCTGGGAATTGCCGACTGCCTCCCCGTCAGCTGGAGGCTCTCTGGCACAAATCCATTCTGCTGTCGGGTGCTGGATCTCACCCTCTGTGTGTTTGCTGGTCACAGCCATCCTTGGGCAGATGCCATTTAGACACTGGTCCAACTCATCAGACAACTTGCTTTCCTGCTCAAGGCCTTGGACTTCAGTCAAGTTAACCTCTGAGAAATCCTCTCATCTTCAGTTGCATGCAGGGAGGATTTCATTTGTGCTCCCTTTGTTTTTCAGTATTTTTTTTTCCAGTAGTGTATATATATTGTGTATACACCTATATATGTATGCACACTCTCTGTAGTTAAAAATATGCACTCAGTGCTCTATGTAATCACACACACATGCATTAGTTTATCTGTCTGTCTATACATCTGTATGTATGTGTATTGTAAATCTTGTAGGAGTCATACTTGCACTCATTTTTCTCTGAGATTTTTTTCTCCTGGAGTGTTCCCTGAGCCACAGTTTTGTGGTTTGCCCCATTTTTCCCTTTAAAATCCATTTTCCAAGAACATCTAAAATTACTAAGCTGTTTATTCAGTTGCCTTTTAATGTCTAGAACCTCTGCAAAGAAATATTCCAGAGCAGCTATTTTCAGCTACCTTTTTCATACCTACTTGTGTTTTGTGCTACTTTACTTGTAGTTTCCATGACAATTATCCCCAGAGTTAGAGGCAGCCTTGCCCTCAGTTGCTGTTTTGCAAAGCAACCATTGCTCTTGCCCAGATGAGAATCTGAGTGCAGAAGTTCATGTTTAATACAATTTTTTATTTTCATAGCTTCTCTCGATATCCCACTAGCACTACTTGGGTTGCTGTAATACATACTGAATCCTGCCTCTTGCCATGGGAATGATCTGGAGGGCAGAGACATCCCTTCCTCGAAAGGAGAAGCACATTCTGGCTGGTGGAAGAGGACACATTGTCCACAGGACTCAGACAAAGGATTTTCTTCACCTGGTGCAAGGTAACCCACTGCCCAACAGGAATTCCCCACAGTGCAGTGGAGCCAGGTTTGGTTCCTGGTAGGATGGAAGAGGAGTGTGGGCACGGCAGGTTTGTATGGTGCTGGGTTGTGCAGACCCTGAGCCCTGGCTGGCTCCTGCCCCCCAGCCCCCAACACCAGCTCCCCACTGGGCACAGCCTCTGCTTGGCCACATCCTCCCTCCTGGGCACAGGATGCCACTTTCTTCCTGCATAGGTGTTCAAACATGAAAATAATGTATTTTTAATATTTTGAACTGTATACTGTTCAATATATATTTCAATATCTTTTAATGTCATTATCATCTTGCTGTTTTCCTCTTGCTCATTCCCCTTTTCCTGTTTTCTCCATCCCACCTCTGGTGACTCACAGCAATTTTTGAAGTGCCCAGCAGCAATTCTTTGATATATTATTCTTATACATTTCCTTATTATCCTTATCTATTCAGTCTGGTACATGTAACTGAGCTTTCTGTATGATCTACTCTCATCCTGCCAGTACCTCCTCACCCTTTCTATGCATCTTTCTTTTTTTTCTTTAGTTGACTGTTTCCTTCCCAATTTTCCATGTGCTGCCTCCTTTCATTTTACCTACTTGCATCCTTTCCACTCACCACCCCCAGTTTCCTCTCCTGAATCCACTTAAGTGTAATCTAAAACATACTGCTTGAAAGTGAAAGCCCAGAGAAATATTTGCTCTGGCTCTCACTAGCACCTCTCAATGCCAGTGAGCTCTGGGACAGTGGATTCTCAGCTCTGCAGTAAAATGAGCTTTTCCTGTAAGTTTAAAATTTTATTCTTTCTCACAAGCTACAGTCAAAGTGATTGTCAGCTCAAAAAGTACCTTTTAACTAAATTCAAAGGAATGCATTCAGAGCAGATTTTTGAATTTCCACATGATAAAACTAATTACAATTAGCAGCTTGCTACTGAAACAGAAAACATCCAGAATGCCACAATATTTGAAGTTATATTTTCAGGATAAAACACAGATCAGGAAAAAAAGCTTCAAAGCCCAAACTGATTATCTTCTTCTAGACTCTTAATTGTTTGTAAGATAAATGGGAATGAAGAACTAGGGGAAAGAGAGCTCTTGCAGAGAGAGTGTGATCTGCCACAACACATGAGCTGTGAATGATTCGTACTGAATAGCCCCAAATTAGCGACCCGCCCACCCAAATGGCAGCACTGACCAATGGACTGACTTGGCTTGTAGTGTGGCAAGGGAGACTGAGAGCTCCATTTCACATGGGTATGGGATAATGAATGCAGCTGCTAGTCACTGAGAGCAGCTCTTCAAAGCTCCTGAAATGTCTGTTCATCCTTGTATTTGCTGTTACTCATCTCATCCTTAGTCAGATGAAATGCAGGGTTTTGCAGTCATGTGGGATGAATTGCTGGGTGAGTTCCTTGACTTGTTCTGCTGGCTGCTGGAGGTGATCTGCATGGATGCACTTTGTCAGTGTGATTCTTGCTCTGTGTATTGCTCACTGTGAGATCCAGCCCAGCTAAGCAGGGTTTGAGGCAATGTTCCTTGTCTGTGCTTCACAAGAGACACCTCCTTGTGGGGGTACCTTTGGCAGTAAGGGGTTAAACTCCCTTTCCTGAGGATCACTCATGTTTGCTGTTCTCCTGTCCCCATGCTCCTCTGTACATCCAGCCCCAGCTCCTTGGTACAACCTTGGTAAGAGCTCCATTTCAAAATGCCCCATGCAGGGCTGTACCCAGCAGCACGGCAGCTGGTTGTGCCAGGATGCCCAGCTGGACTCCTCCGTGGACAGTGAGTGGCTGGTTGCCTGACTGGACAGTGTCAATCCACACCTGTCCCCAGCCCAGCCTCCTGGATTGTTGGATGGCTGTGGGGAAGTACAAGCAGTGGCAGAAGAAATTAGAGGAAAGAAGGCAGTGGAGGACCAACATTCACCAACCCCCACTGTGCATCACAGATTTGTCTCAAAGCATTAGCCAGGAGTGAGGCTGGGACCCCTAAAAAAAGGACTAGGGTGAGTAATGGGGAGACAAGGAAGAGAAGGGGAAGGTAGGCAGGCTGGTGAGGTGGGCCTGGAAATTGCATCTGGAACTGAAGCTCCCAGATTGCATCTTTCCCTGTGTGGTTGGACTTGCCGCAGTGCCCCAGGGATGTGGATTTTGGAGGCAGTCATGGCTTGCTGCTTCTCAAGCTATGGTGTTTATGGCCTGCTGTGGTTTTGGCACACAGTTCCTGTTTCAGCTTCTCCCCAGATGCATGGTTTGGGTATGAAGGTTCCCTGTGGCACGGGAGTCTGCTCCCAAAGTCTGACAGCTGCGTGAGCATTGTCACTGGTGACTTTTCCAGAATCCCTTTCCAATGAAGATGGAGCCAAGGTATGGCTGCCCTGCAGTCCCTTCTGTTGGTACAAGGCAGCTAATATTTTATTTCAAGTTGGACTAATGATGAAAATGTGCTGGACACTGGAAAGAGATGTCTTGAGCAAACAAAGCAGCTTACAAGCCTGAGAAGCAAGGAGGGAATTTTTCATTTGGCAGAATAACACGCATAGCGAGCACTCTTGTTTTTAATAAGCTCCCAAAGCTTTCTTGAAAGCTAGGGATTTTTTTTCCATCCTGAATACATGAGGTATTTTCATTTCATAATGAACGTATGTTACGTCCAACTTTCAGAAAGCCTTTCACATGAAAAAAAAAAATAGCAAAGAATATTTCAGATGCTGAAGTGAACAGGGTGGAAGTAATCACCAAACAAAATGCTGGAATATTTTGCTCTGTGCTCAGAGATTGTGTGGTATCTTGTATTGTCTGAAACAGCACCAGATAATAATCATGAGTGCAAATCTCTCAGACTGGGGCAGCAGGGAGAGGAGCCAATCTCTGTGTCTCCATAGAACTGGAAGAAATTTCAGATATTTCTGTTTGTCTGCCGAACAGCTGGGGACTTCTCAGACATGAATCTTATTAAGCATATTCCTTGCTACAAACACTTCAAGTCCTGTTTCTGAGATCCAAATGTCTTTCCGAAATGAAGTCTTAGGAATATTGCTTTCATGCAGCCTGCTTTTTCTAATTTGATCTGGGGAAAATTAAATTACAGTTAGAAGCTCAGAGGAAAATTTACTGAAGTCAATAATATTGATTGATATCTGGGTATCAGCGTAATGCCATGCATTAGTGATAGCTGAATTTCATCCACAGGCCCACGAGGGCCACCAGCAGCAATGTGGGTATTGGACTGGTCGGGCTGGGTGACATTTGACATTCCTGGTCCCCTCCATCCAGCGATGGGTGTCCTCCCCACCATTTGGTGCTGGTGCTTGTCCCTGCCTCCTGCCCTGCCCTGGGGTTTGCAGGTGGTCAGGCTAAGAACAAAACTCAGATATTGAATCTTTTTTTTTTTTTCCTCTGCTTGCCACATCCCAAGGTTTAAAATAGAGCATTTATCTTCTCAGTAGAGAAAAGGACTTCCCACAGCTAAGGGCTCAACTGGAGCCATTTCATTCTGCTGGGATGTGAAGTGGTGCAAGCCTGGCTGCCTGAGCACAGTGGGAGCAGCCGGGGCTGCAGCCTGCAGCACATCCCTGCTCCCTCTGGCGCTGAGCATACTGAGATCCTTCGGCTGTTTTCATGGCACAAAGCCCTCATGGCACAGACTCTCCTGCACGGCTCTGTGCCTGGCTGCTCAGCCAGTAACCATGCCCAGAACACAGGGCAACGATGCCCAAATCAGCCCTGCCAGCCCCTCACTGAGACCCCCTGGGAGCCCCGGCTCCACCACAGCTCTGTCTGCAGCCACTTCGTTTTAAACTCTGGGTTTCAAACCCATCCAGAACAGAAAGAACATGCCTGCTTGCTTTCTTCTGGTTGTTTTGTTTTGTGGCACAAGACTGCCACTGACTTCTCTGCTGTGTGTGGAAGCCCTCTCTGGAATTCTTGCAGATCGGAAGGAATCTTTTCCTGCTGATGTTGCAGGGAATACACTAATCTGAACAAAAATCCCAGTATTGATGCATTCATTACAGTTTTCATCTTCTTCCTGTTGTCTTTATTCCACTTAATCCAGCTGAAGCCAAGCATGAGGCTTGTAGGAGGCTGGTCTTAGGCTTCAGGTCCTGCTCTCTGATGCAGGTCACAGCCATGGCAAGGCTCCTTGGCAAAGCCACATTCCCTCAGACTGTCTCATGCAACTGGAAAAAACAGATAAGCTTTCAGTCACATAAGCTTGGGTCTCTTATATGCAAAGTTATTTGTCTGTGCTCCTCAGAGAGTTTGATTTGTGTTCATTTGCATGTACTGAGTATAGTGAAACCCAGTGAATTCTCCTGACATGTTTTCACTCCTGCAAGAAACATGATGGGAAGTGGAAGATACGATCATCTCCCTCCCTAGTGGCATCAGTAAGTATCACACATATCAGATTAAACCCTTGACATTTTTCCAACAGTGTGAAATTTGCTTGAAGATGCTGGAAAATGAGTTATAGATGTGAAAGCAAGGCTTGGAATATGAATGCAAACATGTTAACCCTACAACCAGTGTAATTTGCTTTCTCTGAAATCCTGGGGTGTGGAGCTGGAGGGGCTGGCGGGGAGAACTCCCACCACAGAGCCTGGGGGCGAGTAAGATGTGGGCCATGAAACAGAAATGCCTTTTGGTTCCTGAGTAGCGATGGATAGCCAAATCCTGCCCAGTGATGCACCCCAGCAGTGAGGGAGGCATCACTTGGGGGGTGCCTGGGTGGTGTCAGGTGTATTCCTGCCCCAATACTGGGGTGCAAACTCCTGTGTCAGTGTGGCCCTTGGGGAGAGCTACCCAGCAGCTTTGCGTGAAAAAAAATACACTTTTCATTTAGCTGAAAAGGTAAAATCCCTCAGAGATTGCTGCAGTAGGATCATCCACCTGCAAAAGATTTCAGAAAAGATGCAGATAGGGGATTTGAGGTGCTCTTTTGGGCAGGACTGAGCCTTTGATACAGAATTTAAGTCAGAACACTTTTATGTCTTACGATGACACTGGTCTTCGTGTTTTTACTGCAAAAACTTTCCAGCAGATTTTCAGACAATTCTCCCCCTGACATGCTGAGGCTGAAAGGCACAATTTAGGGTAATGATTTTGGATTTTCCATGCTTGCATTTGGGATCTGTCATGTTTTGATGGTGAAGCCTCATCCTGCTGGAGTAACCCCATTTGAGCATGGCACATCCCACTCAGTCCCTGTTTTGGGGATGGTTTTTTATCCCATACCATTTTGGGGGTTTTTGATCTGTTTTGTTCTGTTTGTGCCCGGGGTGGCTGCTCTCCCAGCCCCAGCTGCCATCCTGCCTGGCTGTGGGCTGTGGGACAATGGGAGCTGAGCTGGGGTTTCTGGAGGGAGTTGGGTGCAAGGTGAGAGGCAGCCTTTCCTCTGCACACATTCTGTTCCACTGGACACGCACGGCCAACACCTCTGACCAGGGATCCTGCAGCTTCTCTGAATTTTGCCTGCTGCTTTTTGGTTGTTTTTTTTTTACTTTGGCACTATGACTGAGCTTGCCAGCTTGACTTCTTTTGCTGCTCTGCTGTTGGGAAGCCCAGAGCCAGTGCGTGCCCTGCCAAGATTCGAGAACATCCTTTTGTTTTCCCACTGGGAGCTGCCCCCACCCTCGGCACAGCCCGGACCCAGGGATCAGCCAGCACCGGTGAGAAGTCCCAAGGAGTCTCTCTTTCTGATGTGTTTGGGAGTAGGGCTGCTGTTGCCTGTTCCCTGCCATGCCTCTACTGCTGCTTTGGGTGTTTTTGCTACGCTGGAGCTGTTTCACCCTCTGCCTGCCAGGAAGTCCTGCGGTCTGAGTACAGCTCTTGCTTGCTGCCCCAGGGAAATCTGCCCTGCCATTCCAGCTTGCTGTTTTGAAGGTTTCTTGTTACAGCCCCTTTCGCTACCCAGAGAAGCACCAGGGCCAGCTGTCCCTGTGGGTTTGTAGAGGCAGCTCCTTCCCCATCCATTTCTGCCGGCCCGCCCGCCATCACCGCGTGAGGGAGGCGGCCGCGCTCCCGCCACAGCGCCCCCTGCAGGCGCGGGGGAATCATCACCCCCTGCCCGGCCGGGAGCCAGCAGCGCCCCTGGCGGCCGTGAGCGGAACTGCAGCGAAGGGCGCAGCACCTGCGGCCGGGAGAGGCCGGGCTGGGGCTGAGGAGGGAGAGTGAGGTGCCATAATCCCAACAGCTGGCATTCATTCCATTTTGTGTTGTTAGTAAACAGTTGGTTTTTTCACTTTCACCCCCTGTTACCCATTTCTTTCATTGGCAGAAGAAAAGGGAGTTATTGAAGCCCTTTCTCCTTGGAGGAGAAATGCTCATTCCAGGGCATTTTCTCCTGAAATTTGTCTCAAAACCAAGACAGTCCCCTTCAGCCTCCTCCATGGATATGCACAGGGCAGCAGCTAGCAGCAGCAGCCGAACAAAAGCTGAGAGACACAAGAAATACTGTGCATTTTAAAGAACAGACTAATTGTAATCCAGAGGAATTGTCGGGGCAATTACAGTGTTCAAAGTGGTTTCAGTGCCTCTTAATAATTTCTTCTGCATTATCCTCTTGCTCCCTTGGAGATGACCAAGACAGAAGTTGATTACAACTGCTGCTTGTGAGAGTGCGGCGGTTCCTCAGGAGCCATTAGGGATACAGCATCTGCTGGAGTTGCCATGGAGATGCCAAGACTGATTGTAAGCCAGGTGAAGTGCTCCTGCTGCTGCTGGCTCATCCCTCCTGGGGGCCACAGCCACACAGCCTGACACTGGGGTGGGAGGAACAGCAGCCTCAGCCTGGGCAACTGTGCTGCAGGGAGGGATCAAAGCCAGGGGCTGGCTGGAGCAGGACCCTTCACCAGAGTGGTGAAGCTGTTGGGAGCAATACAAACAAGTCTGCCATCTACATTTGCAAAAGGAAATTGGCCACAGGAGGTGCTCGCTACACCAGATCTCTGTCCCAAGTGTCCTGGGTCCAGCCTTTTGCAGGTTCTCTCTGGTGGGTCTCCCTGACCTGGCCAGGAGTTGCTCCAAGGGAGCTGTGGCTCACTGGGTGTTTATACCCAGAGGAGGAGGAGGTAACTCCTTCTGGGGTTGTGTTGTAGCAGTGAGAAATCTGGTCTTTCAAAATCTGGCAAGCACAGTGTGACTTGAAGTACAGTCTGAGCATAAATTAGCTGCGAACACATTTGTCTGTGGTGGAGGGAAGGTGGCTCTTCAGCAGCAGGTGGCTTGGCTTGATTTTATGCAACAGATATTCTGTCTTCACTTAATAAACAGATAAGAGGGTGATGCAGTTGACATCAGGCTCATCTATTCTGAGACCTGGCATTTGGGAACATGGTTTCACTGCTTGGATTTGCTCGGAAGCCTGTACCATTTCACAGGCAGGAAGGTCCTTCACTGTTAATAAATTTTGACTGAGATTTAATTGCAAGATAAGTAGGTGCCCTCTGTGCCTCAGCTTTTCACTGCAGCCACTGCCTGCATTTGTGGTTTGCCTGAAAAATCAGACTTCTTGCACTCACTGCTGCCCTCTCCTTTCAGGGTCCAATTTCAGGAGAGCCCATCAGACCACTGCGGCACTGACTGGGATGTACCTGCTCTGTGGATGCCATTACTTTATATACATCCCACTTTTTATATATCTATCTATATATATATCTATAAATATATCTATATCTATATCTATCTATATATATCTCTGTGTGTATATATATATATCTATCTCCTACTTTATAGATATCCTACCCTGACACTATGATCACCTCCTTTGAAAGTTAAAACAGTTCTCACATATTTCAGTCATCAGAGTGAAGGTCAATAATCCTTTTTTATTTGATCTTCTTTTGAGAATGGTAATGGAAAAAAAATACTACCATATATGAAAACAGGGTCAAAAAGCTGCAGATAAATGGGACAGAGCATCAAGTGAAGTGACAGGAGACCTAATTATGGGATTGAAGCTATGGCATGAAATAGGTAAAAATCTCACAGGAATTTGTATCTCTTTCTTTTTCTTTCCTTTTTTTTTTTTTTTTTTTGCTAAGAACTTTCAGTGCTCTTTTCTTTTCTCACCTGAGCCTTTTAGAAATCAGTATATTTTTAGCTCAAAGTTAGAGACAAGGACCAAATGGCCTTGGCATTAAATGTTTCAGTTGTCCAAAAACAGTTGGAGAGGTGTTCGCATTTCCCTCCTGGTGTTCAGGACTGGGTGACTGACCTTGGAAATGTGGGGAAACTCAGGGAAAGCCATTGGGCTTTTTTCCTACCATTTTAAATGGGAGTTTGTAATCACCACCACCACACATCCAGTTGTACTTTATACCATCTTCTCACTTCATATGCTCAATTTAGAAGGGCAGAATTCTGTGGCACCAAAATATTATACCATGATTGCAGCATTCAGTTCATCCTTGCTGTGTGTGGGTGGGATGGGCCATGTGGACCTCTGGTGGGAGGTGTTCCATGGCAGGGGAAGTGGAACTGGATTATCTTTGAGGTTCTTTACAGCCCAAACCATTCCAAGGGTCTTTGTTTGCAGAGTCATGTTTGCATGCCCAGGAGTGACCATTCACATTCATGCTCAAGTGCTTGCCCATCCAAAGGTTCAAACTTGCTGGTGCAAGTGGCATTTGGCAGAATAGATGGGTCAGCCAGCCACAAATCTCAGAAATGTATATCAGAAAGCCTTCTGAAATACAGAGACACACAGTCTGAGGGAGGAAATTAGCAATCACGTTAAGCTTGAGTTGAGAAAATGCCCCCTGTGCCGTGTGCTGTGCTGTGAGAAGTATAAGAAGCATGTGCTCTGCAGGTGGGCAGAGGCTGGAAAGATGCTGGTGGGCAATCCATTTGCACAGTCCTGTGCTGGGAAAGTGATGGTAGCACATCAGTGAGAGGGAAATATTACTTTGTGGCTATGTAGTGTCCTCCCACTGCTCCTGAGGCTCCTCATTTCCCAAGGTGCTATGAATAAATAATGCAGTATGGAAATACAGGCAAGGTGTTTATCAGGGCTGTTAGATGGAAAAAGCACATCTGGAGCTGATTTGGAGCTGGCTGTTCTGCCTGTAGGTTAATGTAGTGGCTTTTGGGAACATCATTTCTCTGGAAAGCTGTGCATGCTGGTGGGGAGAGGGTATCACGCTGATCCCAGAGCATGCTTATCTTTCGGAAAGAGTACTGGGAAATCTTTCTTCACATTGGTGAAATGATTACTGCCTTATCATTCAGAGCTTGAGGGATATATCCATGCTGCTATTATAACATGTTATTTCTTCACAGTTCCTCATATAAATGGTGAAGCTGTGATGTCCGTGTGTATATGTGCAGAAGAGAGAGAGCCTTGTGCCTCTGTAAATGAAAATCCATCTGTTTTCTGTGCTGGAGGTGGATGCTCAGTGCTGGGCAGAGGCTGCTTGCTCTGGGGTCACAGTGAGCAGTGGTCAATTGAAGGTGTAAAGCTGCAGGCACCAGGAGAGAGGAACTTGCTGAACCTGTCCGAGGACAGAGATGTGGCTCCTCTGACAACCTGCCAGATCCTACAGCTGCCCAAAGCAGCAGCTCAGGGTACCTGGGAGGTTCCCTGTTTCTGCAGCAGAGCTTGTTGCTGGTTCTGTGGGGAGCAAATCCAGATGGGAGCAAACCAGGGCCATGCTGGGGTGCTCACACCGCTGTTCCAGTCCACAGGACAGAACCTTGGGCAGCCTCCTCCCAGCGGCCTGTGGAGAAACACTGCCCCCAGGACAAAGCCTCCAACCAGTTCCTTTATTTCCAGCAAATCCTGGGATTTGAACTCCACTTGGATGCCAGCAGGCAGGGAACCTGCTGATGGTGCTGGAGGAGATCCAAAGCTGTACCAGCACATCCCAGTCCTCCCAGTCTTTATCCAGGTGTGCAGCTGGAGGTGCCTTTTTTGTTGGTGGCTGCACAAAAGTCTTTCAGGCTTTAGCAACTTCCTCAGTGACAAGTGAGTGGGTGAGTGGGGATTTATTGGGAGATGGAACCTTCTCTGCCAAGAGCAGAGTGACAGCCCCTCATAGAGACCCAGAAGAACACTATGAGCTCTCCACCTAGTGGGTTGTTAAAAATCATTTTCATGAGAAAGCAGAAATCCTGCTCTTAGAAAGACTGTGTCACTTGCTAACCAGTGTTTTCCACTTCCAGCCAACCCATGTCACATGGAGGATGCTCTGATTGTCTTGACAAAAGACAGGCCCAGGCCAAGGGGAAACTGTTCCTGTAGGCATCAGTCCTTTTTTTGTTTTTATGATGAACAAAACCTTAGACTTTTGGGGCCCACATTGCAGGGACAATGGCACATTTTCCTCTCTGGACAGAGGATTTACTTCCTGAAGAGGACCCTATTCCCAAACACTTGGTGCTTACAGCATTTCTGGAAGTGTTTGATCTTGGAGCCTCACTTGCAGCCTTCAAGCCTTGGCACAAGCTCCCACTCAGTTTTCTATTATTTTTGTCCATTCTTTAGCTTGTTTCATTCCTCATGCCAATTTTCTCTTGTACATGTGATTGAATCCAATACTGCTCCCTGCCTGGTTATGGAGATCTGGAATACTGCATTGAACTCTGATTTTAAAACTGTCACCTGTGAAAAAAAATTGCATTGCATGTGGAAATAAAATCAAGATTTAAATTTCATTGAAAGAAAAAATGAGGTTTGAGCAATTTTCATTGTAATCTTCATGTCTTAAACCCATCTCAATATTCTAGCAATAATTTTGGGTTGTTTTGACCTGAAAGAATCAAAGTCTTTCTTTTTTGTCAAGGCTGACAGATGCTTTGACTGATGATAGTAAAAATCAGGTCTTTTAGTCTAAGAAATGTTACAACATGATTTGCATACAAACAGGGACTGAGACAAGCTCTTAAAAATCTCTTGCACTTGCAATTCCTGACACTGGAGATGAATAAAAGGAATTCTATTCCCTGAGCCAAGAGGATGCTCAGCAATAATGACATTGTCATAAACATTGGTTTGAAACTCCAAATTATGAAAGTGAAACTGGGAGATTTTTGCCTTTTTCCCCCAGACAGGCTCTCCCCACCCTCCTCCGGCTGTTAACAATCCAGGAGCATTAAAGGCAGAGATCTCTGGGGCTGCAGTGAAGCCCTGTGGGGAGCCAGGCTTGTTTGCTCCAGTTCTCTGTGCATCCCAAATCAACTTCTCCTCTTTGTATCTTTTGCCATAAACAATTATGTTCATAAATATGCAAAGATTTGCTTCCTCTGAGCAAAACCCTCTACCATCACAACTGGGCCAGGTGGTGAAGCTGGGCACACTTATTCCCAGCACTGTCAATTCCAAAATGAACTGCTTGAAGGCCGAGTGTTGGGAGAGGAGGCTGCTCTAGTGTGCCTGCCCAGGGGCCTGCCCACTGCCTTGCTGTGTGCCCAGTGAGGGGAAGTTTTCTCCCCTTCCCCATTCACTTCCTCTTCTCCTTTGCCTTTCTGCTTTTCTCTTTCCCATTTATTTTTCCCTTTTACCTTTTTCCCTTTGCATTTCCCTTTATTTACCTTTTCCCTTTCCCTTTCCCTTTCCCTCTTTTCCCTTTCCCTTTCCCTCTTTTCCCTTTCCCTTTCCTTTTTCCTTTCCCTTCAGGCTGGCAGACTCCACCAGTGCTGCCAGCTGAGCCATCTCCACCCCAGGTTGGGGCCATACCAGCACTTTGGGAGGGTCTCATTTAAGTTCTCCACACTCAAATAGTGCTGTGCTGAGGCCTGGCCTTCCTGGCATATAAAAAATTGCCATTTCACCCATGTGTTACCCAAGGATGAAGTTTTAATTTAACTCCTCAGCAGTGGGTAAGCAGAGGGCTGTAGAGCTGAAGGGGGGGGCACACGGCAGCATTGCATTTGCTGGACCAAAATCTTGAAAATTTTCCTCTAAGCCACGAGGATTTTGCAGTGACTCTCCTTGGCTCCCCTTTCCTCCCCTGTGGCCACATGAACAGTGAGCAATGTGAGATGCAAGTGTTTCACTCCACCTTTTAAAACCGTTTGCTACAAGAATCTATGAATTTAGTAAAACTTCCTAAATATTCACAAACTGCTCAGTGGGCACATGATGAAGCATGGAGTGGGTTGAAGGAGCAGGATTTACTATTTTGAAGAGTTTTCACATAAATTATTCAGCAGCCCTAATGTGCCCAGCTGTGTTTACTGTCCTGGGCCAGGAGCTCCAGAGGCTGCTGCTCCCAACAATGAGCAATTTTGCTGCTTTGGCTTTTGGTGGGGAGTCAAGGTCAGACCTAAGCCAGGCAGATGGGGCAGGAGGATGGGGAGAGCCTCATTGGAAGCATCTGACAGGAAAAATCTCCCTTGGGCCGATGTGTGAATGGCCTCTCCAGCAGGCACTCTGTGCACTGTGAAGGAGCAGTGATAATTACGGAATTGCAGCAGCTCCAGATGTTTTGTGTATGTTTCGCTCTTCATTTACTTGTTTTCTGTGCCGAGTTACTTGGGATACCGAAAATGTAAATAATGAATAAGTGATGAGCAGCAAGAATGAATCCCTGCCCTGCCTCCCTCTTCCAATAAAGCTAATTAATCCAAGTACCAAAATAAAAACTGCTTGAGTCTGCTCCAGCAGCAGCCATGAAAGCATTCTCATGAGCAAATAATTGACGATTAAGGCCCAGCTTACAGAAAAGAAGAAAAAAACCCAAGTTGTATACAGCTAAATCTCTATAGCAGCAAGCATCTAAGGGAGGAAACAACTCTGATAGAAATTGCTGGCATGCAGTGCCAACAAAGCTGGCTCAAACCCTGAGCCACTAGTTTAAATCAGAACTCTTTTGCCAGCCTCCTTCACCTCAGTTTTTTAAGTTCCTTGTTGTTAAAAGCATCACTGTGGTGGAGGTTGGGAGATGGGGAAACTGAGGCACGGAGCACACGCAGGGGCAGCAGCTGAAGGGCTCCCTGTGTTTGGGGTGGGGGTGGATTGCCTGATGGGGTTTGTTAGAGAGCAGGGCATGTGCTGATGTATTCATTGCCTAATGCACTCCCAGGCTGGCCCAGGGCTGCCTTTCTCCTGGGTGTTGATATGGGGTTCCAGCCCAGAGGGCTGCGCTTTTGACTGCAGGAATTACACGGGATACATATACATATAGATACAGACATATACTGTGATCTGATGTGTGCTCTTCAGAGTTTAATGCTTTATTTAGACTGAATTAACTTGCTTCACAGGGCTTTGTTTATCCATTTTAATAAATCATCTCTTTCAGCTAAATCTTGCCTTAAGAGTTGATCATATCCAGAGCCTCTAAGAGCACAGCAGATATAAATATTTGCTTTTACAAGGGGAAAACTCTCCCGAGAATGCTTCAGCAACTGACTGGGTTTGCCTAGAATAGGGAAACTGGTAATTTGCTGAGTGCTTAATAAGGAGTGAAGAAGCAGAAAGGTGGAGCTGCCTTTGGTCACTGACCTAAGGGCCAGTGTCCTTCCTGTAGGTGGGTAAAGCCTGTGACCTGACTTCCTCTGCTCCTCCCAGCTGAGGATGAAGCCTGGCTGCAGAGGCAGCAAACTCAAATCATTTGAACTTCTCAATTTTTCTTCCCTCCTCAGAGATTGAGACAAGCATTGTTGGCATTAGAAATGACTATAATAGTGTATTCCTTCCTTCCTTCCTTCCTTCCTTCCTTCCTTCCTTCCTTGATTCCTCACAACTTGGGGATGCTTTTGGAAAGGGCCCCAGCTCTCCAGTGTATTCAAACCAGANGACAAGCATTGTTGGCATTAGAAATGACTATAATAGTGTATTCCTTCCTTCCTTCCTTCCTTCCTTCCTTCCATCCTTCCTTCCTTCCCTCCTTCCTTCCCTCCTTCCCTTCCCTGATATGTCACAACTTGGGGATGCTTTTGGAAAGGGCCCCAGCTCTCCAGTGTATTCAAACCAGATCTGAAATCCTAAATAGTTTTAAGGATCTAGGTTGAAAGTGTATTGCATAAAAAAAAAAAATCTTTAAAATAAAATCCTCTGGAATTGCTCTTAGTTAATGAGCTTTTCCAGACATGGAGGATGGTCATCTAATAGGTGGCAGATAATCTTCAGGAGAACAAGGACAGCCTAGATTTCAAGAATAGCATAGTTAAACGTAAATGCAAGGAACTGGGAGCTTTTTTTAGCCCAAAAGAGCAAAGTTTATCAGATAACAGGGCAATTCAAAGCCCAGGAGCCCAGACTAAGCTGAGAGCTGGGGAGGGGGCACAGCAGCAGTGCCAGGTGGGTGGTGCCAGCCCCATACTGCATAGGCATGGATTTTTGGGGTATTAAATTGTGAGGGTAAACATGTGCCTTTTTCTCAGGAGCACTCAGTCTTTGTCAAACTGATGTAATTTATTAACCCCCCACTCTGCGATGTTGTCCCTCCCTTCATAAGCAACTGGGTTTTCAAAGCCACTGAGTGCTTTAGGCTATGCCAGAGCCACTTGGGCCTTCAGCAAATGTGGGATTATCTGTGGATGACAATTTCCAGACAAGGTGCTGCTGAATATTTCTAACTTTACACTTCTGATCTTTCTGCAGAGGCTTTGTTCATCTCATTATGAACAAAGGATTCAAGGCTGTGTGGCTTTTGGCTTCCTGAAAAACAAACCTTGGTGTGCTGGAAGCTTCCCTGCACAGCTCTAGTGGCTTTTGGCACAACATGTTGTCATGCCGGGGCATTTCAGGTGTTGCAGGGACCTTAGGGAGCCCCCCATGTGTGCTGGGGAACATGGATGTGAAGGATGCTGTGCTCCCACCATCACGTGGGATGTGATCACACGTGCCAAGCGTGTGATGTAAACCTTGGCTTTGCAACAGAGGTTAACACCAGCCCATCCAATGGTAACACTGGGTGGGTTTTGCCAAGGACATTTTGGAGAAAAAAAGGGGGAATAAAGAGATATTTTACAGAAGAAAATAGTGGTAGCAATGGACCTGATCAGATCTAATTATTTTTGTAGGCGACAGTGACAGTGCGCCAGGCTGGCTCTGGCAGCACAGCTGTCTGGAGCAGCCCAGCAGAAAGCTTCCTGCTTGGCCAAACCAGGGCAACTGCAGGTGACCCCAGGGAAACTGGGAGCCACTGACACTCCCCCTGAGCTTTAGGTGGTGTCACCTTCCCTCAGTTCTGGAGACGCAAAAGCAAACGTCAGCACGTGTGCCCTGCTTCGGCGTGCAGCGGGCACAGGGAGGGGAATCAGCAGGGCCAGATGGCAGTGGAGCAAGATTTTACAGCCTTGTAGCTCCATCCCTCAAGCTCAGTGGGTTTGTCAGGAATGGTTAATCATACTCCAGCTGGGCTAAGCAGGAAAAAAAAAAAAAACCACTTCTTTTTTCTTTTTCAATCGTGTGCCTCAAAGTGTACTGGACTTCTGGAGCCCATTACGAAAAATCAAAAGGGCTTGGAAGCTGCATTTGCATTTATTGCTGGAATTTGTACCAACTCTGACTTTCCTAGAAAATGTGACCTTTCTGTGGTGCTGGTGAAAGTTCCATCAGAGGGGAGCATTACCTGAGAGACTCTTTTCTCCCCCTTTTGTTGCCCATCTGCTCCAATTCCAGTGCTCTTTTTAAACTGGGGTGCATTGCAGGGATGCAGAGATCCTCTGCAGTGAGAACCAAATTTTGCAGAGTTGCTTCCAGCAGCAAAACCCTTGTGTGAACAGAGGCTCTGGTCCTGGGACTTTAGTAGAAAAATTGCACGTGCAGAGTGCTGAAATTCTGCTGCAAGGAGTCTCTAAACTTGTTCTGTCACCCCTGGGGAGAGGCAGCAAGCAGGGAAAGGGGAAAGGCTGGGGATCAGTTTTTTACCATTTGCTGAGCTCAGCTGTACCAGAGCTGACAGATATTTGTTGTGCTTTTAATCACTGACTGAATTAAACTGCACATATTAAATTCCAATTATATAATCACCTGTAGTTACAGTGTTGTATTTGCCACTGTAAGCAATACCCCTATCCAGCTTAGCAGGTCTGTTTTGGAAAACATGGAAAAATCTGTGAACTTCTAAGAAAAGGCTGTTATTTATGCATTTCACATTGACAGTCTCTCCCAGTATGCCAGAGGCCCAGCAGGGATTTCAGCTGAGCTGTGCTGGCTTTTACCAGGTGAAGATTTCAAGACAACCTGGGAATGTTCAAAAGCTGTGTGGATATGGGAATATCCTTTAGTGGTGAACATGGCGGTGTTGGGTTGTTCTTGCTCAGTGATTTTAGAGTTTTTTTCCAACCTTAATGAATCTATGATGTGGCTTTTTTAACAACAAATAATGGGTCCAGGTGTTACCACACCAGGACACCAACCCTGAGGAAGGTGTGTGGTGTGCAGGAGATGCTCCTCCACCAGCTTTCTCTGTCCCCTAAAACCATGTCAATAATGGAGCTGAGCTAGTTCTTGTGCTTTTGTTGCAAGACCAGCTCAGTAAAAATCAAGTCTTCTACTCATGATTAACCAACACTCCTTAAGAGCAAAAAACATACACGAGACTCTTCCCATTGGATGAATATTTCCATTTATTCCAACTGGAAAAAACATTTTTAAATATATTTAAGTATCATTTCTTTTTTTTTTTCTTTTTAAAGGAATAATAATTATCACATTGTCCTTTACAAACAACAGAAAAATTCCTAGCAATAGTCTGTGGTATGGAGACATCCATCTTCCAGATTTTTCTGCATCTGCTGCTTTGAGTAGGCATGGGGGTGTCCCTGTGTGTTCCCAGGGCTGCCAGTGCCATCCCTGCAGCGGGATCCTCATTCCCAGGGTGCAGGGAAGGGCTGGCCTCAAGGTGCAGGGACACCCTGAGGTGCCAGCAGCACATGGGGCGAGGGCAATGCAGCTGGTTAAGCTCAAAGCCCAGCCTTATCTCAACCCCCACAGGTGCTTTGGGTGCCAAGAGCCCCTTTTGCAAACTCGCTCCTTTCTGGGAAGCACTGGGACAACCTGGCCTGGGCTTGCAGCTGGGACACGCTGGGATGGCAGAACCCCAATGGATTGAAGCACACAGAGAACAAACATCCACCAGAATACAACACAGCTGAGCCCTATGCAGGGGCCCTCTGCCACGGCGAGGGGCTGTCCTGGCCCTGGGGCTGAGCCCCCCAGGGGACAAACCCTGGCCACAAACAGCCCAGAGGGGCGAGGGCACCTTGCCGGGCAGGAGGGGCCCACGGGGAGCAGTTTGCAGGTGTTCTCATACGTCTTAGGCAGGAGGCAATACTGAGACTTCCACTTGGTAATGAACAGCAGTTAACATAACCCAGGAGACTAGAGCACCATAAGACAAGTCTATATTCAAAACAACGTCATGCTGACATCACACAATTGCACCATTTACACTTTATTTACTCCAAATAATAGTTCAATGTTTAGTAACTTCAGCGTTCTCTACAGAGGTGTGAAATTCCTTCTCCAGCTTTGGTAATTTACAATGTTGCAGACATTTGGTAGTTCTGGTCTTTCCTATTTAATGATAATAATAATTAAAAAAAAAAAGTCCCTTTTGTAGCTCTCAGGGGTTCCTGTATCTGACCGATGGAGTGTACCTGCAAATCACAGGCTTCAAAATGCCACTGAGGCTTGTCAAGATTTAATGAAGCAAAAAACATTCTGTTTATTGACCAGGATCAAAACAAATGAACAGAAAAAAAGGGTTAAAACAAAAAAACCCTCAAAACCAACGAAAACTCAGACTCTCACTGATAAACTTAAGGAGTTTGATGATGAAATGGAAAGGGAGGTCCAAAGTACTGTTTGGTTAGCTCTGACTGAAAACAATTCTGAATGTGCATGCATTTTCCCAGTGACTCCTAAGATATAGAAATTCCTCTGATATTACAAAATACAAAAATATTTTCTCCAAACTCTCATTTACATCGCATTTACAACAATCATGGAAATAACTTAGGCTCCCACACTGTCCAAGAGACAAATCACCTACCAACATGGCTAATGGAAAACAAAAATGTGGTGGAAAGCAAAAGCTACCAGCAAACTGATGCTGAGAGTCAACAGCGGCAACCAAAACGTACGGACAAACAGAGCTCAAGGGGGTGGCAGTATCTGGGAGAAGGAAGAGAAACTACTGGGTAAATATTACAGGCTAAAGTGAACTTTTAAAATTTTTATCTCCAAAGTAAGATGTGCAAAATATATTCACCGTGCCCAGGATTATGACTATTTATAGAAGCTGGTCTACAACCTTCTTACAAATCCCTACTCTTCGGGCCTTTTTTTTTTTTTGTTACAATAAAAGCACTTACATGATCTAAAACAGTGCAAGATCGTGAGTTAATTTACATTCTCCCAAGGTGCCTGGCAAGGATGCCATTAGGATATGATGCAGTTCTTGCTCTTCTGTCTTTTCCGGCTGTGCAACTGTCCCCTGGCCCCCACCGTGGACGACTTGGGCATGCTGTATGAGCCGTACTTGTGCAGCAGCTCCTCGCTGGTCACGTACCGGAGGCGGGCAGGCTGCGGGATCGGCTCCCCGAGGAAATAGCCCTCATTGTCGGACTCCGAGGAGGAGGAACAGGTGGAGCACCAGTCGTATTCGGCAAAGTAGGGCCCCCATCTCTCGCCCAAGTGGTTCTGCAAGGCGAGATCCGACACCGTCCGGGGACAGTGGCCGTAGACATCCCTGCAGGGACCCTGCTCCATCGTCTCCCTGCAGCTCCTCTGGTGCACGAAGGGGTCGTAGTCGTCCCTGGCTCGGAGCGAGGGTCTCTCCTTCAGGCGGTAGCACTGCTCGCTGGCCAGGTGCAGGGCATTGTCGGAGCGGGAGCGCCGGGAGCGCCGGGGCCGGTGCGGGCGGTAGTGCCGCTCGTCGTCGCGCAGCACGGCTCTCCGGCGCGTGCGCTCGCTCATGGGGGCGTGCCTCGGGATCTCCTGCGCGCCCAGCTTGCCCCCGGGCACCCCGCTGCCGTAGTCGAAGCTCTGGTGCATCCGCCCGTGCGACGGCCGCTCTTGGTAGCCCAGGGGGCTGGCGAGGTCGTGCAGGGTGGGCTCCATGTCCTGGTACTGCTGCACCGACAGCAGGCTGCGCACCGACTCGGCGCTGCGGAACTGCATGGACGAGTTCAGGGTGCCCATGTTGCTCATCTTCTCCGAGACGTTCATGCCCGAGTCTTTGCTCAGGTCGGGCATGGAGAACCTGGAGAGGTGCTCCTGGCGCTTGGCCCCGCCGTCTGCGGAGAGGCCTTTGCAGGAAAAGGGCAAAGGAAAAAAAAAAAAAAAGAAGTTAAGAAAGAGAATTTTCTGTCAGTGGAGATGCAAGGTGGAGGCTGGTTTTGGCCCAAGACTTTGGCTTTAAAAAGTAACTCAGTGGTATTGATCCTGTCTTGAAGAGCCCTTTTTAAGAGGAGGAATTTAATTTTTTTTTTTAAAGAGCAGGCAGTTCCTCCTTTGGGGAAATCACACCAATTTAAGGTGTTTGGAGTTGGACTCCAAGCTGCTTTTCACGACTTCCTTTCCCATATGTCTACACTGTCTGTGACTTGATAGGAATAACCAACGATGCCAGGGAGAAATCATGCGTCAGAGGTAACCTGAGGCCTCCTGCACGAGCTAACTAGGGTGCCATGATCCAGCACTCACACCTTCTGGAATGACAACACATTTTGGAGGACTAAACAACGTCAGTGGCAGATGAAAACGGGGCCACTGACTTAATTCAGGGTTGTCACTATGCTGCACCTCACAGGCCCCCTGAATGACACCCGTGGAGAGACCAAAGTTACAGCTGGGTTTCCCAGGAAGCAAGGAATGCCCGAGCACCAGAGGGCCTGCTGGAGCTCCCTGTGAGCAGCAGGACAGTGGGTGGGTCAGACTATCCCTGCAGATATCCAGGGAGTTGTGCATGGGCAGGAGCCAGAAACATGAGCTCCACCTTGATGGGCTGCCCTGCTTGGTAAGGTGACAATTGGATCTCTCCAATGTGCCAACAGGCCCTGAGCTCCTGAAAGGTGCTTTCCTTCAGCCCAGGAAGCCTTCACCTGGCAGCAGGGAAGAAGTGGGGTGTCCCCTCAGCACCTGCCTGTCAACAAGAAACTCAATGCACCCCGCGGTGCCCCAGTCCTTGGCTTGTTTTATGGGTGTTTCCTGACTGTTTTCTGACTATCTCCCCGTTGGCTTGACAACTGGCAGCAGTCAGTGGTTGCATTGCAAGCTCAGGACAAGATGTTTCGCAACTTATTTCAAAGGAAATCCATTCCATCCCAAATCAAACATGGAATGTTTGCTTTGGCACCCTTCTCCCCGTCCCTCTCCGGCAACATCCCGGTGCAGACCCAACGCAGAGAACTGTGCACCATCAGCAGAATTTCCAACATGACACACAGCCTTTATGCAATCACCAACGATTTATGACTTTGTAAATTAATTATAAAAAATAACAACCCAGCCCACAATTCAAGAATAAAGCCCTTTTCCCCTTAACAAAAGCTGTTTGCATTTCATCAAGAGATCAGCTCCTTCGGCATTAGCTGCTGCTGCTAAACCTGAGCAAGGACAAGGGTTGCTGTCACTAACCCCATTCATGAGCTGCTTCAGGGTTTCCTTGGGCTCAGCCTTGAAATCCTGCAAAGCTGGGCAAAGTTTTCCAAACCCTGCTCGCAGAGGCATCAGGGTGAGCTTTAGCCACTACTGGCCCTCACATGCTTTGGTTTTGCTCCCTGAGTCCCAGCTTCTTTGCTTTTCTGCTGTTAATGGGGATATTTTTGGAGTTCATGATTACAGAGGAAAGTAAAGTGAAAGTAGATAAAGTGATCCCTGAATGCCACGGGAAGAAGGAGAGGCTGGGTCAAAAAGAATGAAAAGCCATGGGTTTTTTTTGAAAAGGACACACTTTTCAAGTCAACTTCAATGTTGTTTTATTTTTTCCTCCCTAAGTCACGCTGACTTTGAGTAAGCAAGCCCAACCCCGCCCACTGCCCTTTGGAGAAAGCCCTGGATGGGCTTCCTGTCCCCTTTGAAGACCTGCCCACCCACACCACACTTCACATTCCCATTATGTTTCTCCTCCTCGCTGGAGCTGTGATTTTCTGCTTGTGAACCCAGTGAAGTCATCTGTCACATCAGGCACTGCTCCCCGTGTCCCTCCTGGGCCACTGTGGAGGAGCCCTGCAGCCTCTGGGGAGGGAAAAGCAACTTGGTAACACGGGCAAAGACTTGCTGAAAAGCCGGAGCAACTGCGGGACTGCCGGCAGAGCTGATCACAGTGAGAATCATGGCTGTTGACAGCCCAGTGTGGCCTTAATCACATCTGTCAGACAATAGCTGACACCACGGAAAATGAGCCCTTGGTGACATTTATGCAGCACTTCATTACGGAAGCCGCCGGTGCAGCTCTGCAATAAGAACAAGCAACAGCAGTGCTGTGCAGAAATACAGCTCCAGCACCACAGGATGCTTCTGTGGCATCAACACAGTGATTTTGGCAGCAGCATTAAAAAGGGGCTGACCCAGCCTCACTCACAGGGGTGTGGCATGAGCTGGTGCTTTGCTCCCAGCGCCAGCCACATCAGACGGCACCCACGGGTCTCAGCTGCCCCTCACAGCCATGTCACACCCTCCTGCATCCAGCAAGAACAAAATGAGTGTCAGGGCACAGGCTCTGGAGACATGGCAAGAGTGAAACAGTATTTTCCAATTAAACAAGACATATTTGCATCCTTCCCATCACAGGTGGGAATGCTGTGGCCAAGATCAAGCAGGATGACCGAGAGGGAAACCTGTTTCTTTTTGTGTACAGTAAAGCAAGCTGTGAGAAGAGAGGTGCTCCGGCTCAGGAAGGGCAGAGCCAGAGCTTCACTGGTTTAGTTTGTGCAGGGCAGGGGTCTCCAGCCCCTCACACACCTCCAGCAGACAATCATGAGTGCTTTAGTCTCTTCCCCTTAGAAGGCAGCACGGGACAGTGAGTTCAGACAAGGATCCTGTGATCGTGTGAATGGCTCGTGCTTGGAGTGCAAGGTTTAATCAGTCATGGGGATGTTTCTGGCTGATCATTCAGACAGCTTGATTATAATTAAGCACAAACATTCTGAGATCTTGATTCGCTGGGAAAATGCTGATTGCAAGAGGAATCCAGCACTGAACATGTCCATCACCATTGCCAGCACACAGAAGTTGGGGTGTGATGGAGCCTGTGCTCGGGGGGCTCTGAAGAAAAGCCAGTCCAGCACTCAATGGCTTCATCTCTCCATATGACAGAGTGGAAAAGGCTCCATGCTGAGGGCAAAATCTGTCCTCCTAGGTAGACTGGGCAGGCTGCACACGCACAAGCCTTTTTTTTTTGGAGCCACACTTGGAAGTGACCCAGCAAGTTGTGCAGCTGGGAGAGGGAAATTTTATTTTATGTGCTCATGGTGGCAGTGAAGGATTTATTCCACTCACTCAGGAGCAAAGCTGTGCTTTTCCAGCTGAAGGCACTGAGAGCTCTGCATGGCTCTTACAGTGCCCACTGCAGGTTCCAGGTTCAGGCAATCTACAATCCTTGCAGAACACAAAGGTGTCTCCAGGCTGATTTTACATTTTATGCCAAGGCATCATGAGCAGGGCTAGGCCCAGATTAGTCTTTCTAAGGTATCAAAATGTCCCTCTCTATAGCTCTCTGTGGAGCCACAAGATCTCCGGAGGCATAGTGGGAACAAACCAGAAGTGCTCCAGTCTGACCGCAGCGAGATCAAGGGATAGCAATAACCATTTGTCTAAAAAAATTTCATCTAGAAAACATAACCTGGGAATAAAGTTTGAAAGAGCAGAGGTTGTTTAGTCTAGAGGAGAGAAAGCTGAAGGGGATATAATAACAACCTTCAAAGGCAGAAAAAAATGCTTGCAAAGAGCAGGATTATTCTCCAGGTCTGCTGACTCCTGCAACACAAGTTTCAGATTGGAGAAGAAGAAAATTCTTCCTGTGTAATCACAGCAAAAGGTGACTGGGGCAGGCTCTGGCACTGGAGGGTTTCCCTGGCACCCAAAGGCAGTGGGTGCCCAGGCACATGCAGCATGTCTCCAGATTCCTGGTCCCACACTGCCCTGGATGGGGTGAAGGTGGCACCAACCCTTGTCTCCTGAGGTCATTTGCCATTCCAGAGCTACATCCATCCACGAGGCCCCATCTTCTGGAGTTACCACCATCTATATGCAGCTGTTGCAGCTCTGGTAATGCAGTGTTTCATTTGGGAACACAGCTAGTAACCCAAGAGAGCTGCAGTCTGGAGGAGCACACAATGTGAGACCCCACCATGCAGCCCTGACTTTCTCCTAATGAGGAGATCTGAGAATCTGTTTCCCAAGGCCATCCAAGGGAGCAGGAGCCCTGCTCTGGCCCGTGGCAAGGGATGATTGTTACCACATCACCAAGACCATTCCAGGGGTGCAAACCAAGGTATAACATGCTGACCCCACCAAAATTTACTTCTGCACAATGCTCTGAGACACTGAGCACATCCACTGCTGGCTGCCCCAGAGATGCACTGGAAGAGATGTCACTGCTGCCTCCAGCACAGTGCTTTGGCCAGTGGCCGTCCTGACCCAGACTGGTGCCAGCACTGCAGCACATGTAGACACAGCAGGTTTTTCTGCTGCTGCTCTCCACTGCATGGGGCTTCCAGGCTCAATATTTCACCCTGGAGCCATGGAAACACACGCTTTTCCAATGAGCACAGGGGAAAGCTGCAGCTCGGCTGTGGGTGCTCGATATAGAACTGGAGCTAGCTGCAGCACCAAGAAGACCAAGCAGGTTCCTGGTTAACATTCAGGTTCGCTAAGAACACCCTTTTCCATCCCCTCTGAAGTTCTTGAGAACCATGTTTATCCCATAAACACTGCTAAGGGAAATAACAGCCAAATAAGCAAAGCGACAGCACAGAGATACCCCTGGTGAATATCACCTCTACCACCTTGCCACAACAAAGCCCTCTGAGGAGCTTCAATCCCATTGTGTGCTTTGCTAAACGGGGCTGCAAGTTGCACTATGAATTATTAAAGCACTTGGCAAATGACAGCAGAGGCCGCAGAGAGCGCGTGGGCTGGGTGTGAGGCTGGGAATGGAGCCCCCCGTGAGGGGAAGCAGCTCCCAGCCCCCAGTAAATCCAACTCCCCGTGAAGCTATGCTAACACAGGGTGAGCCAGCATCCCACTGCAGGAGAGCACCAGCCAGGGAATGCAAAATATCCTGACACAGGATATTGCAAACAAATAGGGCTGTGCTGACGCTTGCTTCTTGCTTTAATATTTATCTCAGCAGACACACACATCTGTGCATCACAGCTCTCACCACAGAGCCCCACAGAGGTGCCTGCCAGCACCAAAACCCAGCACCCAGTGTTTAAACAGAGCTAGAGATGCACAGGAGGGCACAGCACAGCATCTCTTGTGTCCAGCCCCCTTTGCCAGAGCCTTCTCTCTCACACAGCATCAGGCATCCTCACCACCCCTCAAACAGGGTTTATTTCAAGGTCAATCTGTAGAACTAAAAAGAAATTTAAGAAGAAACAGCCTGCACAGAGCTTTGTTTATAGCTCAGCCCTGTCTCACTTCTGAGTGGCCTCAGGGCATGCAGAAATAAAGGAGAAGCTTTATGTAACTGGAAATAATGGAAAAATAAATAATTTGGAGAAAGGCAGAGCTCCCACCAAGTGGGTCACAGTCCCACCAGCCTCCCATGCTGTGTCTCTATGTGTGACCCACAGAGTATTTCCAACCCAATCAGTTTCTTCCAGCTTGGTAGAAGAAGTCCCTACGTGTGTGCTGCTTGGAAAAGGGTTGGATTTTAACCCCCTACAGCTCCTTTATCAGCACTCCCATCTCCTGCATCCTCCCCAGCTGACGGCCAACAAGCCATGTTGTGAATGATGCTTTCCCAATAACATCTTCCAGAAGTCCATTTCAGTTCTCCCTCTGGTTTACACTATCCCACCTGCTCTGCACTGTCCATGTGTGACACTGAAGGGATGAGGACATGCAAGAGGTTGGTCCCCACAGCAGGCACACCAAACCTCCCACTGTTGAGTGGCAAAAGGCAAGTGAATAGGAAAAGAAATGTTCCTGACAGTTTTACAGTGGTTTGGCACTGGGCCTTTGGGGTGGAAAATCTTTATTTTCACATTCGTTTTGAAATTATCTGCCTTGGCTTAGGAAATGTTACACCTGTGCCTCAAAATCGCAAAAATTTCCCCCCAGGGATCTGATCTTCCAACTTGGAAGCAGTTTTGTGTCTTCTGGCTGTGTCTGGGAGAAAGAGAGTGATAAGAACATGGTGGAGAGCTGGGAGCCTCCTTTTTTCACAAAACACCTCAGGAACAGCCAGTGTGTCACTCTGTGGATTGCATAACTCAGCTGCAGTACTTGGGGGAGCCGCCCTCTCCAGCCCAGGGGAGAGAGGAGCACATGGGGAGGGAGACCAGCATCCAGACCCCTCACTGCCATCCCTGAGGGGGTTCAGGAGCTGCTCCCAAGCCCCCAGTGCAGGAGAGGCTGGGTTAATTAATGTCTCTCCAGAAAATACAACCCTGGCCCTTAGGGCTTGTTCTTACCCTCACCTGCCCTGCAGCTTTTAGCTCCTCCACAGGCAGAGGAAGAAAAGGCACTGGAGACAGATGGTGCTGTCAGGTCACTCTGCAGCTCAGACATGCAGGGATCAGCCCTGTTCTCTCTGCTTTCTGCTTACATCACAGTTGTTGTCTAGCCCTGGAAAAATAAACTATTTGGGGCCTTTGGGCATCACACAACACAGATGACAGATGCAGTGTGCGCCACACAAATGAAATCACATTCCGCCCTGTAACAGCACCAATTTAACATATTTTAAAACTGGATTTATGCCTGTGACAGATGTTCCCCTCACCCAAACTCATTTTGTCAAGGAATCCTTAAAATCTGTTTGTCCACTGCATACAGCAGTGACTTCTACCTCCAAAAGGCTCCTGCTCTCTGCAAGCAGCACACAAAGGGACTGCTCCCAGACAACAACATTTAGCCTGCAGGTACTTTCTTAAGTGAGCTATTTGACCAGCTGTCGTTTTGTGGAAATAACTGCTTGGAATCAGCAGAGATCAGCTCTTGATTTCTAATTCCACTGCCAGGCACATGCAGCAACTGCAAAACCTTTCTGGAGGAAAACACAAACACAGGGAGCAGGGCTGATGGGCCAAGTATCTTTTGGGAAGTGATTAACCTCTGGTAGGATCAGGCTTCTCATCACGAGCAAACCTTCCTGGACAAATTCCATCTTAGCATTGTCCCAATTGCTTAATGCAGGGAGCTAAAACGCAAACATTGCTACAGGACCCACTGGATTTTGTTCTTGTTACTGCCATTAAAAAGAACCAACAACCCAAAAACCCAACAGTAGACAAAGGAAGCACAATATAAAAGATAATATAAAAGAAAATGAGCAAAAATGAGCTCTCTCTTAGAAAACAGGCTGAGAAATACTGTTTCCTTTTTGCTTCTCCATCTAATGGCCACATAGTGCAGGAGGATAGAGTCTCTAAGAAGCCGTAGCAGATTGGAGTCTGTTGTAGCCTTCAGCTGATGGCAGAATGGGGATTTTCAAATACAAACATGGAAGAGAAGGACAGATGCCCTCCACCAGCAGGAGACACTGCCCTTTGCCACTGGATGTGCTTCAATTCCATCAGCATTTGTGGCAATTACACAAGCACAAAACAGAGGACAGCAGAGACACTCCCACCTAATTCAAACCCCGACACAGAGCACAAGCAGGGTCACAGCCACCTCTGCCACTCACATGTCTCTGGTGCACTGGTGCCCATGCTGAGCAGTAGTGCACCAGCAGACATGCACAGCAGAGCCCAGCCCAGCACTGTGCCCAGGATTAACACGGTGTCTCACCTCTTTACTAACCCATGAGGAATTGGCTTTAAAGCGATTAAACAGAGCCTTTTGCTAAGGTTGGAACCTGGGGTCTTGCAGGAGATTGGGGTCACGTAGATCTTGACCCACACAATGGCTGACCCCAAAATATTACAGGGAACAACATCTGCTCACGGCAGGCAGCCTTCCGGCCAGAGGACAGGGATTACTGCTGCACAGCCCTGAGTTATCTGCATTGCTGACTGTCTCGGGCTAATTAGCACTTAAGGCGTACTAGAAACATCACAGCAAAATCTGCTGCCAGGGAGGTACCAGCTTTTAACATGTGCTCTCCAGGTCAGGGACTGTTTGCCCTTCAGCTCCCTATAAAAATCAGACTGTTTTCAGCAATGCCATAAAACCTTAGATGGATGCAGTGTTAATTATTTTACTTTATAAGGTGGAGCAACTGTGCAGCATTGGTAGCTCAAAGGGACTTTGTATGTGGATGTCTGGGAGCTTCTGGCAAAGCAGAACTGGAGGATGTAGGGTGGAGGACGTGGGGTGAGAGCCAGACCCCCGGGCTGTTGTTGGGGGGTGCTCTGTGGGAGCTTGATAAGCCACAGCAGGGAGTGCAGGGATGGGAAAAGCCAGGCAGCAGGGTGCTGTGCCCTGACATCACCTGCCCAAAAGCATGCTCTCTCACAGACCTCATCCAGGTCACCAAATCTTCCTGTCCTCAAAACATTGCCAATTAAATGGGATGATAATTGTGTCCTCCATAATTACAGGCCCTGGGGGAGCTGCCTGTTGCTGCTGCAGTGCCCCTAGCTCAGCTGAGCCAGCTCCCAGAGCAAAGGAAATTATTAGAACCTTGCACATTAATAAAAACGTTATCACCTCACTCTGCAGAGGAACGATGAACACTCACTGCTAGCCCTATCATGCTGAGCATCTGCTCCAGAAAGCAGGAAAACAGTGAGCCATTAAGGCAGTCACTGCCCCTGAGGAAACTCAGACTCTGCCTCTGCCTCTGTATGGTGGATAAATGCCTTTGGGAGGTCTCCCTCCCAGCATTTTAAATAGGGGTTTCTAAAATGAAAGGCAGAATGATTTTCACTTTGATATGAAGGCCCTGCCATATTTTCTGTGTCTTGACCTATATCCCCAATAATATGTTACACTTCAGCTCCAAAGCATGCAACCTCTCCACAGCTCAAGGATTGCTCATCCAAGCTTGGTGTTGCTCAAGACTCTTTGTACTGATGGGTTTTACACAACACAAGTTTTCAGGAACACAAGAGGCTTTGGAAATGTGGAGCTTTGCCTAGGGAAACCCTTGTTTTAGAGAGCAATTCCCAATTCCCTTGCCATTTCACATCTATTTTTCCTCTGTGTATATCTGAGACTGTTTAAGCAAAACCCTTCCCAGCTCATTAGGTTCTTCTCTCACCCCCGTTTTTCCACTTGCTGGATAGGGAGATCCTGGCTGAAACAGAGATAATTTCACATCTTGGCATGGGGCTGGCAGCTTCCCTAAACAAACACACCAAACCCCGGGTGCGGGTGAGGAGGCACGGGCGTAGCAGAGCAAACCTGTCCATCCAGGCAGGGCAGAGCCCAGAACTGGGATTCAGGGGGGCTCAGCTCTCTGTGGGCTTGGCAATCTTCACCACCCATTGCCAGCATCCTGTGGGGGATCCTCAGGACCAGGCACAAAAACCCCACAGGCCACGCCCTGCCAGCAACAAGGCAGAAGGGCTCCATTTTGCAGGGGTACAGATGCAGGACCTGCCCAAATCCAAGCAATGATTGACTGAAACAGAGAAAAGCCAGGGGCGCTGCTAAGAAAAAGCAAGGCAGTTTCTCTGGTGAGCAAACCAGGCTCAGTATTCTCTTTTCTGAGCAGTTTTGTGCTGAGGGACGTGGGAGCTGTGGTGGGTGAGCAAAGAAGAGCAGGCTGCAGGGAGGACAGAGCCTGCCCAGCACCAGAGCCGCACACAGACACGTCCGTGCACACACACACCCATGCCTGCAGCCACGAGTGAAACCCAAACATGTTTGGGGTGAGAGGACTGAGAAATATGACCCTGGGATGTGCTCGTGAGAAATGAGCTCAGCCTCATGGGACAAACATCTTGCCTGGCTTTTCCCTGCAGTTTCTAACTAAGGGGTTGGGGAAGAGGAATTAAAGAGCTGTGCACAGAGGGGGAGGAATTTCTTTTAACTAGTCACGTGCTTGAGGACAGCATAACATTCAAAAGGGGTTAACTGGGCCTATTTCAAAGCACTCAAAAATATTTTTAGCCCACAAGGGCAGCTGACAGCAGTACTTCAAGTGCTGAAAGCTGGAATCTGCCTCTGCGTTAGCAGTTGGCCTTGATTTTCCCCCTCTCTTTACAAAAGGGAGGATTAAAGAGCTTGAAAATATTTGTTTTGAGCTGCACAGAAAGGTCAGCCATCTATAAAGCTCAGCATTTGGTAAACAAGCAGGCAAATGGAGAGGAACTGTCAGGCTTGTTGGGACCAGGCAGACAAGCCTTGTGTCACTGAGCAGTGGTCCCCAAGCTGTTGGTCACCCTCATATTGGGAAGACACAGAAACACAAGGGACTCAATTGCATGGAGGGTGTGCCAGGGCGGTCTCAGGGTGGCAGGAGCAGGGGGGACATACCTGTGGCATTGGAGAGTGCCAGGGACTCCATGGAGCCCCGGGGAGTCTGCTCGGTGGGCGTCAGGTCCTCCGTGAACTTGAGGGCATTGATGGGGTGACGGGTGCGGCACTGTGACGGTGGCATTCCACCCTCCTCTTCCTCTTCATACTTGGGGACTTTGACACTTCCTCTGGTCTCTGGGAAGCTCTGGTTGGACATGTCACTGTAGCTCTCCTGCGAGCGCAGCCTCCCTGAGTAGTAGTCCTCTCTGCAGTCCTGGATGAAGCTGCCACCGTGGCTCTTCATGGCCAGCGAGGAGCTCCTCTTTGGGTTGCTGAAGTGTTTTGCCCATAAATCCGACTGCGAGCCCGGGACCTGGGTGGGGTTATAGGAGGTTCTTATGTTGCACTGGCTGAGAAGCTGCAAGGGGGTTTGAGACTGGCTTTGCTCCATTTTGCCCCCATAGTGATAGAGCTCATCCCGGCTCCGCCACAAGTGGTCCCTGTTGAGGCTCGGTGTCTGGCTGGCCAGGCTCAGCAGGTCCATCTGCAGGGACAGCGGGTCCACGTCGGTGGAGAGGCGGTTGGAGGTGACCTGCAGCTGGTTGCAGGGGCTGCGTGCCCCCTCCTCGCCCTTGCCCTTGTTCTTGCCGATCTTGGCGCTGCGGCGGGACTCCCTGGCTCGCGCGCTCTGGAAAGCCGAGTCGGAGGAGTCGGAGCCGTTGGGGTCGTCACCAATGCTGCAGGCCCTGGAGCAGAAGATCTGGCCCTGCTTGGGCAGGAAGGGCCGCCCCAGCAGCGACTTCTTGCACTGGGCACAGCAGAAGCAGGTCTCGGTGGCGTGCCAGTGCTGGCCGTCGTACGTCATCTGGCCCTGGTCAATACCTTGAGGGAGAATGTGCACAGTGTCAGGGTCATCTTAATGCTGCACTTTACACCTGCAGCAAGGTCAGGCTGGATGGGCTTTTGAGCAATCTGGTCTAGTGGAAAGTGTCACTGCTGATGGTGGGTGGTTGGAATGAGATGACCTTTAAGGCCCTTCCAACCCAAACTATCCTATGACTCTATAATTCTCCATGAACAACATGCACTCAGCCTCGCTCTTGAAAGCCCTTTTCCAGGGTTTTTTCTCTGATGCATGAAGTTAATCCCATTTTTAATTCTTCCCAATTCTAAATCCAGGCCTTTGCTTGGGAGTTACTCAGTGTTGGGAAAGGCAGCAGAACCATGCCTCAAGCTATTTTGTATTAAATGGGGATATTTCCGATCATAAAGCAAAGGAATGCAAGAAGTTCTCCATAAAGTCCTTGAAGTAAAAGCAATGTGCTGCTTATTAAAAAAAAAAAAAAAAAGCCTCCAACTAAACCATAATGAGGAATTTGTGCTGCCTTGGTTAAGTATGGAACAAAGCAGATGACACTCNATCTAGATTAAAACAATGGAGTTCTTTTTAAAAAAAAAAAAAAAAAAAAAAGCCTCCAACTAAACCATAATGAGGAATTTGTGCTGCCTTGGTTAAGTATGGAACAAAGCAGATGACACTCCTGTCCCTTGCTGCTACTGTGGTCCCATCCTAATTTTATTTTGGCTTCTGGGGCCTCTTCTCCAAAAGAGAATGGAAAGAAAGAGCTGGCCCCAGGGGTCGAGCACACACTCTTGCCTTGCACCCAGCCGCATTTCCTGGGTTGCTTCAAAAGGCCCCCCTTTGGTTCAGTAAAGAAATTAACACAGGCAATCTGTCTCCCTCCAGCCAAACCCCAGGGAGCAACGTCTGCACAGTGCTCTCAGTCAGAGCTGTGAGCAAAGCTCCTGAGGTTTCAATTATAATGTTTGCACACTTGTTTAAACTGCTGTTCCTGGCCAGAGCCCTTGCTGCCCTCGTTCCCTGAGAAGCTGCCACGCACAGTGTGGGCTGGCTGGCACGGCGGGTGCTGCACCCACATGTGCACAGCATGTGCCTGCACACCCGCTGTGGGGTCAAGTGCTGCCAGGTAACTTACAAATGAACAGCATGTTAATGGTCTGTTTTATTCCAAGCTAAATTAGGTTTAGTATAATTGGTTTTTTACCTCCCCTAATAGTGAGCAAAATGCTTTTATACAGATGGGAATGTTACGCTTGTGGGCAAAAGAGAGACAAGAGGGTGAGTGGGATTTTATCAGCTCCTTTTCCACTGCTCAAAGTCATCTTCCTTTGCAGAGGAAGGAGTGTGGCCTCTTTACTCCATCCTCACCTACCCAACCCAAGCCTTACAAGACTTCATCACATGCTTACCTCTGATTTCTGTAGCTCCTTGGCACAGTGCTCAGTTCACTACTATGAGCAACTTGCAGCAAAATGGTAGCAGTCCCTCCTTTGCTAGAAATGTGCAAATATGCAGCAAACCAGGCATTTTACCCTGAAAAGCTGACTATCAGCAGGCTCCAGCAGGCCAGTTGGAGTAAAGGACAGCAGATGGGGGAAGCACAAGACAAGGGACCATGCAAGAAACATTATCAGCTGCTTCTTCAGCTTTCTGCAGCTGAACTTTTGGGAAGGATGTGCTGCAGGTCACAGGAGATGCATCCTCCAAGTGCTTCACTGAAACCCTGCATTTCCCCTCCCTGTGCCATCTGGCTGCTGCACAGGAGCAAAATGTTTGGTTTTTTTTTTCCTCTGCAGTATGTATTTGAACATGTGAGCTCACCTCCATGGACAAAGGAAGAGCTGTCTGTGTGCTCACTGTGCTCAGCCAAGTGGCAAAGGGGGCTGGTGAGAGCAGCAAGGTGCTTCCCAACCCACCCGGCTTGGGGACATTTAGACCCCTGGCTGAAGTGCATTTTAAATCACTGTTCTAGAAACACAAATTGACCCTGATGGATTATTTCTTTCTGTCTGAGAACATCTATCTGCAAGTTGATTGAAAAAGGCTCAGAAACAATAATGATGCCTAATGAACAAGCATCTTTTCTGACAGTAGCTCATCAAATCATGTATCCTTTGGCAAGCTTGGATGGGAAAAATCTGAGTCAAAGAGCCAGGCTGTTTACAGGAAAATGAGATTTAGAGGGAAAAACATGTGCCAGTGAAATTTTATTATGCCAGAGAAAGCTTTCACTAGCTGCCATTGCCTCCTGAGGTTGCCCTCTGATAATCCTCCCCTCTCTGACTACAAAACGGGACCAACAGCAGTTTAACCAAATAAATCACCATGCTACCTCCTTGGTGGGATGGGAGAGAGGCATAAGCACATTTGGTTGCCCCAGCCATGCAGAGTCCTGCCCGCAGCCCCACAGTGTTGTCAAGGACAGCTCCTGTCAGGAGCGGGGCAGTGGCCCCTGCACGTACCGATGTGCTGGGCGCAGGTGTCGCAGTACTCGGCGTACAGGGACTCGAAGCAGCTGCAGCAGTAGGGCCTCCCGTCCTTCATGATGTAGCGCTGCCCCCCCAGAACCGTCTCGCACTCGAAGCAGCAGAAATGCTTCATGTGCCAGTGCCGCCCCTCGGCCTCAGTGCACTCGTCGGCAAAAATGATCTGGGGGGAGAAACACGAGCGTGGAGCAGAGCTGGTCGGAAAAGGGACCCGGGATGCAGACACCAACCTTTGTGTGTCCCGCCCGTGCGTGGCAGCTGTGCCCTTTTGTTCATGCAGCCTTCAAATTTTACAGCTAACTCTCCCAGTCCTGCACGGGAAACTCCCATAGTTTGGTTTGTGGCAGAGGCACCCAATTTCTCAGGAAAATCCATTAAAATGCAAATTCCTCAGAAGCATGTTACTGCCCGGACTACAAAGTGTTAAGGCAGAGCTGCCGTAATGTGCTCGTAAGCTCACCCATCAAACAGAGGTCGATCAGGGTAATAAACACACTTATATACAACCTATCGATCTGGTGGACTTCTGAAGAACAGAGCAGCTGCTTACTGGAACACATTTACCCATCTCTGAAACAGGGACCTGACCACAAAGGATAAGCAAAAACACAAGGAAAAGTGACAGCTCTCTAGAGAGGAGAAAAGATGGAGCTACCTTGGCTCCTCATCTTGCTGCTACCCCAGCCTGGGTGCCTGTAAAGGTGATTGCAGTCATTATACCAGTGGAGAAACTGAGGCACAGAGCACTGCTAAGGATGAGATGGAGAAGCAGCCATCTAAAATGTCTTCAGCAGATGCTTTCTTGCTGTGTTTTCTTTTCATCCCCACCCCATGTCAACTCCCAAAGCCAAGCCAAGGGAACCAGCAGTCCCAGATCTGCTCCCTGGTCTCTATGCTGGCACAGGGTACACCAAAAGCTTTTCCCCTACAGATCCTCCTACTCCTGAATTACTGATTCTCACAATTAGTGCTTGATGTTTTAGGGGAAGAAAAGCATGCTGAAGAATGAGCTGAATGAAAGAATTAAACAAGAATTTGCAAGGATAAAAAGTATATGAAAAAAAATTACCCAGTCTAAGCCACAAAGAAATAGAGCCAGTTGAATGGTTAGAGGTTGTCTTTCACTAGTAACACTACAAATTTAATTGGACACATACATCAATGCTCTTTATATTTGAAGTGCATATAGCCTTGGATATTTACTATTACATGCTTACAAGGATGGGACGTGGTATTGATAGTACATACGGTTTTCCACACTATGGTTTTCATAACTTTAAAAACCAGAGCAATTTCCTTCACCAGGCTTTCAAACAGAGATTGACACTTGAGAAGTGCTCAGAGGCGACTCTGTATGGTTTTCTATCTTAGTTTTTGTATTCTATTTGTTCAGCTTCCCATAGCCTGTTAATCGCCTCTCCCAAAGCCTATTTCAGCTCAGTGTGTACTCAGACATGACTAACTTGTAAGAAATACAGCACTCATCCCACTAGGGGCTTCTTCTGAGGAAATGGAGGAGAAGGGAGGATCACCACACCCAGCTGGGCTAAAATCACACAGCCAGGGGGCTGTGCTTCTACTGGAAACACTCATGGAAACCCTCCAGCTTCCTGTGCGTAGATGAGGTCCTAACTCATAACAGTCCTAGGCAGACTGCAACTAACAATACCTGAAACCTCAGGAAAAGTTTGTTCAAACCCTTGGCAAAGCCAAGCCATCAGTTTGGTGTGTATGCCTCCATGAAAAAGTCAGGGATGGAAGGGAATGCCACCCAACCCTGCTGTGCCACCCCAGCGGGTGGCAGATGCCGTCTCTTACCTCATCGCATGCGGCGCAGCGCGGCTTGAGGCACTCGGCGTGGTGCCTGCCACAGTAGATCTTCCCATCCTGGTAGAAGTAGATCAGGTCCACCAGCAGCTCGTTGCAGACACTGCAGATGAAGCAGGGAGGGTGCCAGCAGACGCCGTGTCCCGCTCGTGAGGCGAAGACGGCCATGTCCCCTCCGTTGATCTGGCCGCCGCACTGCCAGAAAAGCCGGGGATTAAGGGATGCTGTTGCAGTGACCCCACTGCCACCCATCGCCAAAGGATGCTCTCACAGCCACTGCCCTGCATCATGCCAGGAGCTGAATTGACAGCTCCATGTCAACTATCCTGAAAGGTGCCCTGACAGACCCCAGCACTCGCATCTGGCAGGTCACAGGCAGATGCCTGTCCCATGAGTGTCATAAAATCATGGAATGATGTGACTTGGAAGGGACCTGAAGATCATCCAGTTCCAATCCCCCTGCCATGGGCAGGGACACCTTCCACTAGACCAGATTCCTCAAAGCCTCATGCAATCTGGTCTGAACACTTCCAGGGATGGATTAGCCACAACTTCCCTAGGCAACCTGTGTCAGTGCCTCAGCATCCTCACAGGGAAGAATTTCTAATATCTAATATAAACATGCCCTCTGTCAGTTTAAAGCTTCTATCAATATATGCCCCTGTAAAAAGTCCCTGTTCAGCTCTCATGGAGTCCTTTTAGGTACTGGAAAGGTTTTTAAAGCACCCCAGAACCTTCTCTTCTCCAGGGTGAACAGCCTCAACTCTCTTAGCCTGTTTTCAGAGGAGACATGCTTCACTCAACTTGAGTGACTACCCACCTGCTCACAGATGGCTCCTGTCATGGTTACAGGGAATGGCCGAACATTGCCTCTCCCTAAATTTTCCCTCTTTCTCTGGTTGCTGAAGAGTTTGAGCTCCCTCTTCTCCTCCTCATCCAGTGAGTTGCAATAGCGGACCTGAAAACACAAGTGATGCTCAGTGCCTGGGGTGTCCCTGGCTCGCCGTTCCACGGGCCCTGCAAACCACTGCCCTTGGCTGTGGGGAGGTTGGAGAAACAGAGCTATATGGGCTTCAGTCATCTGGGGTTTGGTCAGAATTTCAAGAGATGGAGATGAGAAAAAAGGGCAGGAGGATTGTTGCTCTTTGGGTGCTTAATTTGTAGAAAAGTCTTAAAAGTTGCATTCTCAGAATCCCACCCAGTGCAGCAATTGGACTGATGGTTTTCCTGCTTTCTCCATCAGCCTCCTGAGGCAGAGGTCTTCATAATATTCCACTGACACTTCTAGAGCACAGACCCTTTTCTCTGCACAAGTTCCAGTGACTTGTGAACTATTCTTCCAGCGCAGGATCAAGCCTGCTCATTTGCAAAACCTCTGCATTGCAAGGTAATAAGGAAATAAGTAAAATAAAAGGATTCAATGAATGATGCAATTTCCCTGAAGCTTATAAAACTCTGAGGTTTTCCTGGCTATTTCCATCCTACAGGCTTAGCTCTTGGCTAGTTGAATTCAAATGAGGAATACAACTGAAGAGCCAGGGAGGTCAAATGCAGCACCAGTGCCCAATCCACCCTCCATTACTTGGGAAAGCAGGCTCATGGGGCCGAGCAGGGTTATTCACACTGGGCAACCAGCACATCTTAAATGTTCAATGGAGCAAATCTAAGCATGAAGGGAAACTGGATGCAAAATCTGCCAGTTTGCAGAAAATACACACAGACTTGCATGTCCAATTTGCAGAAAACAGGCTGCAGTAGCAGCATTTGTGTGTATTTATTCTTATGTTTTTTGGCTGTCAGAGGCTGTGGGTTTCCAGCAGCTGCCAGGGAAGCAGGCAGGCAGGCTGGGGCCCAAGGGTGTACAGGAAGAAGTCCCTTCTTTGTGCCTGGAGCTCCCCCCATGCTGACAATGCTGTGCCCATGGCATCCAGCCACATGCAGGCAAACTTGTTAAAATCTGACTGAGATCAAACAAGTTACCTGCATGTATTTCCCAGAGCGGCTTCTTCAGAAAGTAGCGTGAAAATAATTCTTTTTGTTTACACAGGGAAATTTTGTGGGTTACCAGAAACCAGTGTTCTCACTGGTGAGATCAGGACGTCAAAGACCAGACCCTTTTTGCTGCCTCACATCATTCTTGCAAGACGGAAGAAGGTTTATTTTGCTCTGACTGGTTTTGACTCAACCTGCGGCCTCGCAGGCTCTCCCAGCTCAGGAGGCTCAGCCCAGGTGAAGCCCCTCCCCAGCAAACTCACTCCCACTCCAAAGTGAGTCGGAAGCAGCACCTGGGAAAAGGCTTTTGCAACTTTGGATCTGTCTCTAGATAATCTCAACAGCATTCCAAGCCACTTTTAACGGGGCCTTGGTCTCCAAAGGCTGAGAAAATGCTTTTATTTCAGACAACTGAAGATTGATTTTTTTTAAAAAAAATTTAACTTTAGAAACAACTTCCCACCTCCAACAATCAAACTAGGGAGCAAATATAGCAACTTAAATAGCAACAAATATAGCAAATATAGCAACTTAAATTCATGTGTATCCCCCTGAAAAGCAAAAGGAGTTGAGGAAGGAAAGCCACGCTTCCCACAAGCAACCCCAGGAGGCACGTCCATCCCCCACCCGCAGCCCTGCTGATGTCCAAGGACGTTTTCTGGATACTGACCTCATTGTCATGTGGTGGCAGCTGGTGAAGAAGTTGCTTTATGCGAGATTTTTCTCCCGGGCTGTTGACATAGGGAACCTTGTCCTCGGGCAGGCAGCTGTAGTACTGGTGCACCTACGGAGCAAGAGAGGGGACTGCAGTGGGGTTCCCTGGCCGAGCCCACGCCCCTGTGCCCGGCCAGCAGCCACCCCCTGAGGCAGCAAGCGCTGGGTCTTCCCGAAGATTCTGAGCAGGGAAACACAGCCATGAGCTGCTTCGGGTTTGTTTTCTTTTGTCCTCCAAGGCAGAGGGGTGGCAGCCCCGGCGAGGTGGGCACGTTACCGTTTGCTCTGTCAGCCTCCATAGCGTGAGCATTGCGCCGGCTGCGGGGATGTGTCGGCACCTGCCTCGGCAGGGAGGTTAAAAAGGCTGCGCCCCAGCAGTCTCCGTGTTGCCGGCTATCTCAGCCTCCACCTCCATCAAACCCCTCCGGGCTTTTTTCTGCAGCAATTTGTGGAAATAAACAGCAGATAAAATCTGTTGGAAGGCTTAGTTTTTCTCTTTCGTCTCAGAGCGTGTAATTAAAACCAGCTATTAAAAAGGCTGAGGAACAGCGTGCCCGACGCTGGGAGCGCAGTGCAGCCCGGAGAGGAAGCACACCCTGAACCCCAGCATCTCTCCTCCGACTGCCACACCTGGGATGTGCACTCGAGGGCCGGGCCAGCACCGGGAGGGGACTCGCTGCCTGAGGATCCACTCTGAAATGGCCACAGTGACGCTGAACTTAGGAAGAACCAGGAGAAGGCAAAGGTAAGGGAAAGCTCAGCTGGGACTGGGATTTGCTGCAGCCCCAGATGTCTCTGGATGCTCGGGCAGAAGCAGAGGGCTGGCTGGCTTCCTTAAATCTGCTCTTGGCTAGAGAGATGCAGGCTGTTCTCCCGGTGCACACAGCTTTCTGCCTTTGCCATGGTGGGATTAGCCCTAAGATGCTCCCTCAGCTATCAGCAATTCATTTTGGAGTGGCTGTGCTGCCTGCAGCTTTCACAGAGCTTTTCCCAAATAACACTTCCTTTGCAGTGGCTTCTGATCAGCTTTTTCCCTCGCTGTATGCTTTGGACTTTGGCCTAGAAAGCACCACCTGGGTCAGCTCTCTCCAGAGAAGCCCCCTCTGCCTGCACAGCCCCACAGCATCTGCAGGTGACACGCTGCTGGAGGTCACTGGGATGAATGGGGACATGGGCTGGTCACACAAGGCTGGCTGGCAGGGGAGCTCACCCATGGGCTTGCAGGCTGATGGGGGCAGCTCACACACAGTTATCTTCTACAGGAAGAAACACCCTTTTATTCCAGAATAACTATCCAAACCTAGCTTTATTCAGGAATAATTGCTCTGCCATTCATCTCACTCCTTGCTCTCATTCAGAGCTACCTGCAAGCAAGAGCTGCTCCAGGGGTTTTCTCAGTTTATGGTTCCTCTCAGACCGATGTCACCATCCACCTTTCCCCATCATCAGGTTTTCCAGAAAGGGAGATTTTAGCAGATTTCCACACGCAGGTCCACAGTGCTGGTGACAAGGGAACTGCTTGTGTTGCAAAGCCAAGGAACATGCTGAGCATATGCCACTGCAAAACCCTAAATTTGTCTTGCTACAGCACAGCAGAAACAGACCCACCAGCTATGGAAACTGTCAAAGAAAGAATGGCTGCAAAGTATTTTGTTATGTTAAAAAGAAAACAAAACTACATACATTAGAATACTTACTTTGCATTTATAGAGCATCCTTCATCCAGGGACATCAAAGCCCATTAAAAACACTAAAATTCTTATGACATGCTACACAAGGTAGCAGATATACACATTGCAAAGGACTAACTGCAGCATCACGATGTTTAATAAGGTCCTTAAGTTCATGCAGCAAGTCTGTAGCAGAGAAAATCTCCCAGCAATGCCCCAGCTGCCACACCAGACCCTTCTCTGGGCTGCCAGGCTTCCACACGGCCACGCTGTGCGTGCCCGGCCGGCACACACTCCCGCTGCCTTCTGCTGCCAAATTCCCCACGTGCGCAGAGGCTGCTCGCTGTGCCCTGCTCTCACATTGGCTAGCTTGTGTTTTGATTTCTTGCAATGAAGTTTTTTTGCCCACCCAGTCCTTGAAGTTGGTGGAGACCATAAATTAAATTTTTCTGAAGAGCTGCCAAATTACTAAAGCAACGAGCCCTAGGACGCTCACCCTGGGCAAAAACCAAGGATGGGAGCTCTTCCTTCAGCTGCCTGGGTGCTGCCTTCCTGGGAGCACAATCCAGCAGGACCTACGTGCCCAGCTCTGCTCCTGCTTCCGCTGGGAAGTTTTCCATTTAGTCTCAGCAGGACTGCAGGAACTGGTTCCCATCACATCCCAGCAACATAGCTTGGCAGGGATGGGCAATTTGGTTTGAGAAGCAAAACAAAATAAATACAACAGGCTCCAACCTGTGTTCTCTTGCCTGAAATAACCTGAAAGGGTTTGCTTTGGATCTGTATCAGCCAAGGGGACCTTCTACAGGACTGCTTATGGAGAGGATGGAGCAGAGGCAGCTCCCAGTCCTTGTCCAGTGCCTGTGGAACATCTCACGGGGAGTAAATCCTTACACCTGCCAATGGCTTTCTCCAGCCACCATCCCCTTCTGGGGAAAAACTTGAACCAGAGGGATGCACAGATCCTTTCACCTGCGACATCACTTTTATCCCAAGAGATCCATCCAGAGGGAAGATGAAGAGCAGAAGGACACCCTTTGCCCAGGCTGACATTAGGCCAGGCCTGTGCATATAACATCCTCTCATCCATCACCCATTCCCATGGCATGAACCCAGCTCCTTGGATGGGAGACCCAAGACTGGGGGGAACAGGGTCACAGGCTGCCAGTGTCCCTGCCTCTGTGCCCAGCTGGCTGCCAACAGCATTTCTGACCTGGTGTGGGAGCAGCTGGCAGCTGGACTGGCACAGGCCTGTGTGATGCTCAAAAATAATGAAGGAAAAGGGGATTCTTAAATCAATCTGGCTTTTCAGAGAAAAAGCCTGCAGAAAGTGTTAACTTGCTGGAAAACTAAAAACTGCTCAGTCTGCACTTTGCTTTTGTACAAAAGGTCACTGTTTTATGCTAAAGTAACTCCTCCAGCTCTGTGTTGCAGCACGCACAAGCCTTGTAGCTGGTGATCCTTGCAGAGCTGGGGCCAGACCCCCCACG
Organism: Phainopepla nitens; assembly: GCA_013400175.1. Taxonomy (NCBI): domain Eukaryota; kingdom Metazoa; phylum Chordata; class Aves; order Passeriformes; family Bombycillidae; genus Phainopepla; species Phainopepla nitens. Next base: position 50,537 of record VXBQ01014535.1, read on the forward strand.
TGCCTGCTGATGGCTCCTCACTGCCCTTACAGGCTCTGCAACAGGAGTGGCACCCAGATAAGGATAACAGTGTGGGCAATGACCCCGGAGAGCTAACATTTCCTCTTTAAACCGAGCAGCATCTGTAACTGTTTTATTATTAAATACTTCTGCTGTACAACACAGCACCTCTGCATCCTCCTATTTCCCCTCACAACAGATCTGCTCTGCCCGTGATTATCCCAACAAGCATCATTAACACACAGGAGCCCCTTGTGGGGCTGGACTAGGTTTCATCCTCAGTTTCCTCACTTGTCCCACTTCACTCTGCCTTCTGCTCATACTTGGATGAGAGAAATCCCAAAGGGGACTGGAAAACATCACACTGAGTTAAAACAAGGCTTCAGACAACATCACAAAGTCTCAGATGCCATGGGGATGGTCTGGCCAGTGCATTGGACACAGGGACAGCTGCTGTCCATGGGATACTGGTGGGCTGGGCAAGCTCCATCCTGCCCCAGGGAAGTCCCACTCGGACAGGCTCCATGCTACCAGAACCTGGCACAGCAGATTCCCAAGGTGTTATTCTCACCTTCAAAAGGAAAATGTCCAAACACCAATTTTTGCTAACAAAAACTGATATACATTTTGAAAATTAACAGCTGCTTGATGCTAAAAGGGAGGAGGGGAAAAAGGGGAGGTAGAAATTAAAAAAGAAATAAACCAGGAGAAAGGAAAGAACATAATGTAAAAACAGGGTAGGAAAAAGCCTTTAAACTGGAGCCAACTTTATTCAAAGGCACTGGGGAAAGTAATTACATTAGTTTACAAATGCCTTTGTGTTCTGTGGTCTTCTTAGGTTTGGGATATGTTTCCAGTTTAACTTTGACAGTTTACAAACCTACCCTGGCCCTGCTAAATAAAGGCAGGACTGCAGCTTGTCCTGGCGGTCCCAGGGTGACCAAAGACAAAACCCACATGAGCATATCTGTGAGCAAAACCTTACACCTCCTAGAAGAAAAAGTTTGCAAACATCCTGTAAATTCAAGCTATTGATGAAGGATCTCTTTGATCAATGAATTAAAGGAGGTGGAGGGGAAATATCATATTTCTTACGCCACAAATTGCTGTTGGGAAGTAGCATTTGGTTGTACTCACCCTGAGCACAACACCCCCTTCCTAAAGCACCCACCAAACCGGGCTGTTTGGGATGACTGTACGGCTGGGATGGACTACAAAGGAGCACACGGTGTCCTGGCACGGGTGCCGACTTGCTCAGCCCAGCACAGCCAGCTGGGCTATCCCGCCTGGCTCTCATGAAACCAAACAACTGCAAAACCAACTGCAAGGCCTTTGCAAAGAGCTCTGGGAGGGCAGGACGTGCTGGCCTGTGTGCAGTAGGGCACCTGAACATTGATGTCCCCAAACAGGGGATGGACCTTGGTGGGTCAGTCATCACTCAGGCACAGTGAAGTAAATCATCACACACAGTGGAGTCTGTTCAAATTCAAGCACACCAGCATTCCCCAGAGTCCCCCCCATGCCCAGGGCAGCATCATTTTCCCTGGGAACATGCCAGGGTACCACAGTCCTGGCAGCCCATTCCATGATTCCCAGAGATGTCTCGTGGCAGCACAGGGAGCTGGTGGCACATTTATGTGTGTGTGCTCAATTGTGGCCCCTTCTCCTGGCTCACTGCTGCGTGCAAACTCCCACGGGATTTGGCTGCTGAGGGAAGAAGGCAGCCAGTGGCTCTGACAAGCCTGTGCTGGCCCAGGCGAGCAGGGTTGCTCTGTGGCTTGCCTGCTCCTCCCCAGTGCCAGCTTCTGAACAGCACACGTCAGGCTTTAATGATCCTTTACACTGAGCACTTAAAATTGACAGAGAAACAAACCTGATGCTTTTGTATGTCTGTCATTCCTGCCGGCCTCCCTTGGAAAAGCAAGGGGGGAAAAAATCCCAAACAAACCACATGAAAATAACTTTCCCAATATGTCTGTGAAACGTTGCAAGTGCTTGTACACGTTGACTCACACACAAGCTCCACAGATGACAGCACGCGTGAGCCTGGAAAACGGGTTCAGTGTGCTTTGGCCCGAGTCAGTCATGTCCTCTTTTTCCAAGGCCATCAGGATACAAAGCACTGATTTATTTTTTGAAGCAAAACAATCCTTACAGCAGGGCCAGATGCTCTGTAATGGAAGAGTGGGAACTGCTGGCTGGCTTTGCCAAGCACGGGGACGCAGACAGGCACGCACCCTGGAGGGATCCAGAGAGCCCCCTGAGAGCCCAAAGCCCCAGCTGGGAGCAGGCCTGCAGCAGCCCCAGCTCTGTGAGCCCGCGTGCCGGTACGCTGCAGCGGGAGGCAGACGCAGTCCTGGCGCCGGGCAGTCCGGCATCCCACAACGCTGGGTTTGCTCTTGGAAACCCGCTCCTAAGTCAGAGGGACAAAGGCAGGGAACAAAGGAAAAATCATTTTTCTAAGTGCTATTTGTTCTGGCACGCTCTGCGGCTTTCCGCACGCTCCTCTCCCACGGCTGACGGCAGCTGAGGCGTCTGAGGCTGCTGCTCCCCAGTCGAGAGCGACATCCATCCCTGCCAAGCCTTTGGAACAGCTCTGGGTCTGCAAGAGATCCCGCGGAAGCGCTGCTTCCTGCTGGCATCAAAGAGCAACATTTGAATAAAGGCCCTGCGTCCGCACGTTTCAGACTTCTGAAAGCCGATGACTGTGACTTTTCTTTTTTTAAGCAGAAATTGAATTTGGATTAAGAAGAGCCAGATCAGTGCTTTCAACAGCATCGAGAGTGGTTCTACGCTGCGAGGTCCATGCAGGGCTCGGGACTCCCTGGAGCACCAGGAATGATAATGATCATCTGCTGCATTGATCATCACTGATCATTCCCCTGGGTATCCCACATAACATGCTCTTGGATTTCTAAGGCATGGGGTAGCACACTAGCATAACACTGCAACACAGAAAAGCCGTAATTGCACACTAGAATAAAGCTCCAGGAGAAGTTTCTGTTGGGAAGTCCAGGGTTTTTCAGTTTCCTTTTCCACTCCCTGCTTCCAACCTCTGCTGATCTCCACATAGCTTCTTCAAATTTCAGAATTGAGCAAACCATGTCAGGCGAGTGGCTTGATTTCTGTGACCCACCGAGAGTAACTGATTCTCTCCCTGATAATAAGATTGTTCAAGGATTAAGTAATTTTGACAGCTTCCATTGGCTCACCATGATCAGGACAACACCTCAGGATACAGAAATGGAGCAGAAGTCAGACACATGGTTTTCCACGGGCTCTTTTGCAGTATGGGATGTGCTCACACTTCTCCATCCACTCTGTTCCAGGACAAGGGGAACAGCTCCAGGACCTCCTACCCCACTGCAGCTGCCCCCAAGCCACGCAGAACTGGCATCACACACGCAGAAAAAGCATTCCATGTGCGGGACTGCTGCTCCATCCAGCAGCTGGGAAGCATTCGGCACAGTCCGATGCCTGGAGGCTGGATTTAGACAGCTCAGCCTTGAAATAAGAGCCGCTAACTGCCGGGCTATTTAGATACTGAGAGAGTTCACTGAGGAGGTGATGGACTTACAGCTACCTCAAAGTGAAACTGGAGAGCTTTTCAAACTGTGCTAAAAGGCAGCTTTTGGGTAAAATAGTCCAGCGTGCACATGTGTAAGGGGGCAAAACGAGAGGCAGCTGCAGCTCCTGGGAGCAGGGTACAAGAGTTACAGCTTCTCCTCAGGGCCCTCAGCCTTCCATCCACCCTGCTCTGCTCTCAGGATCAGGATCTACCAGGAAGGAAGAGCTCTTCATGGGCCTTTTGTCCTTCCTCTACCAGGTTGTAAATTAGCTTGTCTGCTCTCCACTACTGCACAGGTTTGGGGCACAGGGTCGCTTTGGTCTATTTTACTCCTTCCTTGCCACATGCAAGACTTCAGTCTCTTGAGGAGTGAAACAATTTGCTGAACTCATAAGGCTCAAGAGAGAACAAGATGGCACAATGACCGTGACACACAAGCACAAGTGAGACACATGTCCCCCAGAGATGCCTGGCCCAGATAATGTACTTTCTGCCTCACCAGAATGGTGAAAATCTTTATGTAAGGTGTAAGTGCATGTTCCGTGTAGGTTCATCTCCGTTCTCCTTTCCTCACTTTGTGACCTGAACAGCAACTGATGAAACTTGGAGGTTTTATAACTCAAGCCCTTGCAACAGGTCTTGCAAAATATCCAGAAGGATTAACATGTGTGTTAGCTCCTGAATAAAATCCCTGTGACAGTTTCACACCACTGCAAAGCTCTTGAGGTCCATGCTCTAACGGCTGCCTTAGAGAAAAATGGTCCCCTGAATCTTCACGCTGCTAATTTTAGCTCAGATGAGATTTTCATAACTTTTTAAGGAACTCAACCAGAGCAACTGTGTTGACAACAAGAGGGTATTAAGTTCTTACAGCACATGTAAGGTTCTCAGATGCTGGCATGCCAGTCATACAAAAAGCCACACCAAGGTTTAAGTAGAGCCCCATCCTTTGTTTAATTGGAAATTTTTGCCCATAACCAGCTGCTCCTAATACTGAGACACAATAAAGACAGAAATCCTAAAAAATCTCTTGTATTCAGAAATTCAAAGTGGCATGTTGTAACTCCTTTGGATTCCTCCAAACCACAGGCCCAAGGAATTCAAGGCTGCATATTCACATGTATTTACACATGCCTTGCCTAAAAATGTGAAAAACCCATCACAAAAAGACTCATTTTCAAGCATCTGCCCTCAAACTTATGTCAGTGCAAGGAGGATCAGCTGTCAGACTGCCAGCCCCAGCAGCCAAAGTGGCTCCCAAAGATGTCTTCTGTCTCTGCAGCCAGGCTGTCTGGGATTTGCTTTGCTGAGGAGGCACTTCTAAAGGGGTTTGCCCATTTCAAGTCTTAGACACTTGTTTCTTTATCCAACCACTGAACTGCAGGCAGGAAAAAAGAGCATTTCACAAGCCCATGTTCCCTGCTTCTGTACAGCCATCTCTGCCATTCCCATCTGCATCCCTACCTTCCAGAAGACAAGTGCCTCTTCTACCATAAGACAACTTCTCATTGAAATCCAATCCAAGTGGGATTAGACCCCACAGAAGCTTCCTGGCCATCCTGTATAGCTGATTGCTACTACAAGAAACCCTATTTGCTCATCCCACTGTGATTTATGGAGCTCAGCCCTGGGTTTTTCCCCGTTGCTCTCCTGGCTGGCAGGTTGTCGCTGAGCCTTACACCTCTGATGGTTTCAAACCTCCTCCAGTTTCCTGCCTGAATGCATTTGGAGACAGTTTATGTCTATGTTCTTGGGCTAAAGTTGGAGCTTGGATAACTGCTCTTCCCCCTCTAAAGAACAGGGGGAAGAACAATTCCAATGAACAGTTGTTTTAATGAACAATTCTAATGAACAATTTGCTAGGCTGGACAAACTAAGCTCTTGTAGGCTCCTCAGTGAAATAACATTTCCAGTGTCCTTCCAGTTTAAACCCCTCTTTCTTGAGCAGACATGTCATACAACCAGAAAAAAATTATCATACCTTATGCAGAGGTGCTATCAATTTTTAAATTACTATCCTAATCCCTGTGTTATAAACATTTTTAGAAATATATTGCATTTATGGCTTTTGAGTAAAGCCCTTTCTAGCCTTACACAATAATGAGCCATAATATAAGGGATAACTTCCAGCTCCAGTCCTCATTACAATGTTTGGATCTATCTGTGAACACTGGACCAATGCTTTTTTTGTTTTCAGTACTGGGGCATTGAATAATCAACATGATTTTCACTAGTGACAGGTACCACAGACCAGCTGAGGCCTGTGTTAGTGTCCAGGAGTACAGTGAGACCTTATAGGTTTGAGTCAATTCCCCTCTAGATGACAGTAATTTAAGCTTTGGATTGAAGGGACTCTTCAAATACCGAAATGACCTGTGGACACTGCCAAAAAACGATGTCATGTTTGCAGGCCAACTCCTCCCCACTGAAATCCTGTAAATTGCTGTGTTGAGTGAGATGTGAGCGCTGTCTCCCCAGAAGAGCGAGGTAGGAAGGCTGTCGTCCAAGTAAAATAAGAAAATTGCATTAGTCTTTCAGGGGAACACTTACCTCCCCAGTTCATATACTGCATAGAGATTTTAATAAAGTAGAATATTGCGGAAAAAGTTGTTTCATTTAATCTGTTTCACGTCCAAAAAAATACAACAGCGAAACAGCAGGAGGCAGAGAAAAATTCCCTGCCTGTTAATGCGTATTTTCAGCCCAGCCTGACAGCAGTATCCTCAGCCAGAGCAGAGCCCACCAGTTACTCCATGGCAGGCACCAGCCTGGCAGAGGCTCCACATCACGTGCTCACACCTGACTCATTGCCCAAAAAGCCACACATCTGTCTGCAGAATTACATGTCCCCAGTGAGCTGCTGCAGAGGCATCTTCTACCCCAGTGGGAGGTAAATGGCCCCATCTGCACCATGGGCCATCCCCAGCCACGGGACAGCCATTCTATGATTCCATGAAATTCAGGGTGCTGCTCTTCACCCAGGGCCAAACCCCAGGCCTGCATTGTGGCTCTTGCACAGCCCAGAGAAGTCACACCTCCATCTTAGCGGCTCATCTAACATGTGAAAAGTCATGAAAGGGCTGGCAGATGGATTTCAGGGCCTGTCTTTGGCTCTGCTTAAGGCTGCTCTTCATCTCCATGGTGATTAGAGACAGGTCTGAAGTGGCAAATTTGCTGAAAGGCTCAGCGATGCAGACTGAGGAGTACTGAAAAAACGAGCCAAGGACCAAGGAGCACCATGATCTCTGCAAGAAATAGATGCTGGAAGAACCTAAAAATACATTAACCTAAGTAATGCATGAGATGTTAGTAGAGCTAATGGACTTCTATTTCCTCCTCAGCATCCCAAACTCCCTGATGCCACACTTAAAGAGCACCTAAGGGATCAAAGAAGCACACGGGACTCCTGGAATATGTGTCACGACCATGCTGAAAGTGGGTTTCAATCACATTCAATCATGATGTACCCATTAGAGACCATATCAGGTGCCACCTGTCACTAAATACCTGCATTTCCACCCAAAGCTACAGGAACATGGGCCAGCTTGTGCTCCATGTGCTGACATGCCTGGTCAGAAACCAGCAATGAGAGCAGGTGGCACCAGCTTGGCTATGGGCCTCCAATGAAACGCCCCAAACCCAACCAGTCCATGGTGCCACAGCATGAAGGACCAGCAGAGCTACTTCAGAACCATCTGCATTTCTCCACACACCATGTCTTGTACCTCCTGTGAGGCAGAAAGAGAACCTCTGACATAAGGAGGGTGACAGAAAACAAGGCTGCTGCCTGATTTGCACGGTTGGATGGCACCAAATGAAACACATGGTGTTGTGGAGTTTCAAGTGAGCACTGATTGAGGCTTATAAAGACAAGGAAGAAAAAAAAAAAAGAAACAAGCCACCAAACAACTGGATTTTCTCTAATCAGACAGATAATATTTACAGCCTACGGGTGGTGCCAAAATATTTCAGGAAATTCCTAAGCCTGTCAGAATAAAAGCACAGGAAAACACAGTACCTAAGGACAGCAGCTATGGCAGTAAGAATGAAAGCTTTCCACTCCCTTCCAGCCTCCTTACAGAGTTTAAAATTATTGCCGTATCATATCATACTGCAATTATCAAAGTTAAGCTCATTTTACCATCTCCACTGCAAATGAAGTTCTGAGCTGAACATATAAAAGACCAGCATAAAAATAAAAGGAATCATGTAAACTGGAAGGAGAAGAATCAATGCATGCTCCACACAGCACACTGAGGTCTAATCCATCCCACTCAATCCTGCACCAAGAGACTTGAGCTTTATTTAAGCTATTCCCTCCAATAAGGCATAAACATCATGATTGGAAAACCCAAACCACAAAGCTTTTGGCCCATTTTTCAGAGTTATCTACCAGCTTTGACTGTCTGCCCTGGACTTAGCACAGAGAGGAGCAGTCCAGGAGGGCAGAACACAAGCACTGAGCCCCTGGGAAACACTGGAGTCTCATCACTTTTTTTCCCAGTGAAACATTAGATACGTCTTTTCCCTTGCACAACCACAAGAAATCCCATCCTGGAGGTATTTTGTTTCCCCCCTCTCAATTACCAATTACATCCACAGATGCAGAAAACCACAGGTCCTGCAAGGATCACGCATCTGTTTTGTTCCATTTGAGCACTCAGATCAGACCTGTCTCTGCAAGTCTCTCTAGTGCACCCAGACACAATCACACTCAACAAGTGCTCGCACCCCTAGAAGAAAAAATCAGGTAAACTATTTCCAAAGAACATGCAAAACCAATTATTTTCTGGTAGCTGGGTGGTGTCATCATTACCTGCTCAGGCTTCAGGCCGGGGGGGACCCAGGCATACTCCTCCAAAGCACAGCCTGAGTCATCATCAGAAGTTGAATTCCTCTGGAAGTCAAACATGAGCTTCGTGACTGTCTTCTCCATCTCCAGAGGCATAACTGTTACAATGTGCTCTTCCTGGGAGCACTTACAGTGAAGGCAAATCTTCCTGTAAGGTGAGGAGAGAGAAAAAGAGATGTCCCAGTGAGCATAAATGAGGATGTGATTCCTGCCAGTCGCTGGCCTGCAGAGACTAAACTCAACCCTTTCTTATGCTCAGGCATTCTCTAACACAGGATTTATCTCTCTTACGAGGAGGAAATAAAAGTCCATATTTGCTGTTAGAAAACATGGCAATCCACCTGAGTCAGACTGCCCCATGTTTGGGGATATGCAGTTGCTTGTCCCTTTACTGTACCACGAAGAGATTTCCAGGGGCCAGCACAAGCACAGGCCATGCCTGGTGGGAGCTGACTTGCCAGCCAGAATTGCAGAGTCATTACTGAATTCAGGACAACTGAGCACTTTGCTAAAATGAGAAATGGTGCATTGACTGGGGAAGCTGTGAATGACAAGTCTCTTTAGCATGCTGATAGCATAAATTTGCTTATTAAAGTAGCATAAAAATTGATTATAGTCTGAACATATAAAGCTAAATTAAATTAAGGGAGGTTACAAAACCCACGGTCACACTGCAATGGAATCTTAACCACCTGGCTCGGTGGCACATGCCACAGGGGGAAGAAAGCACAAGAATTGAAAGAACAGCCCACAGGCTGCAATTCAACAGCCATTAGCTTAATTCACTGCAAATATCTGTTGTTCTTAACACTTCTTTAAAGGGGCTGTTCCTACAGCTTGTGGCCTGTGACATATTTTCTTCACAGGCTTGAACCTGAACTTTTATCTGCAGGGCTGGAAGGACAGTACAGACTCACAGAATGGTTTGGGTTGAAAGGAACCTGACAGGTCATTCAGTTCCAGCATCCCCTGCCATGGGCAGGGACACCTTCCACTAGACCAGGTTGCTCAGAGCTCCATCCAGCCTGGCCTTGAACATTTCAAGGGATGGGACATCTGCAAGTTCTCAGGGCAATCTGTGCCAGGGCCTCACCCCTCTCACAGTAAAAATATCCTTCTTAATATCCAATCCAAACTTACTCTGTTTCAGCTTATATCCATTCTCCCTTGTCCTATCACTATATGTCCTTCTAAAAAGTCCCTCTCCAGCAATCCTGTAGGCTCTGTTGGGTACTGAAAGGCTGATAAGGTCACCACACAGCCTTCTCTTTTCCAGGCTGAGACAATCCCAATTGTCTCAGCCTTTCCTCACAGGACAGGTGTTTCACCCTGCTAATCATCACACCCCTTCACCACGGTAACAGCGAGGGACAAACCTGGCTGAAAACATCCTCTGACAAAGAAAAAGAGGTTAAAGGGAATGCTGATAAATTGGCTTCTATTTCTGAAAACTCGATGCTTTTCCACAGGCTTGGTCAATGCTATCTATTTTAGAGCAACCACACAGGATTCTGAATTAATTTGCACTAATGAAGCACCACTGACTTCTGAGGAATGAGATAAGGTTTCACTTGGGTAGCAGAAGGGATACATCTCAGAAATAATAAGGTACAACACAAAATCAAGGGAAAATTTACAGTTGCCATTGCAGGTTTCTCTCCTCTGTGGTAAAGCAAAGAAATTCGGAGGGAAGGAATAGTTAAACCTGGGGGCTGGAGTTTTTAAACACCTTTTCTTCTTTTTCACTGCTGTGTACAAACCAGCTAAGCACAGCAGTGCTCAGATCCAGCTTCAAGTCTAAATTTCCATTTGGCCATTACAGCACAAAAAATGCACTCTAGCAAAAGTCAAGAGGCTCCGTTAAGTCAAGCCAGGGAGATTTGCCAGATTTTCCCATTTCCTGCCTTTCATCAGATCTAAACCACACAGCAACCCCCACACACTCCAGCGTCTGGTTTGCGTCCAGTCGGGGAGTCTCGGCATCACCTCTGGCTGTTTCCTTAAAAAATAGTCAAGGTACCATTTAATGCGAATATTTTAATTAATCAGCTACCGTGGAAGGGTGCGGAAGGGGAACTCTGCCTTAGCAAAGTTGCTGGTATCATTGCTATTTCCATCTAATTTCATGATACAATTAAAAGCAGCTTAATAGGAAACAAGATTTTAAGAATAACTCATACAGTCCCAGATTTGGCACTGGAGTTAGTTATTCTAAGGGAGTTCAGGACTTAACCACATTTTGACTTTTGGAGTATTGATCCTGTGCTTCAAAGGGGGACAAACTCAACAGTCCACTGAGAGCATGAGCATTACGATGGGGAAAAAGCCAGCCCACAGGCTTCTTCCTCCTTCCCACTCTAGATACATCCCTTCAGGAGGTGGGAAATGGCAGGAGAGCATCAGACATCTTGGCTTTTAATAAGTTAGATGAATCAGGACTTGTTATACGAGTGTCAAAGAGTGAATAGGTGAGACGTATGATCAGTTAGACCCCAGAGATCATGCCCACCCCGAACCCCCCCAGCTCACACCCTGTACAGCCAGGAGCCTGAGGACTGGGTCAGGAAGTTGGTTTAGCCCACCCTCCCTCCTGTCCCATCCCAGGGAAGTGGGTACTGCCATTAAGTGGCTTCCCTGGTCAGAAAAGCAAAGGATGAAAACAACACAGGTAGCCTATGTACTCAGTAGTGATGTCCCCAAGCCAAGACAACTTTGCACCATTAAAACTTGACCATCTCCAGCCATGGGGTTTCTGCCACCTCCCTGGGCAAACTGTACAAAATTCAAGATCTTGCCTCTGAGATAGTCAGCTTTTTCCCTCTCATTAAAAGCAGATGATTAACAGCTTTAATTACAATTTTCTTTACATTAGGATGTGTTGTTTCATGGGAACAATACTCAGTGTCCTAGGAGTGTCTTTCCACTTCTGTGATCAGGTTTCCATGACTTCTTCACATAGGTCTCACTTACTCAACTTTATTTTATCATCTTCCAGCTCACTATAATTAAAAATAATTCCCCATAGCAAAAATTTAATATCAGAATGTACATTTCAAATGTGAGATGAAATTGAAAAAAAGCCCAAACATTTTCCCCTGCTGCAGTCAAAGCAGAACAGCACAAAGTGAGACAAGGCATGTGTTGGCACTCGCCTGCACCAGCAGTGACCACAGTGACAATGTGGATGCCACGGCCACGGCGCAGAGCTGGTGGGTGTTGGAGAGGAGCAGGGCCATGGCTGGCAGCCTGCCTGGCTGCTCCTGCCAGCAGCAGCTCGTTAGTCACTGCTGCAGGAAGTGCAGCACAGCCTGCAGATGCTCAGCACATCGCTGTGTCACACACCTTACCCTGGACAAGGAGCCGCAGCCCATGTGGGGCGGCACCTCCTCCAAAGGGAAACCCATTAGCTTGGCTCTGGCCAAGCCTCACCACCACCAAAGCCTCAGCAACAACAACCTCTGCTGCCTGTGCAGCCTTGAACAACTTGAGGAGAGTGCAGGGAGCTGGGTTTTTTTCAGCAAGAATAAATTAACACCAATCACTGTCTGGAAATCCCGTCTTCATTCATGAGCCTTTCCATCTTGCTCTCATCCCAGGTCTGCAAGCTGGTCTCAGGGAAGAACCTGCCCTGGCGACTCAGAGATATCACCAGCACTGGGGGGAAAAACAATGAAGCAAGGATGGCTGACAGCATGACTGGCTTTGAGCACGGAGGGTGAATAAAGGAGCTTTCAAGCAGCTGTAGCTTGTGGACAGGGAGGAAAGGCAAGCAGGAGCCAGCCGGCAGCCAGGCTGCTGCAGGAGGCACGGGCTGGGGAGCCTCGGCAGGGCTGCTCAGCACGGAGCTGCGCACAGAGCCGTCCTGTCGTGGGGCCAGGACGGCGGGAAGCAAATGGGGAGAAAAAGAACATTTCCTGGTGTCAGATTTAGCTGGAAAGGAGCCTGCCTTGAATTGACTTCACATGGTACAAAGCAGCAACATCTCAGAAACAGACCGAAAAATTTCTTCTCCTCAAGGCCAGTGAAGTTACAAGATGGATGTGTTTTATTTTGCATTGGCTGCTTTTACGTGGTGCTTCTGGCATAGTGGGCAAGTCCTCTCCTCAGAGGAGGCTTTAAGCCCGTTCCCGGTGACATCCCCACACACTGGTGCAGAAGAAAGGTGCAAATAGATCCACCACCCCAGGCCAGGTCTTTTCTCTCTACAGATAAAAACAGGCACACAAGGGGAATCTGAAGCAAACAGGACTCAACACATCAAGCAGAGAACCTGGCTTCGAAGCACCTCTTGCTTGGGATGCAGAAGTACACTCCCAGCTTCGGTCCACCTACGTGGATCTTGACACGAAGCCAATTGACCCGCAAGGTCTCTGGGACGAGGCAGTCCCTTGTTGTACAACCCTGTCAGCAAAGCACAGCCTCTGCCATCTCCGGAGCCTCCTACAGCCCTTTCATCTCAGCAATGGCACCAACAAAAAGCTAAATCATGCTGAAAACACTTGTGCTGTGCAAGAGGCTCTGGAGAGAGCTGCGAGCGTGACCCCAGCTTTCTGAAGAGAGATGAGGTCTCCCTGCTGTGAAAAACCAGCAGACTCCAACTGGGGAAAACAACCAGAGCTAAAAAGTCAAGGAAGAGAGATGGAGGGCAGCCTGTCACCAAGGCAAAGGGGGTCCTTGCCATAGTGTGTTGCTCCAGCAAAGGAGCCAGGTAAGCTGTCAGGCTTTGGGGTGCACTGGCAGGAGGGGACTCCCTAGGATGCTGAGGGCAGCACACTCCTGCCTGAAGGAGAAGCTCCTGGCCACAGGGCTCTTCTCTTCCTGCTTAGTGGGTGGGCATGCAGAATAACACAGCAAACAGCACCAAGGCAAAGCCTGCCCAGGCTGGGATCCACAGGTATTCTGAGAAAGGGCAGAGCCTAACGCCTCCAGGCAACAGCAGCAATGAAGGCAGAGTTTAAAATTGTGGCAGAAATGTTAAAATTCCTCTCGGACAAAGAGGGAACTCGGTAAACAGCCCTTATCACCCACCAGCGGGTGCTTATCTCTGCTTCTCACTTGTTTCTTCTGGGATGGAAATAAATGGGCTGTATCAGGGAGCAGCTCCCTCTCCAGACAAAGCGAGAAGCAGGAATGCCACGGCCCTGCACGGCCATGTGACGCCTCTGCTGTGCTCCCTAATACAGGATTTGCATGCATTTGTGCACACATTAACATGCAAGATTTGGAATCCCTCAAAAAGCAATTGTCTGCTCCGCTCGGATGTGGGGCGTAAATGCAGACGGACAATTCCCTTCTCACTTGGCTTAAGACACACATGGCAGCCTGATCTCTTTCCAGCACCGTGCCATCATTCTGACTGCAATAAGGCTTTTGGGTCAGCCATCGGTCAGTAAACCACAAAATCCCAAGACCTCCTGGAAAAGGGAGAAGAGGCTTAGGATTTGGGGCAGCTCTTATGACCCCTGAGTCCTTTAGCAAGAGTGTCTTAATATCCCTGCCTGTTATCTCCTCCCCTCAATTGAAAGCTAATGAGGCATCTTCCCATCCCAAGTGAGCTCCAGCTATACAGACCTGTTTCTCCAGACCCCATAGGCAGGGCAAACATTTACCTAAATGGAAAAATTAAGTCTTTCACTGCCATAGGGAAAGCCCAGCAGTTCTTCAGCACAGGGAAATTGAGGCATGGAGCAACCACAAGCAGCACCTAGCTGTGGCTTCCCCATGGACTTCCTAAACATCAGAGGAGCCCCAGGCTTTAGTGCTCAAAACAGACAGTTCAGGCTGAAGTTCTGCCTCTTTCTCCAACTTCTCTAATGCTGTAATTTGAACCCAACTGTCCCAGCAGCCACCATCCAACTGCTGCCCATGGCCTCAGGTCCCATGGATCTCAGTGACAAAGGGGCATCTCTCCAGACAAAATATTTCTGCAACTTCCCAGCTCTTCCAGTCACTGCAGAAAAAAACCCCAACCCATTACTGGGAATGAACTGTAAGGACTGTGTGTTACCTGGGTTGAAAAGGAAGCTTAGCAAAAGCTTTTACCTGCCCACTGCAGTGCAGGAGGAGGAGGAGGAGGTGGAGTAGACACAGGTACCTATAATAGCAGGAATTCAAAGTCTGAGCACAAGGTGCCCTTGGTGGCAGGCAAGGACAGTTAAAGGATGCCAACACTCATTTGACATATGTTGTGGGAACAGCTGGCTTGACAGATCAACATTAGGTGGTAGCAACAGAGCTGGCAGAACAGTAATGCCAGGAAACCAAAGAAGAGAGAAATAATCCAGCAACCAAACTGGTTGCTTCCTACAAATACAGGTCCCCCAGATCCCAAAGGCCGTAGGAAAAGTACGTGTAGCCACCCATCTGCATGGAAGCCCACATTAGGTGGGGAAACACTAAGAGGATTGAGGAGATGCAAATCAGACTCTTCTCCATCTTCCCCATGCATGTTCTTGTCTCCCCCCTCAATTTGCTCAAGTCAACTTTCTTTACAGTATTGTTTTATTTGTAGCTCCCCCTTCACCCCTGCAGTGCCCATAGCAGCAGTTGTGAAGGTATCCAGGGTGGCATTGAAGCTTTTATGACAAAGCTCATTTCCACTCCTGGAAAAATTCTCCTCTCTAGCTGATTTGTCCATGCTTGGCCTCAGACTGGAGACTAATTTTATTTTTAAAACTCATCCTTTACCAATGCAAAAGCTATTCTTGCTTAATTAAGAAAAAGAAGAATAAAAAAAGAACTATCCCCAGTACTGCCAGCTGCAGCCAAATACAACCAAAAGCAGCCTGTGAGGATTTTCCATTTGCTCTGTTTACATCATGAATCAGGACCATGCCTTTCACAAGCAGGTAGAACATCTGCCTGTGGATTCTCACTGCCCTGTCCCCAAACCACTGCTTCCCTGAGGCATGGCCTGGGGTAGCCTCCAGGCTGCTCCCAATCCTGCTGTCTGAGGCACCACATGGCAGAGAACAACCCTCAGCACATCAGAGGCAGACCAAGAAATTAGGACAAAACACAGTACAATGCACAACCCCCCCAGATTCCTCATCTGCTCTGTCTGGTGCCCTCTTAGGCAAACAAACAAGGAATCACAGAACCACAGACCAAAGCTGTGGCCAGACCTTGCAGCAACACCCCAGGATGAGAAGGAAAACATGACCAACCTTTCCAGCCCGTGGCTAAACCACACTGGGGGATCTGGGATTCATCACAGGCCATTTTGGAGAGCCCAGGTGCACCCCAGTGCTCTGCAGTGAACACAGGTCCCTGCCTGGGCTCCAGTTTCTCCTCATGAGCTGGGTAAGAGCAGCAGGGTGTTGAAACACCCTCTTGACCTGAACCACACTGCCACGCTGCTCCCATGAGCCACAACCCCTGACACAAACTGTGAGAATTCTGATGCATAAAGATGAGATGGTTAAATTAACAGATATTAATAACTCAGCAGCTCTCAGAAGAACTCTCAACTTGGATCTCTCAGGATATTTTGCAGAAGATTCAATAATTTTTTTTTTTCATAATAGAGGTTAGACAGAAGCAGACAAAGTGCTATACCCATGTGAGCTGCAGATCAAGCAAAGGGGAGAGAGAGAAAAGGTAAAAGAAGCTGCAGTGAGCCCCAGCTTGTTGCCCAGTCATGCCACCAGGAGAAAAGGCATCCAACAGGCTGCTCCCTCACATCCAAGATGATGGAGGCAGTCTGCCAGCTCACAGGCTTACTGCTACTCTCAGCATATTTATATTAGGGTTGTTTTTCTCCCCTTAAAGGTCCAGCTCTTAGCATACAGAAACAATAATAATCACATATTTTTTCCCCCAGTCATGGAGAAGAAATGCAAACCACTAGTTTACAAGTTGAAGAGAAGAACAGGCTCAGCAACAGCAACAACCCTGAAGCTGGTGGGCAAACAATGCTGAAGCCAAGCTCATGATTATAAAAGGCAGAAGAAGGTACAGGACAGGCAGATGCAGGGGCTGTGGGCACCCAAGAGGGTTTGGCGTCCCCCATGGCAGGACAACCCCAACCCCAAGGATCCCAGAGATCAGTGGGGCCTCTGGCTGATGGGGATGGGACAGGGGAGGTAGTGGAGGAGCAGGCACAGCAGGGCCCTGAGGAACTCTTCCCTCTGGGCTCCCCGTGACAAAGCTCTGCCCTACCCTGAGGGTTATCTTGTCAGATTTTAATGATAGCATTGGGTGGCTTTTCAGCCTAACAAGATGCAGAGCTGTATCACAGGAGGTCCCTTCTACTTTGTTCTTACCTGAAGGTGAAAATTCCAAGCCTGGGGTTCTAGTACCCTGGATCCAAACCCAGCTGTCCACTGAGAAACCTGTCTCTGTTCAGCATGTGGATCTTCACTGTTTTCTCAAGTTCGAGTAACTCTGGGCTCTCCACAGGCAGTATTTATCTTCCTGCCCCTCTCTTTCCCCCATCTCATTCAAAGCCCATCACTCCTTAGCTAAGCTAAGTGAGTTCCCAGAGACCTGCCCCAGGGCCGTATGTGCTATTTTAAGGGCCTTCACTTGTATTTGCAGCATGACAAGCAGAAACCACGGGATCCAGTAAACATACTGCAATCCAAGCATCTCCCAGGCCATACACCCTAAAGGAAAAAAACCTGGCTGACAGGCAAAGCGCTCAGAAGCAGGACGAGCTAGGCTGAGAATTGCCATTATTTCAAAAGTTAAGGCTCAGACGGTGTCCCCTGAGGCAGGCAGGCAATACTGACCCGCATGTGAAAGCAAACGCTGCCAGCCTGATCCCTGAGTGCTGGCTGAGCCCCAGCCAGGCTGCCAACAGCAAATGCGCAAGGCTGGGTCATTCTGCTGAGCCGAGTCTGGCTGGCAGAAAACACACAACGGGAGAAGATTAAAATACGAAGCAAAATATAATCTTGTTAGCTGCAGACAGTTTTACTTTACAAATCTTTATCACAGGCTCAAGCCGGCACCCTTATAAACACAATGCAGTGATGCGAGACGTGTAAGCGCTCCCACAGCAGGCAAAATAATCGCCGAATGAAAATAAGTCAGATAAGTTACAAGATAAGAGAGCTAAAACTGAAAGGATGAGACTGCATCTGGTGCAAATAGTTATTTTGGCATTATTGTCCAGCTCTAATCCTCAACTGCTCGAAAAGATTCAATCACTGTTTAGCACTGCCAAGGAATCATGACTAGAAAACAAAGAATAACTGGATTAAAATCCTTCCACGGTCACAGGTCATGTCTGTGTCACATCTACTTAAAATGTTCCTTCAAGGGACAAGAAAAAAGGAAATTGGACTTGAAAAGATTGCACTGAAAAACATAACCCCCAGGTTGCAGTTCTGGGTTGGTTTATAGTTTGGCATTCTGGCATGAACAACAAGGGCTTAGAAAGATTATTACTTTAAAACTTCCTATTCTCAGGAAGGCAAAAACCATCAAAATAAACATCTGAACGGCAATGTCCTCATTCACAGCCCCAGCCTGCATGCAGTCTGCTCAGAAAATGTGCAGAGAACCCAGGCTTCTAGGGGCTGCATTTACCAGAGCAATACAATTAACACCGAGATATGAAGATTTTTTTAACTCCTATTAGAGCCAGCTGAGCCTTACTGATTATTTTGAAATCGAGAACTCCATTACAATAGCATCAGCATTTCTCCCGACGTCCTGCAGCTGCAGAAATACAATTTAACAATTAACCTTTTACATCCATAAACACAGAGAACAGCAAAGGCTGGAAAAACAGCGCAGCCCCTCGCAGCTCACCACCAGCAGCACAGCGAGCAAAGTTAGCACGCAGCTGCGTGCATCCATGGAATGCTCCTTATTCCTCCTCCTCCTCCTCCCTTCTACTTTCTATCCCTTCTAATAATCCACGACAGATTTGAAGTCGCTGGCCAAAGGCAGCTCCTTACCTGTTCCCACTGGCAGTGACAGCGCGGGAGGGAAGAATCTCTGGCGCTGCCCAGCTGTCCTAGCTGTGCCCGGCGCCCGCGGGCTGCTCGCAGGACCAGCCGGAGCTCCGCAGTGCCATAAAGCATCCCTGGCTCCCGGCTCTGCCCGGCCGCCGCTCGGGGCTTTGTGGAAGCCGTTCAGAGCAGGCACGCAGCGAGCGCGGCGCGTTCCCGACGGAAAGCTGCCCTGGAAAAACGTGCCATTCCTGCCCCGCGCCCGAAGCTTGCGCGTCAATTGCCTGGCTTTGAAATCCGGCTCCGGAGGGTCCCTCCCTCTCTGCTCCCGAGCCGAACGAATCCAGCAGCTCCCCCCTCCAGCCCGCCTTTCACTAAGTGACCCTTGGAGGTGGCGAGAGGATGTCCAATTTGCTCGCCGAGCGCAAGGCACTAACGAGGAGCGATGCAGCCCGTGGAGAATAATTGGCGGCGCGGGAGCGGCGCGGGGCTCTGCTGTTGCATTGCTCTCCTCTCCTGCATGTTAATGAGCAATGATGTCAGCAAGCCAAAGTCACCGCATCCCACCCGGACCGGCGCCGCGGCCCGGCCACCCGCCCCTTTATTTACATGGAAATCAGCCCGCTCTCCGAAATCAATAAATCCTCCAAGCTGCTTGGGCGATGGGAGAGGGAAAAAAAAAAAATCCTCCTCGCTCGCTTGCGTGTTTCAAAGAGTCGGCTCCACACCAGCAGCCCAAATTGAACGGTGTGAAGACGCTAATTATCCTTCCCTTCTTATTTGATGCTGACCGAACCTCAACTTGCTGTCAAACTTCAAGCACCGCTTCTTACGTACGCGGGCTATTAACGCAATGATCCGCTGGCTCCGAGCAACCTATCATTTTTCTCCTGGCTCTCAATGCCCTCTCAATTATCTTCTACAGCAGTTTGCTATGATTCCCTACCGGTTTTTAAACGCAGCATGTTTGTGACCAGCAGGGCTAAATATTCTGGGGAATACAAGTTATTAGCGTGACACTCCGGTCTCTGCATATTTTAATACATTTTTCCCTCACACGGCCACGACAGATGAACGATTCACACCTTTTTATGTGTGTCTCAGGTGAGTACTGCGAGCCCCAGGAATAAACCACCTCAACGGGGATGCTAAGCCTCTTCCCCCTGTGTTCCCTTCCCCCTGGAAAAGAAAATGCAGAGAAGGAGCTTTGCTGCCAAATCTCTTCTGCTGCTCTTTAAATCCGTTGTTTGGGAATTCGGTGGTCACAAATGAATAATTCGAGTCATCTGGAGGACAGTGTACTTCTCAGTTTTTAGCATTTGCAAAAAGTGAGTGAAATTCAAAAAACTGGTCTCTCAGTGGACTCAAAAAATCCTCAAAAAAACCAACTAAAACTTTCCCAACACACAGTGCTTCTAGTTGAGGAAGACACCTGGTCCAGGTGGCTAGGCTCACAAACTGCAGATTGAGATGGAGATTGAAATGCACTTTAAACTTTGGGTGGGAGCCCCAGACAAGAGGCCGTGAACTACCAACCTTTGGGATAACAAAGGACATGAAGGTGGAGGATGCCAGCCTGGTGAATGGACACTGATGGACACTGAGAGACACTGCAGGAGCTGGGAATTGCCGACCTTTTGGATAACAGAGGAGCTGAAGACCAGTGATGCTAGTGAGGTGGATGGACAGGAAGAGGAGAGCAAGACCACTTAGGGGGAAGAGCAGCGAGACTTGTGCCTGGGTAGACTGTGATGGCTTTATGGAATAGGACATCTTAGCTGTGGGAAACCTGGGGCTGAGCAGGTGAGCAAACCTGGTCTGGCTGTGAGTGGGGTGTATGGGGAAGCCAACCTGGGCTTCTGTTGGCTCACTCGAGCTGCTGCTTCAGTCCCAGAAGTCAAAGTCTCTGGCCTTGGGAGTGTGACTGCCATAGAGTCTTATGAATGGTCAGACTGGGAAGTTTCCTTAACATTCTGTTGCAAGCTCCTGACTTTTGATGCCTGACTCCTGATTTCAGAGCCCTTGATTTTGGCAATATTAGCTGTGTTTACAGAACACAGAAGGATGCAGAAAACTACAGCTGTGAGTCTTTCTACAACCTCAAATGCTTTAGATTGTTATTATTAAGGCTCATAAATTAGGTTTAATTACATGGAATTACACTCAGAATCTCAAGGATGAGATCTGCAGCTGGGAAAAACCAGCCCAGCTCTCTAAGAGCCTCCCCAACTTACTCGGCCAAGTGGGACAAGCCAAGAATGTGCAGAGATCTGAACTCTTTTTTTTCATTTATATTAAGTCTGAGCAGCAAGTTCAAGAGCTGAGCACTGACTCTTAGTGCATCCAGCCAGATCAGATCTTCCTTTACAGAGCAGGGGCTTCTGCTGGAGATAGCTGAAGTGCTGAGGATGGTCTTCTTCAACTCCTCCAACTACAAAGAGCAACAGAACTTGTAGGAAAAATCTTCCCTAATCCTTCAGCTTCCTAAACTGGCCCATTTTGCCCCTTTCAGCCTGAATCAGCACTGCAGGCAGGCTGTCAATCTTGCCTTTCGGTGGTTATATGCCATGGTTCCAAGATGATTTACTCTTCGTCTTAAACTCAGAACATGTTAATTACAACACAAAGGGAATGAGACAAAACCAAACTGAGCAAAAGCAAACAAAGGAGCCTGCTTATAAAATGATAATGTTGAGCAGAAATGCTGTAGAGCAGAAACTACGCGCGCTCCCTGGAAACGCATCCCTAAAAGCACGCAGCAGTGACTCGGGGCTACAAATGGCACAAGGAACTCGTCCTGCTGCATAGGGCACATCCTGTAGGCACTAATTTTCACCCAACATGAGTAAAAATGTCTGACTTTATCAGCATTAACTTTCAAGGAGGAAAGGCCCTTTAGCTGCAAGGACTTTGGAGCAAAGTCTCTATTCATACTCCAAGGCTCTCTGTCAGCCAGCCTCGCCCTCAGGGGAAAGGTTGGCAAGGCGTGAGTGTCCAACCCCACACTTGTACAACACCCTCTGTGCCACCACCTACAGCAGCTTCAACCACCCTGCACCAGCCTGACATGATCCCACCCCAGGGCACGTGGCAGTGTCATCCCCACACAACCAAGCATCCTCCAGGTGCGTTCTGTCTGGCTTTCTTGGCCAAATGGTCATCCACACACAGGGATCATACCAGGGAACTTTTCAGTGTAAATTCATCCACAACGATAAAATAGGTGTGAGAATCACGAACTGAATAAAAGATTTGTAAAAGACCAATGTCTGTAACACTTCAGCTGCAGGGCTAGCTGTGAGCAGAAGAGCTTTGTGTCTCCAAACATCGTCTCTGATTGTCATTGCTCCTGACAGACTTCTTGTTCCAATACTTGCAAATCTAAATATCCACAAAATCCATGAACAGCCTCTTCTGAGACAAGAAATCAGATTAGAAGCTGCGTAACGTTTGGACACACAACTGTCTCAGGGAAATGGAAATGAGCCTTCCTGCTTTGAAAGCTGCTGGTTTGCTGGCAATTGTTCCATATTACCATTACCTACTGTGAGCCTTGTGAAAAGGTCATGTGTTGGAATAATTCCAGAAGGCACACAAGATTTCTTGACGGATTCTGCACGTTATGCAGGTGAAATGGGTGTTTCATTAGGCAGCAAGGAGAACACTGAGCTAGTGAAGCACATTATCAAAGGTTAGGTGAAGGACTTGCATCTTTACAAGGATGGATGCTGACAACTGCCAGCAATGAAGAAAAGGACCAGAAGTAAAAAGCTACTAAAATAAAGAAAGATTAAGAGCAGGAAGCCCCTGCTTCAATGCAGGAGTGTGAGAGAGACAGCTCTGCTTGAAAATGTAGCATCATCTTTCTTCCCTTTGTTGCTAGTTTTAATAACCAACAGCCAAACCCAGTCAACTCTAAACTTTCTGCCATTTGCACAAACTCAGACCTACGGCTAATTTAACAAATCATTGCAAGATCCCATGTTTCATAAATACTGCGTTTAGCCACCTTGATGTATTGATTGTCTGTCAATCAATAGGGTTCCACGTGACAGTGTTGACTCTCCTGATGACAATGGGCTGCAGAGCAGAGCCACATGCAGCTACAGCAGACTGCCGTCCTCAAGGTCACTGGGCTACTGACCTGATGAATGTCAGATCTAGTTGCCTCCCTGAATTATTTAGTGAGCATCCTCTGCTGCAGCATACCATGGCACTGCACAGCACTGCTACCTTGGGGTGTCACAAGAGGCTGCAGACTCTGCCATCCCAAAATGCTGCCCCCCGGGACACAGACTGTCCCTTGTACGTCACACACCACCAGCCTGTCCTCGACCAGAGGGGTTGCAGGTCCCCACCACCACCACCACCGAGCCCATTCTGGCTCACAGCCACAGGCAGAGTAATAAGATTACTTTCCCATCGCTCTTTCTGACCACAGAAATGCAGAATTGGACACTCCAGTGGTTCTTCCCTGCTCTGTTCCCACACTCACCCTGTAATTTGCAGAGCAACCCCCACTGGCAGAGCCAGTGCTCCCAGCCCAGTGCCAGCATAGGATGAGCCCAGCGTGGTCCCTGGGCACAAGGTAGTGAGAAGCAGCAGAACAACAGGCTGGAGAGGGCACAGCTTTGCAAACACTGGATGGGAAAGGCAAGATGACTGCAAAAGGCTGTTAGTGACAGGGAAGGGAAATGACCCTATGTGGCAGGGTACATCCCCACTCTGCCCAGCCAAATGCCTGGCTCTTCAGGAGACACACAGGGATGTGCTCACGGTATGGGGAAAGCTCCTTGGAGAATCTGAGCCATGAAATACAGGTCAGGACTTTAAATGAGGATGAGCTTTCTTAGTTTTTTCTTTATTCTTTTTGAGCAAGGCAGCAAATGCTTCCTCACAGCTCTCAAATAGAAGCAGGGATGTCTTATGGCAAAGAAAAATGGGATAGACAAAGAGGCAGAGAGACCAACACCAGATGCAGATCATTAATCCCCAAACTTGGCCTCCTCCACTTTTCCTCAGGGCTGCCATTTGTACCTTCACGTGGCTGCTGCCTGAGACCAACCACAACAGACCCACTCCTCCGGCTGTCACCACTGCTGCCTTCCACTCATTTTTGGCAGAGCCATGGGTAAGGATCTGTACTGTCAGTCTGCAAGGAGGAATTTAGTTTTTAAAACACCACTGAGCCCAGCAGTAGCTGACGCAGAAGGGGAGGTACAGCCCATTCGCACTGCGGCTGATTTTAGAGACAATTTTCTGTGTTTCCTACCAACTCCCCCAGCGAGACAGGCCTGACCCTGGCTGGCACCCTCTGGTGCACAGCCAGAGCTGGACAGTGAGGTGTGGCCATGAGCTCATGCTGTGCTGCACACGTGTCCTCTGGATGAAGCACTGAACCACACACATGCAGGGATGATCAGCACACTGTGCTGACGCTCCTGAGCATCACTGCCTGGAACCCCCATCCCCCCATGGCAAGGCACCCCTAAAGGACCCTCACCCCCTGACTGTCCCTACCCCAGCACTGCACACCCTGGTATGACACACAGAGCACACCAGCAACAGGGCTTCATCAATCACTATCTCCTCCTCTCTCTCTCTTTTTTTTAAATCACCTTAATGTAAGAAGCTTTAGAGAGCTTAACACAATAAGGCTTCCATAGCCTCCAGCTTCCACTTGGCACTAATATGTTTTTTACTTTTATATGTTGAAATCAAATTTGTAACTGAAAGTGAACAATCCAGATGCTCCTGTGGTTTTCTCCCCTTTGCTAGCCTGATAGGCTTCTCATCTGAAGACTTTTTAATAGTGTCCTTTAATGATGTCTACAAAAGCCTCATTAAAGCACTCTATCGTAATTTAAGCTAAATACACTCAACACAGTTATTTTTGTAATCACATCTTCTTCTTGGGGCCTTTCCACAAACAATAAAGTGTTCACTGAAAATATGTTACAAAGGAAATGCATAAATCTTCAGCTTATCTGGTGGTGTGTTGTCCAAAGATCTAAACCTTTGATCAGCAACAAATTAATTTTCCATTTACACAAAATAGAAGACGTATTTTCAGGATAACCAACTAACCCTGCAAGTCTGCACTGACATGTGCCTTGGCAGCAGCTCAGAACTCCCTCGCTGCTGCCCTTCTCACTGCCTGACACTGTCAGGGTCGCTGTCACATCAGATGATTTTTATTTTATTTTTTGGCTTCAAACCTGTCTAACAGGGTGTTTCGGGTCAGTGGTTATGTACTGAGGATTTCTTGTCTTAAGTCACAGTGCTCTCCTCTGCACCAGTCATGCACTGCCTGGCCCCACCACCAAAGCTGTGCATCCCCCAGAATCAAAGAGAATTTACCATCTCCACCCTCAGAGGCAAGTCTTGAGCCAGCCCAGTCCTGGACAAGTGACACAAGCCTGGTTTTCACCTCCTTAAACCACACTGTGCACATCTTCCCTGGCTGCCAGCAGGATTTTGGTGCTTCCCTCACTTTGGCTGGCATCACATGAGCCCCTGCTCCCAGCCAGGTGCCACAGGGCTGCACAAACCTCTGGCCAAACTGCCCTGACACCAGCAAAGGTCTGAGATGGCCATGCTTCTGCTGCCACCCAGGAGACACAGAGCCAGCTATGAGAAAAGACCTGTTTGCTGCTTGCACCCAGTGTTAAATGCACAGGGAGGTGCTAAATTCAGCACATTCTTGGATCCAGCCAATTCTCTTATATGTTAGGGGGGAATCATGCATGCTGGGTCATGAACAAGAAGGGCCTTTTGCAATGTCTTCAAGTCTTGAATTTCCCAGGGTATCTGCAGACACAGGGAGATCAGACATGGGCAGGCATGCACCTGGCTCCTCACCTCCCAACAGACCAGTGGGAAGAAAGGAGCCCAAATGAGTTTTTATTTCACACCTGAGAGCAAGAAGTGGCCCTGGATGATACAAAACCAGCTAGTGCCAACAGATGGACTAGCATGTGCTGCTTCAGTACACTCCAAACTCCACAAGACTTCTACAATCAAGCCAACCTTGATTAAAAAAAAAAAAACAAACCCTCTCAAACATTGATAACAATAAAATTCTCAAAAGTGGCATCTCTATTTAAGCTTGGGTGGTTTCCCAGCCCCAGCCCTCTTAGGATCATGGCCCAGTGCCCTTCCTGGAACTCACGGAGAGGGTCGTCCTGTCTTAGGCAATGGCCAGGTTCCCAGCCTGGCTGTCCCACTGCTTGAAGCTGGATGGAGCTTCACTGTGCTCCAGACAGCCTGGCAACTGCACACACATGACAGGAGATGTTTGCTATTCTTCCCTTTGTTTTAATTAGTAATAACAACTTGTTATCGTGGCTTGACATTTGTTCATACTTAGAAATAAATTGCTTCCTTGAATGATATGCTGAGATTACAACAGGCTTTCTATGTTTCTGTTGGTTTTAGTAGCTCATAACAAACCATGAAATTCATTACTCTTGCCACAAGCACCCATGAGATGTGCCAACCAGGGTGTGATTTATACACAGCTCAAATCATGGAAATTAAAAGGTTTTAATGTTGCCTGCAAGAAGTCCAGGGTTTGAAATTTTATACAGCTGAATTACAGAAAAAAGAGAATCCCAGATGCAAGCCACTGCATTGTTTTATCTGCCTAAGGACTCAACATTAAAGTCAGAGTAAAAATAATACACTAAATATTAATTAAGTATATAATTTGGACAGACTTTTTAGCAATAAGCCTTCCGGCCTGCAAGTTACTTCATTCTCATCTGTTTTTAACTGCTTGGAAGCTATTAAAAGGATGGTATTTAACAGCAAAACTTCTCTGCTACAGTATAATTTGTCAAAGCATTCTCACTGAATGGAATCACTAGAGAACAGCCTGTGCCTGGCCACCCTTAATGGGAATGGGCTGTCAGTCATACTGCAGTCCCATCTCTCCATGCCGTGTCAAGCCTTGTACATCAAACCCAATACACAAATCGCCAGCTCCATCAAGATCATTAGAGCTGCTCAGCCCGTCAGAGAAAGGTCAGCACGTCACTGCCTGCTCCAAACACAGCATCAATCACAGCCCCCATCAAAGGCAGCCTCGGCAGCAGCTGGAAACCTGCATCCCTTCCTCCTGCAGTCGCCTGTCATCCCCTAAACCTTCTTCTCTTCTTGTAGAACACGGCCAGGCTTTTATCTTATCATCATCTATAGGGAAATGCAACTCTCTAGTCTGCTCTGGGAACAGGGGGATCAGCAGGAATCAGCACCTGCAGGGAGGGATTAAGACTGTATCAGGAGAGGGCTGGCCAGAAACGTGGCCACTGATTCCTACACTGGCTCCCTCCTCCACAGGGCTCCACAGTGTCCCCACTCCCCTGGAGCGGTCCAATGCAGGCAGTGTCACGAGAGCATCTCTCCTCACTGTGCCAGACCCAGACCCACACACTTGGAACAGTCCTAGGGAAGGCTCAGAGCCATCCTGTAAGATGCTGGCTGTTTCCATCACAGCCACGCTGAGGCATGGCTTGCAGAGAGACCACACTGCCCTGCCAGGCTGCTGCTGGCCTTCCACCAGCCTGAGCCTCAGCCGTGGGGCTCCCAGCTCATGTGAGCCCACGAGGGCATCCTGCCCACAGCCCAAGCACCAGGAGGGGTGGGGAAACCCAATTGCTGGCAATTAACAGGGGACACCAGCATTATTGAATGCCATGGCTCCCACCAGCCACTGCTCATTAAACATGATGAAACTACAGGCCATTTCTTCCTCTTTTTTCTCCTACCAAGCTGTGTCGAACAGGCAGCATTATCTTCAAAGGGCAAAGCAAAGATGTTTGCTAAACTTGAGCAGACTAAATACATCAGCCTTTTAGAAGAAATTATTGCTGCTGGAGACTTAGTGAGTCCCATTGTTTTGTGGCTCAGCCAGCTCCTTTGGAGTGGGCTGTTCTGCAAAGCCAGCACCCTGTGACAAGGCATAACCCCTCCCTAGGGAAATAAAAAACAGGTGGGCATCCCAAGGAGTGGGGCTCTCTTTTTGCTGACTGTTTAACTTACAGCATCTCCCTGCAACAAAGGAACAGCAGTTTGGGGATCAGCTCAGCAGCTGACTGAAGGCAGGGTTAGCCAGGCTCCTCAAGCAGAGGGTTGAGGCTATTTCTGGAAAACTGTGAATGGGTTAAAGCTGGGAACCTTCCTGTGGCGTGGCATGCCCTGACTGGTGGGGATTGCTCTGACCAGTAGTTAGCCTGGTTGCACTGGTACAGGGCAAAAAGAAAAAAAAAAAAGAGGAAAAAAAATGCCCTTCCCTCCATCCCAAACAAGCTGGCATGCTCCAGACCAGGGTGGCTCACCTGGCTGAGATTTTTAGAAATGTGGAGTTGCAGTAAGGGCAATACCTTCCCTTTCCATGGCCTTAATTCAAGGCAAACAGCTCAACCCCCAAAATCCCTTCTCTGTACAAGCTGCGACCATTCCCTTGCATCAGTACGGGGAAGCGGAGGGGGAGCACCGTCAGGCTCTCTGGGGTAATGAGCACTTCAAACGTATCTCAAAGAGAAGAGCAACCATGGATGGCCAACCTGACAGATGGGGGAAGGAGAAGGGAAGCTCCTGATACCAGGGAGACGATTGTAATTAGTGTAAGGAGCAGCAATCACAGCCCAGCAGCTGCCTTTCCCTCCCCAGCGTCTGCTGCACGCACCGGCACAAACCATGGCCAAGGATTTTGACACTTGCTGCACTCTGAACATCTCTGCTGTGAAAAAAGTTCTGTCTTCGACAGTTTTCATTCCACACAAGACACAGAGCAGAGCACTTGTGTGCTTTTCCAGCCTCTCCACCTCCACCTGAGTGAGCAGCACCGTGTGCTTACAGAAGGGGCATGAAACAGGGTTTAGTTTTGATGTCAACTATGATTTTGCCTGTGACTTTGAACAAAACATTGTTTCCTCTCTGTTGAGGCAAATCTGCCACACTTAACTTTCTGAAGTGCCTGAAGCCTCAGAGACAAGCTGTTCTACACAAAATGGCAAAACATGACAAACACAATTTTCAGTGGGCAGATAGAGCCATCCTCCACTGATGGGTATTTGTCTAATGTCCTTCCCTGACACATCTTTAGCTAAATTCCCTTGAAGCACAACAAAGTTGGCAGTGAGCATATAGCACAGAAAAAACTTTGTTCTTCCACCACTTTTAGGGGCTGGATCAACATCCACAGTCTGCACAAGGGTTGCAAATCTGCTGATGTGACAAGATACAGGACCTAAATCGCAAAAATATGCTGTGGCTTAGACCCAGACTAATTCTGAATAATTTCTGGTGCTCAAGCTCCAGGAGGGAATGCTCTTCTCACTTCCTCTCTGCTATCCCCTGGTCTAATGGAGGTGGTCAGGGGAAGCAGTCAGATCCTCAGGGTATCTGCATATTTTGGCAGTAGTTAAGGATTCCGTTCTCAATGATTTTTAGTGGGTGTAAGACACTCAGAAAGTATCTGCTGTGAAGATGTTGGGAGGTGTGAGCTCTAAGCTCTTCAAGCAAGGGACTGTTTCCTGCAGTGCTTAAGAAAATGAGAGTATGAAGACAACAAATAAGGACAAGCTTGGAGAGCAGAAAATGTTTATATTGAGGAAATTTAAATCCTCATGAAAGGAAAAAGCCTGGGCTGGGAGGGAGAGTTCAGGAATAACTGCAGCTAGGAGGTTTGCTGAATGTTTCCTGAATGACCCGTTAGGCAGTGAAAAGTCAGAGGCAAATTAATCAAAGCCATCTATGTGGGGTGCCACAAGGCACCTCTTCATGCACAGTGAAAAACAGGACAAACCAGAGGCTGAGGCCCAGTGAGAAGCCCTCTGTGCTGCACGCCTGGCACAAACCACACCACTGTCCTGACTGCCATCAGGGTCTCCTTTCTCATACAAAGGACAGGGAAAAGGTATCAGGAAGCCAAGAGCATGGCTACAGTCAGACCTTCTTTCAGTTGCTGCTCTGCTGAACGGTGTCAGTGGAAATCAATGGGGGTTTCAAGTACATAAATGGATCACAGAGACATCCACATTGAATCCATTTGCTAATTAGTCAAGATTAACATTTATTTTATCCAACAGGCATTCAGGTAAAGGAGGTAATTTTCTCTCTGTATATGTCCCTTTTACACTTGTTAAAAAGTAGGACAAAGCTGTCTCCTGATGACAGTAATCCTGAAAAGAACTTTCTCTCCATCAGGGGAGGTGCCTGTGGGCATAGCCTGACCTGGGCATATCACCTGCTGTGGCTGGACAGGGCCAGCATCATGGACCTTC
Source organism: Phainopepla nitens (assembly GCA_013400175.1). NCBI lineage: Eukaryota > Metazoa > Chordata > Aves > Passeriformes > Bombycillidae > Phainopepla > Phainopepla nitens. Next base: position 80,147 of record VXBQ01014535.1, read on the forward strand.
AGCCCCAAATCCCAAATCTGGCTGTGCAGCCACTACAACTTTTGACACAAGCCTGAGGCCAGTCTCGGGTTCACAGTACTGGTCTACAACAAGGCATCCTAAAATCTAACACAAGACCCCATCTCAAAGAAAAATTTAAACCATCAGGCTGCTACTGCTTTAGACCTTGCATTAACACTGTGGGAAATCTAGTACACTTTGCTGTGATCCTGTATCTGAGGATGCAATGGCCAGCAAGTAAATGCATTTCAACCACTTAAATAGCTTCACTTAACAAATATAAGAAACACTCTTGATTTATAGTACCAGAGTAATTTGACACCTTCTATGCTGTTAATGAAGCAAGCATTAATATAATTTTATCATCAGTTCTAATCTTCCTGGCATGACTTTGTGCCCACAGAAAACTCCCTCCGTAACTCAGTACCTACAGCTCATGCTGGATGAGGCCCCTGGCCACAGCTGGTTTCCAGCACTCTGAGAACTCAATCTCTGCTAATCCCAGCCCTTTACATCAACCCAGAGCAATCTAAAAAGGAGACACATGAAGTCACTTAGGCTTATCTCTCTAATTGCCTGCCTGTGAACCAGGGGTTCGGTGTCAGCCACTTGCACTCTCATACGACACGGCAGCCAGAAAAATCAGACCTAAAATATTTACCGCAAGCATTTTGAGAACGGTAAGTGAAAACTACTGAAATCCTGCTTACTGCTGCAACTCCAAGTGCAATGCCAGCTATGAGGGACATGTCTGGTAACAAAGCCAGTGTTCATGCCTCTCCTCTGCTGCAGCCCTTTCCAGGTCTGTGGCTGAGCAACAGACTCCAATTCCCTCGGCAGCTTTCTCGAAGTGCCCACTGCCAACAGAGTGAAAATGTTAATGAATACTATCCCATAAATACTTAATGCACATTTTCCTGCAAGTCCTGCTGTGATTAAATAGCCACCTCATTACTCAGTACCATCTTTCTTTTTTATCTTTGCAAAAATACCAAGAGTTGGAACTATACCCATACAATCAAGCTGCTGGAAACATCACTGCATAAACCAACACCAACAGGGAAAAATCCAATCACAGATTTCCAAGGAATGCAAAGAGAAATCAAACCCTGTTAAGACCAAATATTTCCTCTCAGCTACCTCCTCCCAGGATCAGCAGAGGAAGAAAAGCAGAGGGGACAAGCCTGCAATATATTTTCTTCTTGAGTCTAGCTTATTTGGTTTCACTGTCTTTTTCCATTGCATTTGGAGATCCTTGTTACAATGGGGGTCCACTGCAGGTACCCTCTGGATACATGAATCCCAGGTACTACTCTGGGGCTGGCTCTGCTCTGACACCAACTCCTGAACAGCTGTAACAGGAACTCTGCTGTTCTCCCCCATCTGCGGCTTGGAGGGTGTCCATGACTTGTCCAAGGTTACACAAGCAATCCAGGACAGAACGTAAGGGAACGTGGATCACCCAGAGGCATTGTTGCATCAGTGACTGCGGTGTCCAAGGCACAGCTGACCACAAGACCCGCCACGTGATCATGACGATCATTTAGGAATCATGCCATAGAAATATTAAGATATCATTTTCTGGACCATCAGAATTCCCATACTTGAGTCCTTCCCACCAACCCTCAGCTATTTCATAAACCAGCCCAAAAGCTGCAATTCCCCTGGGATACCCAAGACCACAAGAGCAACGCTGAGAGCCCAGAGTCAGCCAGGGTTGGCAGCTCTGGGGCTGGGGGTTTGTGTGTGCTGCCAAACGTGACACATGGGATTTCCAGCACTGCCATCCAAGCAGGTCCCAGCTGGAGTGAGTGCTGGTGCTGGAGACACGTTTGTGCTGCTGCCTGTGGTTTTGCTTTGCAGGGCAATGCTCTGCCTTTCACATGGGCCACAGGAAACATTTTCTCTGACAGAGCAAAGTCGCACAGTCCAAATTCATGCCAAACGGCTAAAAATGTAGAAGACTCAAAGGACTAAAGCTTGTGTATGTCAGAACTTTTGGTAATTCCTCCCAGATACATAATTTTTTGGCACAGATGCCTCAATGTAACTGAAGGGCAAGCTTTTAGTTCCATTTTAGCTGGGAGAGTCCCAGCTCCTGTCTCTCTGGTTTAAATATGGAAGCAGGCTCATTACGCAATGTGTGTTTCAGCGAGTGCTGCGCCAGGGAGAGTGTGAAGCTGAGGCTAACGAAGGGAATATCATTAAAGTAATAAACAGTACTAAAGCAGGAGCCTAGGCTGGTCTGAAGCACGGGCTGCTGCCACATGTATCACAAGGAGTCTCCAAAGAGAAACATTTGAGTCTCTTTGAGACTCAGGAAAAAGCGCAGGGAAGGATGGTGTGTGGGGAATACTGGTGAGGAACTGGTGCCAGCTGGAGAGGTTGCTTTTTAAGTGCTGTGTGGAGCCACTGGGTGGTCAACACAGTGCCATGTGCTAATGCATGGGAAATGCAAAGACCACTGGTGATTAAAAGATGCTTTGTCCCCTTCAGAACTGGTCCTGAGACACTACTCCAGCCTCAGTCCAGTTAATACACACAAACAGGGCTTTCAAAGGACCACTTCAACTCATTTTGTTTGTCTGCATAACACAGATGCCAGGAATAAATGTACATCTACATCTCATTTCAAATTCATGCCGCCAGGAGAGTCAGCCCACAAGAAGCACCAACGTCTCCTGGAGTCAGACCCGCACACATCAGCACACTTCCACTGCCACCCTTTAAAAGCAAAAAAAAGGAACTTTTTTTCCCTTTCTCTGGGTGAACAGACTCATTTAAGGTGTAAGTAGATGAAGTAGCTAATTAAGGAAATAACCGATAACTTAAATCAAAATCATTAGAGGAAGCAGCATGTTGCTGCCATTAATTAAATGGTAGCTGAGCTAAAACATGCTCACGCAACCTGAGACTCCAAAATCTACAGTCAGCCTGATCCACACAGGGAGAGCTTCCCATGTCACCCCATTGCTGGGGCCAAAGCCACTGGGGAAAACACTCAAATCTCCTGGTAATTTCCTACAGTCTGAACATTTAATCATCCCCAGCCACCACCATAAAAATCCCAAGTGAATGATTCATAAGCAGCAGCAGGGTCTTCTGCCCTAAGAAGCAGCCCCTGCCTGTTTTTGGCAGTGGGGAGAACAAACCCTCTGCAGAAATAAAGTCAAATACGTTGGGCCATACGGATTTTGCTTCTGGCATCCTGTGCTGACTGTGCTCCTCAGCCAGCTGCTCCCAGGATGGACTCTGGGATTTCTCTACCCACCCCCAAGGGGTGTTTGCACACCAGTGCCACATCTCTCACTAATTATTCCACCAGTTGCGCAGAAAAAACATCTGCTGAAGGAGGGAAGGAATCCTAAAGCACACAAATAATTTGCACTGCCTAAACAAAGGCAAATAGAGGATGCTGTTAAACCCCCACCCGCCCGCCTAGCAAACAGACCCAGGAGCTCTGCCACAGGCTGCGGCTTCCTCTGCCTTCTCCAGCAGGAATGAATCCTTGTTTCCAACCAAAACCGCAGTTTGTTACTAATACAGCCTCCTTCTGTTTAATTCCTAAATTATCCTAAAGCAACTGAATTCAGCAAGTTGATTAAGCACTTGAAACACTTTGTTTCCTTCAAAAGAAGCTTTTGTTTTGCCTGAAAGAAAATTGGAGTTTTTTTCCTGAATTCATACTAACAAAGGCATAAGAAATCCAACATCCCAAAGTTAAAATACCCCTTTATCCTGCATTAAACACAGCTGCCAAAGACCTGAAATCCGCATTCTGTCATTCCACACATATCCTTGCAACAGCTGAGAAGACACACAGCATGTCTGGAAACTCAGAGCTGAAGATAAGCTGCAGCCTCCCGCGGGGTTTTACTCTTCATGGGTTTTAAAGAGAGTGAAAAAGCAGGAGCAGCTCAGGGACTGGCGACAGAAGTCACGTCTGCATCAAGGAAAAGTTTTACTGTGTCCGGATATTGAGCCAAATATTACAGAGGACACAGCACAACCCTGCTCCTGTGCCTGGCCCCCCTGAGCCCTTGCCTGCCCCTGGACTCTGCCTGCAAAGGGAACCGATGTTCGCAAAGGCAGGCAGGAATCAGAGCTGAAAAAGAAAACCATTTCCTAATGCAAACATTTGTAGAGCATTAAAGCCACTTATACTTTCAGATGCTGTAAATGGGGTGCGATCACTTACCCCGGCTAAACAGGCATTCACACGCTGGAAAAGCCCCATGGAACGGGTGATGGCAGAGGGAAGCACTGGCAGGACAGAGCCTGGAGCATCCTGGGCGATGGCAGAACCGGAGCTGGGGCTGCCTGTGCCCGGCCAGTGGCTGTGGTCATCTGGGGAGGGCAGGTCCCTGGCGGCGGCCCTGGCTGCCGGAGTGACGCCCACCGCAGCTTTAGCTTATTGGTGAAAATCCAAAATCCTGATCCAATCCTATCCCTTCACCCAAGTGTAGCTCTCTGCAGAGCCAACATCCTTCCCAGTTTTGACTAGCGGTATGAAAGCAAAGTTACCTTGCCAATGTATAAATCACACAAAGAGAAGCAATAAAAAAGCCACCCCCATGCCCAACTTTGTTTCACGTCTTTCTCACAAAAAAAGTTTCTTATTTACTTACTTGGAGCAACATGTGAGAGCACTGAAGAAAGCTGGCAACTCTTAGCCTGTATCACCAGATCAAAAATCAGTATAGTAAATATCAGGATGCCAATAAAAGCACTATTTGTAAGAAAGCCTACCAGTGCTGCTGTCACATCTGGGGCAGGACTGTAACACGTACGAAGGAGGTTTGCAGAAACCATCAGCACATGGTTCCTGAAGTTATACTGAATTTCACAAAGGTAACTACTGAATCATAAAGTGCTGCTGGCAAACAGCCTGGCCGACCAAAACATACGGTTTTCCTTTTTTTTTTTTTTTTTTCAGCCTGGTGCAGACATTGACTGTAGAGATAAGTCTTTCTCTGCTATACACAAACCTAGATGCTTGGTCCTGACTGACACTTGGGCTACACTGGGTCTGCTGGCAGCAGCTCAGAAAGCACAGGGCTACACCATGGGCAGCTGCCTGCTGCAGGCAGCAACCTGGAAACCTGCATTTGTTTGCAAACAACCGACAGGCAGGGATAAAAGCCTCTGGTGCAACTGCACATTGCTGCACGCAGTTACAGATGTGCAAGCCTGGAGCGGCTCCAGAGCGTGGGCTGGCATCTGGGTGACCTCTGAATGTGCTCACACAGCTCCTCCAAGCAAGGGGGGAGCCAGTGGTCTGCACTCCAGGTGTCCCAGCAGACAGGCAGCAGAATCCAGATGTGGGCAAGCTGCCCCAGCCCCAGCACAGGATGGGGATTCAATGAGGTCTATTCATGGAGGAGCGAGCAGGGCTTCCAGGAACGCAGAGGAAGCATTTTGAAGGGGTATTCCCATTGCAAGTCCAATAAGCCTCTTTGCATTCTAACCCCACCACCACTGCAAGCTTTAAATATAGAAGTAATCAAAACATACATTAAAAGAAGAACTTGGAACTTGGCAATGTTAATCTAAGAAACATTCCACCGGGGAGCAGGGCTCGAAGAGCACTGGCAGCCTCGGGGAGGGCTGAGCCTGGCTCTTCCAGGAACAAAAGCAGCTTACAAACCAGGTTTGCCACGTGAGAGCCTAATTAGAGACCGAAGCCCACACAGCAAACAGACAGACTACAGAGGAAATTGGAGTCTAATTTACATGGAGAACGATTACTTACTGCAACCAATTAGTGTCAAGCTGACTGACAGACTACCCAAAATATATTCTCCCCACCCTCCCCTGCAAGTCTGAGTTTTCCCCGCTGTGTTTTTTAACCTGGTTGTTCAGTAGGTGAGCAGTAGCACCTCACCACTAGACAGGGGACAGCAAACAGGGACCTTCTGAGCTCCCCCATAACAAACACAGAGTTAAAGCCACCCTTGTGCCACCTGGTGCCAGCCCCAGCCGAGCCAGACAGCATCATCAGAGATCAGTGTAATGTACTTTTTCCTCTGGTCTTAAATCCTTGAATGACATCCTGAAGATCCCAAAATTAATTATTTAGGAAAGGTGCTCACCCTTTCCTGAACATGTATTCTGCATGGGGACTTCTACACCCTCATTTGCAACCACGCAGTAGAACTTCAGGCAAAGGCTGTGTCCACGTAGCCTTTGCAAAGTGCTCAGGCTGTGGGTTTTGGGTCCCAACCCAAGCTGCTGGTCTCTGTCACGGGAAAGCACCATCCCACAGCATCGCTGCTGCTACTCAGGACGCTGAGCTCCACGTACCTGCTCATGAAACAGCCCTATCTTTCCAAACCAGCCTTTCCTCTCCGGCCGTGCTGTCCCCCATGCACTGGCAGGACCATTGCTGCTCTCTGGGGAAATGGAGAATCCCACTGCTGCTGGAGGGAGCCACACAGACAGAGGAACTCCTCCTTGGCTGGCAGAGCACGGGGCGCCTGTGGTCCCATCAGTGCCTGTACTGGGCAAGAACATCACCTTCATTCAGGGCATCTCTCTTCAGCTGCCCTGAAAGAGGACTACTTCCCTGCTGCTAGTTCTGCATAAATCCTGCCCCTCCTCCCTATCAATTAGTACCCGAACTGATAAGCAGACTTTTAAAAACTCCTGAAGTGCACGCATGGAATTGACCAAATGCCATTTACCTTCCTTTTACTGTCACAAAAGAAGCAACTCATTCTATCATAATTTTTCCTTTCCCAGCACCACACTCATTATCAACAGGACTGACTAATTGCTGTCCTCTCTTCCACACCCTGGCACGTGCATTTGGAATGCACAATGACAACAGCATTTCAATGCAACTTGCTGTTGTCATTCTTCACAAATTCCTAAGTATAGTCTGTCTGAGCAGCCTCTCTGACTACTCAGCAGAGAGCTCTTTGATAACACATGCTCAGGCACACAATGACCACATTTTGGATATTTGAGACCAGATAATCAACCTTTCCTTTGAGAAATACCCATATAAAGCATATTTAAAGACTTTATGAGTCTTCTGCATGGATGAGATAAATATTTTTTTAATCTCTGCCGGCTACATGGATATATGGCATTTTAAACACAAGTTATCCTAAAAAGAAAACTCGGAGAAAATGCTTGGTGAAGTTTATCTAGTAGCTATTTGCTAATATCTGCAGAGAGTCAGCACCTCAGATGGGGTAAAACACCAGCAGGAATCCTTTGAATTTCAGCTCACTTGGTATCAATGGTGCTAAATCAACTTACACCACAGAAGCCACATCAAGAGAGGTAATGCAGGATCATCCCACGTGGGTCTCCTTGGGATACAGACACCAGAAAGGTTGCAAATCCTGGCAGCTGTGGTCTCCCTCTTGGTTAAATTAAAAGTCTCCATTAATTACCAAGTGGATGCAATGAAAATGCATGTGTGCTCATGCTCCTCAGAATTAGGCTGTTAATCTGGTGTTTGTGCTCCTGGAGTTTATCTCCTCCACACCTCCCTTCTCCCCGGGGACCTGCCTTGCTGCCACTTTATCTGCAGCTCTAAGGACAACACACACTGCTTGGTTTTCAAATTCCCCTCCAGTGCTACCCCTGAACCCCTGAGCTCTTCAGAGAGGGAGGCTGCACCAGCTGTAATTCCCATTAATTCCTCCTATGATTAACAGGTCAGCTCACTCCACCCTGATGACAGTGGGCTTCGGAAGTCCAACTCTATCAAAATTATCTGTGCATAAAAGACAATCATTACAGCAACAAACGCCTCGCTGAGACTTTTATCAGCTGTGTGCTTGCTGCTCGCTGTTGTGCCACTAATTTAAAGAGGCACAGGCTTTAGAGAGAGTGGGGAAGGCTTCAGCCTCATTGCTCTGCCGTGGCTCCAGGCACAGGAACCTCTCTTCTGTGCTGGGCGAGATGTTGATTATAAAGCTGTGGAGGCAATCACTCCTGGAGAGGGGCAAGGGCAGGTGGAAGTGCAGGGAAATTACAGAAACATTCTTCTGAGTGCATCCCATTAGGGCTGGTGGCAATTACACATGCTGATCAAGGAGGCAGGCTTCCCAGAACCCGCTCTGAAATTACGAGGAGGGAAGGGAAGGTGAGAGAAAGAAGGAAAGAAAGGAAAAAAAAACCAGGAGTAGCAAAATAACCCTCAACAACAGCTGCAGACATCCCCTGGCTGCTTGGGAGCAGGGACAGGAAAGCCACCTCCTCCCTGCTGGTGGTCACTCAGGGTAGACCCACAGAGATAAAAGGCAGTAAGGCCAGCTGAAAAATGCTTGTAAAAACACTAATAGTCTCAGGTCCTTCTAAGCCACCTCAAGCACTGCTAAATCACTTTTATTTGCTTTCTGGTGGGTTTTGCTTAGTTTTATACTGATGCACTGCACATCCCTGTGTGCAGGTCAAAACCTGTGAGGATCCACCAGCCAACATAAAATGCAGGCATCACTGCCAGGCTCTGCAGGTCGTTCTTTCTCTCATCTTTCCACTTTTTTCACTATTTGCCCAGAAATAAATGAAGAAACCAACTTAACAACATCTTCCTTTCAATATGCACTATTGGGAGTTATTGTAGTAATAAAAACCAGAAGGAAAGGCAAGAATTTTCATTGCAATCACTGTGCAGCCGTGCAGTTGTGACCCTGGAACTCCTGACAATGTGTCACCAGACATTATTAAGAAATATTCATATTAATCCCAACTGTAAAGCTCTACGTTCAGCCAATTAAACTGCCTGAGAGGCTGAGCTCTCCTGGAGACCTTTGTACTCTCCTTTTTATTTTTTTAAAAAATGCTCTCTTAGGGAAAGAAATGGTTTCTGCAGAGGTGAGCCACCCAGCTCCTTCCAGCCCTGCCGTGTGTGTATAAAATGTTCTTGGCTGCTTTTGGACTCTGCACATTAATCTGAGCGATGGAGCCTGTCTCCTTCAGTGTTCCATCATTTCTCTTCGAGGCAGGTGAGACAGAGCTGTTCCACTTGGCACCACATACCCTCCCTGCCCCCTTCCCAGGTTTTTTTTTCCCTTTGTTTTGTTTGTTTGTTTTGTTTGTTTTGGGTTTTTTTTAGGGGTGTTTATTTGTTTTGTTTTGTTGGGGTTTTTTTTTGTATTGCCAGAATAGCTCACAAGCTATCACCCTGGCACGTCTGGACCTGAAGAAGAATATATTGCTGTAGCAGCCCACAGATATATGAGACAGCCAGGGTGCTCATAAACAGAACCGAAGATTATGGTTTTAGCACTTCAAATTATGAAAAATACCAGTGCTCCTTTCCTGCAGCTTAGGACACATAACTTCTTTTTCCCCTATCCAGTTCTTTACCTATGCTTTAACCTGGAGGGACAGAAACTCTTTCTTGATTTAAGGGCTGATGGAAACAAACCCCAGACAGGAGTCTGAGTAGGGATGACCGGGATTTGTTTGTGAGTCCCACTGTCCCAGCTTGACAAGCTCTTGCACTAATAAATCAGAGCATCTCCCACACACAAAGGGCTATCTGATACAAAGCCAAGTATTTTTACTCATCCCACTCCCAGGACATGGATTTTCATGCCTGCCTGCCCAAAACTTGCCCACGTGAGGATGCCTGTTGCTCAGGCTAGGTCAGCCAGGCACCTCACTGGCTGCTGGCATGTGTGACCACTTCCACAGCCCAAGTACCTTCTGAACAACCCACGTACCACCAAAGCCCAGACTGGCAAATCACAACATTTCTTCAAGTCTTTATTAAATACTAAAATGTTCTGTACTTGCAGCCAAGAGACTTCCCCCCAGAGGAAGCTTCAGCTGCAGCCCTGTCTGCTGGGAAGCCTAACCTTGGCTGTGCCCCACACAGAAGAGATGCATTCATTGCTGGCCCAAGAGGTTCCTTGCCTCGAGTTATGAAGGACAATTCCCTTCTTCACCCTGCTCTCATCACCTCGGGTACTGCACTCCAAGGAAACATCCAGAGCCTGAGGAATGGAGCAGGAGCTGAGCTGAGAAGGACCACAGACCTTTTTCACATCCAGTGCTAACTGCTGGGTTCACCTTGAAAGGGATGAGTGCCTTTTCCACAGATGGGGCTTCCCAGGAGGGCAAATGGATGTGAAGTGTTGGATAAAAGCTGCCTAAGGATGCACAAGCATCCTAAACCCTGCCAGTTGCTGGCAATCCAGCAGCCCCAGGCATCTGCAGCACATCTCATGTTCTGGAAGCTGCAATGGGAACACCATGCACTTTCTCTTTTTTCCAAGCGTCCCTAAATCCTTGGCTCCCGGCATTTCTACAGTGATTAAACACACAGTTCTCAACACTGAAACCCCATAAAAACCAAAATCCATATGGGGAGTGTCCCCATAAACCAGCCGATACCTGCCAGCAGCTGTAATCTTGGTGCCATCAGATCTGCACAATATATGAGTTCATTTTACTGGGGCAGGGTTTTTCTACAAAATGGAAATCAAAATTGGCTTGTGAAGATGAATGATGCCTGTGAAACTTTTCTACTGCACTTGATTAAATACACACAACAAACCCATTTTTTTTCTACTTGAACGATAAACTCAATAGTCTAAAATTAAGCCCAGCAGGGTAAGTAAGATCCTATATAGATTTCAACAGATACTATCATTTTTTTTTTAAAAAACCTGACTGCAATATATACACATTGAAAAATCACTTGAGTACCTCTGGCACCAAACATAAACAAAGGGAAAGCTAAAAATCATGTTGCGTTTTTATCTTGATACATCCTGCACCACAAAGTACAGCCCTGGTTTGCCATTTCATGATAAACCAACTCTTTGCTTTTGATCACTTCAGTGTGTAACCATGGATGTGAATGTACATTAGTACCACGAAAAGAAAACAGGAAGAAAAAGCCCAGACACAGAAGCACAGCAACCTGAACCACATGCTTCCCAACCAAAGGGTATTTGTAGATACCAGAATTACCATTTCTCTTCAAGACAACTGATCCTTTTAATGAAAATATAAGGAGCCCTAGAGAAATTCTGGTTGATCGTTATTAAATGCACAGGCCTCATGCATATTTTTTTTCCAGGAAAATGACTGAAGCTTGGCTTTAGCATAATCCTGAAGATTATTTACGTCTTCTGTATTTTTTTCCACTGCTGCTGAATAATCAAGGCTGCTTAAAAAACCATTGCCAGAGAAACATAAGTATTTTTTTTCCTTCATTTCCTCTCTCTTTTACTTGCTTTTATAGGTTCTTTCTTGCACGGGAGCAACGAGGAAGTGTTGGAGGTAGGATTTTTATTTTTCCTTTTTTTTTTTTTTTCCTTTCTCTCAGGGAATTTTGTCCCATTTGTTGCCTAAGAGATGATAACGACCAGTACTTAAGAGAGAAAGGATGTGGTTGGCAGGGAGAAGGAGGGGAAAGGTGCAGCTGGGTACTCTCTTTGCTGGGGGGTTCTCTGGGGAAGGGCAGAGACACCTCGAGATTTTGGCAAGCAGACACACAGAAATCCCTGGGAGCAGCTAGGAAGGGGCAGCGTGCACACTGTCTCAGTCTCCCTTCTCAACCCCCAACTTCCAGACATTTGAAGAAGGGGAGCTTAGGTTGCCTTTCAAACGTTATTTTTTTTATTTTTTTTTCTCAGCAGAAAAACCTTAGCGAGGAAAAAATTGTGGCTCCTCAGAAGGCAATGGAAGGAGCTGTCTCCTCTTTGGAGGAAAGGACTCCAGAACACTGCAGGTTTCCCGAATATTGGGATGCTTTGGGGAGGGAATCTTACAGGGATGCTTCAAGACAAGCACTTTGCACAGGCAGGGCGGCAACTGGCACGGTAATGAGGTCATTATGCACCTAAACATGCTTTCTAAAAATAAATTACATCCCGGTATGGAGATCTCCTGGCTGCACTGTGCCCAGGGAATTGTCTTAATGCAGAATCTCCAACAGCTTGCTTTGGTTTGGTTACTTCAAAGCAAACCTGGCCTCATCAGGACAGTAACAAGGGCTTGGCTGATGCGCAGCATCACTAATTTTGGCTCCTCCCAGGTCCAGGGGAAGCCAAGAGAGCCGGTGCTCTGCAGAGCCAGACCTTGTGTTAGAGCCAAGGGTCACCTCTCAACCCACCAGGGCACAGCCAGGCGAAGGGAGCTCTGCTCCACACCCAGGTGCCACCACAGGTCAGGACCAACATCTGGTGCCATGCCTCCTGTCACCACTGTGGGGACAGACACTGCCAAGGTCTTGCCTAGAAAGGATCCCATCTGGTAAGCAGACTTGGTTAGAGTTACACAGCAGCCTGGGCTGCAGGAGGCTCATTTGTAGTAATTAGAAGCATGAGATGGGCACAAGGGAGGACATCAAAGGACACTGGTAGCTTCAATGGCACAAGTCTCGTTTTTTAGTGGTCAAGAGGCAAAAACTCCCCTGTGCCCTTGAGCTTCTCTTAATAAACCAAAATTATACAGAATTCTTTTTTTTGGTGGGGTAACCAGACAAGTCACTGCAAAACACACTCCAGGGGAAAATTAAAGGCCAAAAGTTTTATTTGAACATGTGCAATTCATAGAATCCTTTAGGTTGGAAAAGACCTCTAAGATCATCGAGTCCACTCCTTAACTAGTCCTACCACATCCACCTCTGAACTCTGTTTTGAAGTGCCACAAGAGACCTGTGCATGTGTATGCACTGACACACACATTCCCTGCTCCACTGCCCAGCCAGATGGGCTGCTTTGCTTCCCCAGCCTCCCAAACTGAATACAAACTAGGCTTCATGTATATTGGAATCTGTAGGAAGCTTAACATTTACTTGGCTTTTATGTAAACACTTAGGTGAATTACACAAGTTTCAGCCAGGAGTCTCAGCACCCCGCTGTGCTGAGCCAGATAATTCATTACAATTAAAAGCAGAGAGGGAGGCAATCAGGCTCACCCGACACTGCGAGGGTATGGATTTGCTCTCCCAAATGGTTTCCAATTTGTCTTCTTAGGAAACCCCACTGGCATTTGCATGGGAGTGCTGCTCCTGCACCCCAGGGCCAGGCTGTGTGAGCAGGGACCTGGGACACGGAGCTGTCCCAGCCACCAAGGGACAACGTTTTGGGCTGTGCCTGTGTATGCACCACCAGAGTGAGGCAGCACCTGCTGAAACTCACCTTGCAGGCAGGTGAGCACTGCCCTGGGTACAATACAGAGCATCACACCCTGACAAAAGTACTTCAATAAGAACAGTACTGATAATAATACTAATAATCAACAAAAGGGCTTATGGATGTTGTTTGGAATATGGTTTAGTGCTGAGTTAACTGTTTTACTTGTGATCTTAGAGGTCTTTTCCAACTCTAAGGATTTTATAAAAAAAGAAACCCCTTGCCATAAGCACATGCATCACCCCAAACTGCAAGGATGCATCTATTCCCCAGATCTCTGCTTTTCTCACTCAGTATCCATAATATGCTACGCTATTAAAACCACCCTATGGAAACTGCCGTGGCTTACAGTGCTGAAGACAAGTGGTGTTATCATTTGGTATTTCTTCTTTTGTTATTACAGTGAATCTTCTTCCTACGTCTCTGAAAATAATCCATTTATTGCTTACCACCGGTAAGGTCACTGTTGCTTTGAACAGAGATTTGGGTAATACTCTGATTACTCTTAAGCAAATATTGCTGAGACTTGAGCAGAAATTTCAGAGAGATTGAAAATCCATTTAACTGGAAACCACAGATGGGAAAATATTCTCACTCTAGTGGATATAAACAACAAAAAGAAGGTATCATTCTCTGTCTTATTAAAAAAATATTGGTTTATCTGAAATCAACAGCATAGATATATTCAGCTATTATTATTATATATGATTTCTCATATCATACAACCTTCAAAACACAGCAATCATTGAGTCTTTATTAAATGTTCCCATATGAGCTTCCAAAGGTATTGAACTACTTAAGTGCAATATATGGAAAACAGCAAAAGGTTTGTATCACTTGTGAAAATAAAAGAGCTCCTGAAGAAAAGCAGATATCAAAGATCAATCTGTAATAAGGAAAGGAAGTTAACATCCCTTACAGTGGTCTTGGAGATAATTTTTCTGCATGGAGCCAACGAGATAACAGCAAATTCATACAAAATACAGATGGTGCCAAAAAAAGGTGTCTATTATAATTCTTTTGGTGCAATTAATCATAGGTTCTTTACTGTCAGACCATCTCCAGGTAATGGCAAAAAACAGGGGGAAAAATACCCAACTCTTTTTGTTATTTTTCCTTAAGAAGGAATTAATCATATTGTCACTGGAAGATGCTTTTTCTGACATTGCTTTACTTGAACTGCCCAACTGATTAAAAACAAAACACAGCAAGGACTTGCTGTCCTTCTGGTGAAAGAATGGAGAAAGGCTCAGATTAACCCCTGAGTGTCCTGACAGCTAGGAAGGACCCATCTCAGCGATACCACCAGAAAACACAAACAAGCATCCCTGGACAGGGGGAGGGATGAAAAATTCCCACAGCTCTGGGAGTGGCCAGGGCTGACCCATGGACCGCTTCTCCTCCTCCTCTCCTTCTTGCAACCACATCATTTGCTGGAGAGTTTCCTCCCAACACCCCCACAACACATCTTCATCCCACAGCCGGGATCTGTACCAGGGTCCAGGCTCAGCCCTGGTGGGTTTGCCACAGTGATGCCCCTATGGCCCTTTTACAGCTGCATCTTTTTTTTCTCCACACTCCTTCAGCCTCCCGTTTCCAGCACCGCAGGCAGATAACCAGCGCCAGGGCGGGACGTCACAGTGTTGTGCCAGGAGTGAGACAGCCAGTGACATGGCCCTGGGGACACAGACGGGTGAGCAGGCACAGTGCTGCACCGTCTCTCTCCTAGGAAACCTCCCCCGCCTGCCTCACACACGCCAGGATCCCAAGGGGACGTCGAGCAGTGGAAATCGCATCAAGAAAACCTATTTAAAGTGATACCCCACTGTCATGCAGCGCAGGGAAAATGTGTGCCTCAGCCTTCCAGATGACTCTATTCCCTCCAGAGAGCTGCCTGCGAGCAAGCTGCCTGCCCAGCACCAATCCATGATACGGCAGCACTATCACAAAGCCTAACCCTGCCTTTGTCCTGCCAGTCTTTGCCTCCTGCCTTCCCATCTTGGACCAAGAAGAGGACAAAGAAGGCCTGGAGAGGAGAGAACCACTGCAGGGCAGCCACTGCCGAGTAAAGACACCAGGGGAGCAGGACACTGAGGGAATGAGCGAGATCCCAGACACGGCTAATTCCTCACTGATGGCTCATGGGGTTCCCACTCCTCTCCCAGCACTTCTCCCCTCTCTCCCCGCAGCCAGGAGGCAGCGAGGGGCTGCACAGGGATTCAGGCACGTTGTGCAGCGGGAGGCGATGCTCTCATCCACACTCTTAACACGTTTTCTATTTTGAACCTCAATCCAGATGCCTTTCTCCTGGTTGCTTCTTAATGTTTTCCTCATCAATGCCCACACCCACTCTGTGGCACAGACACCTGCAGGCTTTTAATTGCTCCTGGATTGCCTTGATTAGATGCTTTCGGGGACCTTTGACTTTTCTCTCAAGAGGTATCCAAGAGACAGGCATAAACTCACAGTGTCAATCCAAAGTGCTGGGCTCTGTTTTCTCTGGTACATACACAGCAGCCAGGGCTTGGGTCCGCCTACACCATCCCTGGGCATCTAGAGTGCTATGAAATCAGCTTACATAGGGTATAAAATACTGTCTAGCAGCAGCTACACTTCCACTGGGCTGAGGACTCATGCTTCATGGGGTTATTTCTACAAAAACCTAAGTATGTTGCCAACTAATGCCCTCTTTCCTACATAGTAACTATATCTGGACTTTTTTTTCCTCTTTCTCTGAAAACCTGTTTTTTCAGAGAACAAGCAGCAGCCTGAAAAACTGAAAACTGACTATTTAAGAAATAAATTGTATTGGTGCCTTAGGAAGAACATGGGCTGTTTTTAAGCACATTAGACCATTATGTTAAATATTAGCAAACAGAGGAAGAAAAATCCACATAGTTTTGTGCTTCTTGTTAATGGCACTAAGCCCCAGCACACAGGAAAGCCCATGGGATAGGATATTTAAAACCATTCTGTGAGCTGCAGAATAACCTCCAGGTTAAAAGTGCATTAAGACAATTACAATAAAAACATGTCTGTCAAGGGTGGATCTCAAATCCCCATTCAGGGACAGGTTAACTTCTCAGCAAGTGAACACTTTGAACCAAACCACACCATTTTTTTGCTGCTAGTGGCAGGAGTAAGTTATCCTGGCCACTGGCGCTGGCATAGGGACCCAGGAGCTGCTGCTGCAGGATGCAGATGCTGTGGGGGTGCCTGGCATGCCAAGGGAGCCCAGCATGTCAAAATGCCCAGGCTCCTCACAGCATCCCCCTTCCAAAAAGGAGTCTGGATGAGACAAGCTGAGACCCAAGAAATGATGGATAGCTCTGAGATAAATGAACAGATGCAGCATCCGAGGAGAGGCAGGGCAGAGTGCAGAGCCAGGGAGCAAGCATTGCCTGTGACTATGCTGGCACAGTCCAGCCTTGATGCTGCCAGGGTTTTCAAGGAAGAAATAAAAAAATAGTGATTATAAAATCCCCCAAACTCAGCTGGCAGACCACTTCTACAGACATGTGCACAGACATTTGAGGAATATTCAAAGTACAGTTGTGTTTAATATTGTATGTTTACAAACAGCACCTTGTTATGCTGACTGGGTAAAGCACCTCCCAAATAAGCTTCAGAGTCAGGAGGACCAAGAGAGGATGCACTCTAACCTGCTTCTAGCCAGGGCTGTCTAAATGTGAGGAGCCTGGGGAGGCTGCAAGCAGGAAAACAAAACAGTAAGGGTGGATTTAATGCAGAAACCCGAGCTGGCTCATTAGTGAGGAAGCAGCTGTCAAAGAGCTCTGGTCTGCACCAAAGCACCGGCCAACTGAGCCCAGCCATTTAACCCAGCGTGAATGAGACTTCTCTGGTGGTACCATGCCACCACGCACACCAAGGCAGCTGAAACAGCCAGCAAACACCATGTATGGTGGGATTTCATAAACCCAGTCCAATAACCAGTTGCAAAGAACAAATGCACATTGAAATAATGTCACTCGCAATATCAAGGTTCTCATCAGGGACGAGTATGTCACGAATCACTGCTAAAGCCAAATTTAAAAGGATATTGATGCCCGGGCATCCCATTTGGTGCTCATATAACATATGGCACATGTGAATTTTATAGCTTTTGTATTAAGCGGCCAAGAATGCCCTCACTTTGTGAGATTTAATGAAATATTAAAATTAATGAGGATAATTTATTTTACAACTCTCGGGAAAGGCCTTGGGAATGATGAGAACCTCCCCATTAAATTCACTCAGGTTTGTGACTCGCAGCCCTAATATCTGGCATCTGTTTGCCAAGTGAGAGAAATACACGATGTTTGTCAAGCTGGTTATTTGATGGATTGGCCTGAATTTATTTATTAAGGTTTCTACAATCCATTATCACTGCAGGAAACAGAGAGGGAGGGATGATAGACTAAGCATGTTTATCAAACCACATGAAATCTACAGAGACATTCATAACAATTCTCTAGCCACTGCAGGAAAGTGCCAAGCATGTTTATTGATAACCCGACTGTGCAATGCACAGCTGGCTTTCAAAATCCCAACAGAAGACTATGATGTATAAGGAAAATATCGGAAAAGGCTGAATTTTCATGTCTTGTGATGAATACAACAGTGATAGAGTCATTTCTAAAGGACTCTGCCCACCTGTGTACAAAACAGTGTTTGAGATATCAGCAGGTGGCAAAATGCACCAGGCAGTGACAGACAGCACTGGAAAGCAGCCGGGGCCAAGATACTCCCTGCTATAATGATTGCTGTGGGAGAGAGTGGTTTCTGCAATGTGTATCTGGAAGATTCAAAGCCAACAGCTGCTGGGAACTTTGAACAACCACAGAATTCAATAGTAAATCTCTGATGAATGGTTAACACCTTGCAAATCTTTTTCAAGAGCAGGAACAGTATCGAACCAGTAGCCTGCTGCAAAACTATGTGTGCACAAGATACAAAGTCTATGTTTCAACCAGGTAATGATGAGAAAAGGGTTCATGCAAGGTCCCTTAGTCCAGCCACCTGCCCCAAGGGGTAGGGGAATTGATTGTGTGAGTAATCGTGTGCGTCCTGGACCTTGGCTACGTCTGTGCACACGGGAAGAGGCAGCGGAAGAAATCAAGTGCAGCAGGATATTGTTGTGTGCATCAGCCTCAGCTGTGCTCACGTCTGAAAAAACAGTCAGCAATCCCTGTACCTGAAACAGATCACGCACCAACTTCTGCCAAGTTTATTATTCTCTTGTTCCCTATTGCAAATTGGATGACTGAAATCCTCCAAGCTTCGCAACCAAACAAATCATCCTAATAAACACAAACTGAAGGGAATGGGTGGAGACACATCTGCTTAAATGAGCACACAACTGGTAGTTACTGAACAGACAGCTATGAAAACTTGAGTCTGTGTCTACAGAGATGTTTCCTATTAAAAACCATCTTGTTAATACCAAATACTCTTGGACTACTTCTCCACAATGTAAAAAATCATGTGCAAAATTACATTCTCCTTCCAAGATGCCATACAAATGAACAGCAGAAAAACAATATTATGAAAAAGGACTTTCCCAGTTCACGTTATTGTGCCAAATAGCTGCACTGCAACCAAACACACCAACCACACCATCCACGAAACAGCCAGTATCTGCCCAACAGCAGCCCACAGTCAGAATCACAACTGATAAGGACAATGATGATGATGATGAAAAATGAAACTGGACCAACAACTGGCTCTGAATTACACTTTGATTCTATTATTTCGGTCTCCCAAGACAGACATGCTCACTACATTGAGAACATATGGTGACTTGGTGACACGTGGATTTTGGATTTGAATCTATTTCAAAGGTATGTGGAGTCACATAAGCAGAGCAGGAGCGTGTGCTTGCTCCAGCCAAGATACTCATTTATTCTTCATATGCATTTATGTCTGGGAATGGGCTCGTCAGCATCGCTGCTTTGTTCATCCATAATTAACATCTGGATGCCAAAGAGAATGAAAGCTGACACAAGATCCAAGTATTCCAAAACTCTGCAAACTCTCTGGATACTTGAAAAATAAAAAATATCTTGACCTTTAAAGGAGACTTTCCATTCTCAGTTTAAGCATGTACTAAATTGTACAGACATGCTGGTCCAGGGTGTTGACTCCATGTCTCAGCTGATGAGGGATGACCTTGCAAGATAGAGTGATCACACAGTAATGCATAAATAAGAAGAGATTTTGCTTTAACAACTGTTTTTTGGGAAATGATCAAGTCAGAAAATCACAAAATGAACTAGGTTGGAAAAGACCTTTGAGATCATCACATCCAACCTAAGACCTAACCTAACACCTCCTCATCAACTAAACCATGGCACTGAATGCCTGTGCTGGTTTTGCATTGATTGGCATCCAGTGATGAGGGAAAAAAGTACACTTTTACAAAAGGAATTTCAGCAATCGAGGAAAACAAAGCCTCACTTGCTGTTAGTAGAAGGATGGTCCCAGATGCTCTGGGCATTTGGTATCACAACCACAACACAGAGAGTCTATATATTATATATATTACATATGTTATGTATCAGTACTTTGGGTCTCCAAAGGTACAAGACTACAGACCACTCATCAACAGCAAAGCTTGTGTATGCTATTATCCACGTAGTTCATGCTTCCAATCTGCCTAGTGCAACTGTCTTGGGTGATTTAAATAAGAACTGAAAATTTTCCCACAAGACTGAAGCAGTACCATTGAATTTGTAAATACCTTGGGCTCCACAGAAGGATGTTAATGCTAATACAGGGAATCCGAAGCAAAGGAAAAACGAAAAAAAAAACCCTCATTACAGAGTTTCTTGTAATGACAGTGCTCAAATATAACAACAACAGTCTGCTTTTGATTAGAGCAAGCCATTTAGTGCTGCCGTTATTATTTGTTGTTTCTATGGTTCCTTGGGTGCACATCACTCTTCCCAGTCAAACACAGAGAGAGGCTCAAAAGCTTCTTCACTGAGATAACAAATCCTATTGGATTTCAGCAAAGTCGAGCCCATGCACACCTCTGCCCTCCTCCCAGTTCCAACAGGGCTTTCCATATGGACTTGACTTCTCTTTTCTCCTTTTTGGAGAAGCGGGGTTCCCTTACACATTGAGCTGCACTGGGAACTTTCCATGTTCTCCTACCCATCAGGAGAAAAAGTTCTCACCTTTATTACAACTGGAAAAATGTCATCCCCACCTTAAGAATTGTTTGGGCTTCATTTAAATCTGTGTAGTGCCATGGATGCCAAAAAAACGGCCCCAGGTGAGCACCTGAAATTAAGCACATGATCCCCATCCAGCTGCCACCAAGGTACACAGCCATGGTACACGGCCAGCACCCAGTGACCCTTCAGCCATCACAGAAGTGCCTTTCCTTCAGACTTCTCATCTGAGGCTTATTTTGTTTTGTTTTGTTTTTTTTTTAAGGAAAAAACCCAGCAAAACAAAAAACCTCCAGCAGTCTGTTGGGTCAGAGGGTCAGAAAATGGGAGTCCAACTTTAATTAGGCTGTGGTGGTTAAGAGCCCTGTAAGTCCCTGCTTTTACATTGCATGCCCAGATTTGTGAGCTGGGTTCCCTGGCACGTGCCTTCCTTTGGCTGCAGGAGGTGACACCAGGCACACAAAAGAGACTGCACAGCTACAGGGTCACTTTTTGCAGCATTAATGAGGCAATATAGATGATAAGAAGTACATCCAGTGCCTGGATATACCAAATGCTCAGGGGAACTGGGCTCATATTAAACAACAAAATACTGATCTGTTGTGTAGGGATGCAGGTCTGAAAGAATAGTTTCCAGATGGGACCACACCACTGGTAAAGAGAGATTGGAAAAAAACCTCCCTTTTTAAATAAAACAGAATAAAAAGAATAGTATTTACATATACATTATATCTATAGAGCACACATGTATCTTGCTTACATTTTTCCAAGAAGCCTTTATGACAGCTCTCCTGTAATTTGTGCCTCTTTTGTACCAAGATTTCTCTTTCAAGCATAAGGTATTTTATTGATGCAAAATGAGGCCTTCTACTTTAGAAAAGAATTTGAATGAGAATAGCCACACCTTGCTTTTGCCCCCCCAAATCCTCCCAGCTCTGGATGGCTGGGATGGACTGTGATGCTGGAGCTCAGACAGCAAGAAAAACAACGGTAAAGTTGTTTTAATTTTTATAGTACTTCCATGTGTAGTACATAAACCCCTACTGAGGGTAAAGAAACTCATTGTGGAGCTGGAGGGAGTGATAACCAGAGTACAGAGATCTCAATAAATACGCCAAACTATCGAACTGTCAGATTTGGCTCTTTTCTATTTCAAAGGCACCAAACAAACACTTGGAATTAATAAAATATCATTTAGAAAGGCCATATAATAACAAGGCTGGTAATAAATCACGTTAGCAAAGCATCCCAGTACAAACTTGTGTGTTAGAGCAACAGATCCTGGGAGTATAACACTGTTCTCCACTCCTCATTATTAAAAACTTGCTTTGTTGCCATCAACATGTTGTTCTCAAGGCTGTTGAAAAATTTCCTGCTTGTCAGCGATTTTAAAGCAGTGTTCACTATGGGTTGAAATTCCCACCTGAAGCTGCTTGGGTTGCTGTGGGGCAGGTCACCACGTGCCTGTTCCTTCTGTTTCCCTGGATGCTGGACCAGAGAAGGAGGGGAACTAGGACACTGAATCCTGACAATATTTTACCGATTGTTACATTTCCAGAGTTTGATTTCTACTCCACTTCTCACATCTGTTTGCCAAATCCAGCTATTTGCTTATCCATTTCATTTAAACATTATTTTCCTCTTTGACATAAACAGTTTATCAGTGGAGAGCTACTCTACACCCAACGAGGGCTGTGAGCAATATTCCACCCTCTTACTTATGTAAATCCTGTTTATTAATGACAGACACAGAGTGCGACACCTGAAGCAAGGCCTGTGAAACTTTGCACCCACACTTTGGCAGAAAATCTGAGAAATGTGGGAAGGTTTGATGGGGTGTAAATCAGAGGGAACCCCAGCTTGTACCAGGGAGCTCTGAGCACCTTGCCATGCCAGTCAAGACTCTTAATGCACCATGAGCCAGCCCAAAATGCAAACCCATTTT
Source organism: Phainopepla nitens (assembly GCA_013400175.1). NCBI lineage: Eukaryota > Metazoa > Chordata > Aves > Passeriformes > Bombycillidae > Phainopepla > Phainopepla nitens. The sequence goes on from VXBQ01014535.1 coordinate 102,379, forward strand.
CTACTAGTCCCAAGAGGTTCTAAAATGGCACATTTTTCTGAGTGGAAATGGGAAAGGTCAGGACAGTTTTCTGCTTTGTTGTCACCATTTTATCCCACAGTTGGAGGGAACCCTGCCAGAGGAACAGAGTGAAATGACAGGTACAATATTATGGCAAGAGATTTGCACCACAGATCAGCAGCTGACGTGATGAAAACCAATATTCCCCAGTAAAATGGTATTCCCTGAATGACTAACCAGGCAACTCAAATGAGTTTAGTACAAAACACGAAAAAAATCTATAGGTCAAATTATTTAAAATCCTGTCTAACCCTTGTTTACTTCACTAATGACAATAAACTCACTTTTCATCTGCACTACTTCAGCTGTTTATCAGAATTTCAGTAAAGAGCTTTCTTATTTTTCTTATTCCTGTTTACTTCCATTTTCTATTCAGAGATTTCAGACTTCAGCTTTGAACACTGGCTCCACTCTGCTGCTTTTCATCTTGCACCCGCAGACTTGGGGCTGACTGAAATAAGGTAACCCCTCCTTTGCTTGCCCCTGGGCAGAGCCCAGAGCAAGGTGCAACTCCCTGGATAAACACCCTGTGAGCCACTTCGTTACTGAGGCTGGGTGCAAGCTAATTAATTGACCTTATCTGTTCCTCTGTACTGTATTTATTTAAGGCAGCTCCCCCCCTAAAAAAGGCTGGCTGCCTCGCAGTTACAGGATTCAGATGTTATAAGTTCATGAGCCAGAATCAGTAAACATGATGCAATTATAAAAATAAGTTGGTGTGGAAAATCAATTGAAAGGGTCCTCGAGAGAAAAAGCACTTCTAGATAAAATGCCTCATAAAAATGCACTTAATAGCACCCTGGCTGCAGCACAACTAAGAATCCGGGACTGCATTTTATTTCATACTGGGTGAGTTACACCCCAAGACAGATATCTGATTCTGCCCTTCCCATCCAGCCATGTATCCCTGGATCTGCTCCCACTTCCCAAGGCACTTTGACTGGACCACACCAAGCACTCAGCCATTTGGAAGATTGACAGGATGGGCCTTCTCCTATTGTACTTCTTACTGTTCCCAGGGTTTCTTCTGATTTTACAGTCATGTTAATTCTCCTGAAATCCTCTGATAATCACCCTTAATCCAGCTGTAAGCATCCCAGCATTTGTTACCTTGCATTTAGTCCAAGGAAGGTGTGAAGGTGTTTTATACAACCGAGTCACAGACAGATGAGCTTCTAATTGCAGAACTGTTTCTACTTGCAAACCAATTTCCATAAGGGAGATGAGAAAGCCTTTGCACCACCCTGCACTTTCACATGGTCAGCACATTCTATTGGCTCTCCTGGCAGCTCACGAAACCACTGTCCACCAGCTTCACTGCCTGCCTGCAGGACTGGACAAGAGAGGACAAGTCTGTACACCAGTGGCTTCTTCCTTATTCGGAGGTCTTAAGAAATTCAAGTGGTTAAATCTCTAATCTCATCAGAGGGCTCTGGTGAATCATGGCCTCTCATGGTCCGAGGTCATCAATGTGTTCCTAGTTTCAAGAGCATCTCTTCATGATGCTCTGCCCTACATCTCCAACAGCTGCTGCGTGGGCTGAAGGAAGGGCACCCACACTCCTTGGGAAAAAAGCCCAGCTGCAAAGCAGGCACCATACAAACATGTGCCCACGCTGCTTGTAATCATCTCGAGGAGAGAACAAGTTTATAGAATGGCAGAATTGTTTAGGTTAGAAAATACTTTCAGGATCATCAAGTCCAACCATTAACCCAGCACTGCAAAGCCCACCACTAAACCATGTCCCTGACTGCCTCTTCCACTATGCTTTTAATTACCTTCAGAGATTATGACTCCACCACTTCCCTGGGCAGCCTGCTCAATGCTTGACAATCCTTTCAGTGAACAATTATTTCCTAAAATCCAACCCAAACCTCTCCTGGTACAGCTTGAGGCCATTTCCTCTAGTCCTCTTGCTTGCTGCCTGGGAGAAGAGGCTGACCCTCATTTTGCTACATCCTCTCAGGGAGCTATAGAGAGTGACCCTCTCTGAGCCAGCTTTTCTCCAGGCTGAGCCCCCCCAGCTCACTCACCACTCCTCATAAGCCCCTAGGAGTGTTCCTTCCTTTAATTTCTACCAGCATCTTCTGAGAGAATCCTGACTGAGAGGAGCCTCACCTTGCTGGAGCCAGGATTACACCTTCTTTGCCCTCAGCTTGACAACAGCAGAAGAGCTGTCAGGGTGTGCAGAGAGACACTGATACAGGGACTGCCTGAACAGCACTACAGACACAGGTTGGGTTGATGTGTGATGCACCTGGGGCAGGTGTTGCAGAAGACCACAAGTTTTGGGATCTCCTGGTAGAGAATCATCCCTGGGCTCCAAGCAATGAGACAAACTGCCTGAGCATTTGGGCAGAGTGCTATCCCAGCCCTCATGCCAACATGTGCCAGGTGCCATGGCAACTGGTGCACCGAGCTAATGCTGTCTGGCCACAGCTACATCACCTCATTAGAAAGCCTCTGCCTGACACTGCCCTCTCCCTGCAAGGGGCAGACACCACTTGAGCCATTGCACTGCAGGGCCCTTCCAGCCCCTCCTTCCAGCAAAACTGACAGGCTCCCCATCACCGTGATGGAGCTGGACCTGGCAAACTCTCCACTGCTCTTGTACTAAATACTCCATTCCATGGGGAAAACAGAGGTGAGTGAGCTGGAGAGGCAATGCTGTCCCTTGTATCCAGCATGGCCCCTTCCCTTTGCCTCTCCCCACATGGTGTTTAAAGCAGCTCAGCAAAGCATCCTGGACCTGGGGCTGGCTCCCACCCACTGGTATCCACACAGGACCCTGGCTGGCTGGACTGGCCAGCACCATTTCTGTGGTCTCTGTGTGTGGTCTCCGATCAAGCACCATCTGTCTTGAGTTTAGCACAACAACGCTGCAGCCCCACCAATTAAAACAGGCTGCACAGTTAAATCCTGAATAAATGCGAAGTTAAGTAAATGATCTGCAGTGAAGATAAATAGCACAGGTCTGGCATTAAGGTGGGAGCCAGAGGGGCTAGCACACCACAGAAGGTGACGGCAGGGACGCCAGACTGACCCCAGGGAGAGCCAGTCCCCTTCCTGTCCCTTAGACTGGTGACAGTGACACCAGGACACCGCTCACTTTCTTTAATGCAGACTTAACTGCTCATTTTCTGCTGCATGGCACCTCACACTTCTACAGTGTCAGGTGAAAATGCAATTGTTTTCCAGCCTGCCTGGCATCCTCCCCATTCCAACCATTCCACATCCTACTGGAGAGCAGGGTGGGATGATCCCAGTGCCTGCATCCAGCCCCTGCACGTGACAACCTCTCTGAGGCACCGAGCCCTGCAGGTCCTGCCTGCTGTCCCAGTACTGTATCTACCAAGGATTTTAATAGATGCAGGAGCTCTCAGATGCTCTCAGAGGATCTCAGATGGCAGGACGCACACCCTTGCAATAGCACATTCTACCAATACCACTGGAGAGGTCCTGCTGGCTCCAGTGGGAAAGGGACCATTTCTTAACCTAGAGGATGCAGGTGGAAGCTACTCAGTGGGGATAGTTTAGATAAGCATCATATAAAATAGCTGAATCCCAGTTCCTGTGCAGAAATGTATCTGCTTGTATTTACCACCCACATACTAGTTTATTAAGACATAATCTCAAACAAGGATTGCTGCCATTGCTGAAGTTTATTTTAACATATGGCCAACTGAGCCTAAGAAAAACACGTAAAATACATTTTAATGTGCTATTCTTACCTAATAGTTTTTATAATTTTTTTTAATGTGCAATATATATTTATACATTCCAAACATTTGGGGAGGTATACATTAAAAAATTATATCAGTCACAAGTCGACTGTTAAATGAAAAAAGTACTGTGGTTCCTTTGTGTTAGTCCAAAACCACTAGCGCTGCATTAACTCTCAATAGGTGAAAGGTAATTTGTGGCTTCATAAATTCTCTTCAAGACATGGTAATTCTTACCTGGTCACAGCTGTCAGACATTGATAGGCTATACCATGGTGATGGGTTTTTAAAACCAGAGATGGATGTCTTGTGAAAATCCTGATGTATTTAAAAGACTGAAAAATTCTCTCATTCCAGAAAAAGCCCAGCCAAAGCCCTGGCTGGGGTTAGCTGCTTTCTGAACAATTCAACAAGGCACTGAAACACACACCTAATACTGAGTACAGGAGTCAGTTCTGCTGCCTTTGATAAACCATTCATGCATGCAATTTTAAGCACACAGTTTGCCACATAATCATGGATATCAGGACCCCATTAACTGAAAACCATTTGCAGAATGAGCATCCTTGAGGTTTCCAGCTGCCTCACGCCATTTGCACACAGGTTCACCAGGCACCCATCCCACTCCTGCAAACAGGGAATGCTGCTTGCCTCCCCACTCCCAAATTATTCCCCCAGGCCTTAGAAGAGTGTCTGGTAGTGCTGACCATCCCCACAAAGGTGAAGTGCAGTAACACATCAAACCACCTTTGGCTGGCCTGGGTAGAGAGCATTCCCTCTATCCAGGTTGTTCAGAGTCGCTCGCTCCCATGGGGGAGCATCCTGACAAGAGACCAGAATGTGCCATCCAGCCAGAGGGATGCTGCAGCCTCAGAGGGTGCAGGCCCTGCAGAGAGACCACAGGGCAGCCCAGGCTTCCCCAGCAAAGCCCCTGAGCTGTTGTGACCCACCAACCCATTCCCACATTGGTTTCTCATCTATATGATGCAGACCCAATCAAGGGTGGCAATCACAGAATCATTTAGGTTGGAGAAGACCCTTAAGATCATGAGATCCAAGTATAAATTTAACAGAATGAGTCTTGCTCCTTCCATGATGCCATATAACCAGAACATGCCAGCCATTTCCTGGTGGAAGAGAGGCTCCCAACTCATCAGTGACCACATCCAGGGCTGGTGCCAAAACCATGGATGAAGTTACAGCAAAACACCTCTTTATCAGTCCCCACTTCTCATGCTTGAAGGGACATGGCTCTAAATGTATTTATCCTCACATGAAAGCCCACTCTGCAGAATTTAATTGGATACATTCTAAAATATCAGCTTTGTTTCTTCACCAATAAACCAGAAAGCTGCTCTCTCCCATGTTTATTTGAAATAGGGATTTAGCAAGTATTAAATGCTCTCCTCTTAGCTACAGTTCCAGGCCAGGATTTAAATATCTGTGTTACAAGACGAATTCTAGCCTTAAACCACACTAAGCACATTCTAAAAATGGAATAAAATAATCAATTCCATGTGCAAATCTCTGCCCTTCTGGTAACCTTCCTGACCTAAATACAGCCAATGCTCTGACCGGCATGGGATGGTCCCCTTACGGTATGCTTCAAGCAAAGGGAGCCAGAAAGAAGGCAGAAAACACTCCCTAATTTTTGCAGTTTTCAGCTATTACCCTCAAAGGACAGAGGGTTGGGGGAGGATGAACTCTGAGACCACTTGCAAAGGCCACTCTGCACACACGCAGCATTCTTTATTCAGCATTTACATATTGACTCGCATCCTGTTTTGCTGTAAACCATAGTATTACTTCACTAAAAAATGCAAATTCCAGCAGATCTGGCAAAACACTTTAGCCACTGCTTAGCTTCCAGTCCAGCAGTTGCTCAATGGGGCTATTCATAAGCCCTGCACAGACTTTAATCCTTTCTGCAGCAAGCAGTGCTGAGCTCTTTGCCTGGCTGCAATCTGGAGTTCCCTGCAGGAGATATTTTCACTTCTGCCCTCTGGTTTTATCTCCTCTCTTTGTGCTGCACATGATGCAAACGCCAAAAAACCCAAACCAACCAAACAAAACCAAACAAAAAACCTCCCAAAACCAAACCCAACTCCCCCTCTCTGCCCAAGAAAATCATAGAGAATGCAATGACTTTGATTTGCTTTCAGTGTTGGCCTGAAGGCAGCCGTGGTTCAGCACAAGCAGTGGGCAGCAAAGGATGGTATTGCTGATCCCAGTCTGGCTCACCATTACAGACCCAGCAGAAATGTCATTTTCTATATTTCTAGGACACCACTCATACAGAAAACATTCATGATTAACCTTACATTAGGTACGGGGCTATCATTCTATGATATGCATTTTTATTTCCTATTTTTTAAAGAGAAAAAGGAGAATCATATAGCTTTTTACATTCAGTGAATCAAACTCCTTATAATTAGGACTGCTGGTTTCCTAGGTAACAAGGACCTAACTCTCTTTTACGTGAAGTAAAAATAAAGAACAGCTCCATCCAGCTACCAGTGTGGTGTGGGCACTGCAAGCCAGCGACAGGATGGTGCTGCAGACGTGGTGGAGCTTGGAGCACCCAGGGCAGCTCTGCTCTGCTGCCAGTGCCACCTCACTGGAGGAGGGACACACAGCAGAATACTGTCTCCAATCCAGCCAAAATCCTGGATGTGGATAAGGTGTAGACAGGGATTTCTCCAGCCTTCCCACTGGTGCCTGTGTCCCCTTGGCCCAGGACTCCACTGCCGCCACCACCCCTCTTTCTGCAGGAGCAGCATCGCCCACACCCCTCCCCAAGGGCTGCAGCCTCCTCTGTGATGACTTCACCTCTAATAATAACTTCCAGAGCCCCATGGACTCCAGAGGAAAATAAACTCAAGTTACTTTTCCCTTTTACACTCCTCTTATTTTAGGAATTTGATGTGGGTGTAAAAGAAAAAAAGGCACACCTATCATAGCTGGAAAAAAGAGCTTGTGGGTATGATGTGACTCTGGCAAGCACAAACTGAATCACAGGAGGATCTGCACCGACCCTCTAAAGCAGTAATTTGCCTGGGCCAGGCTTCCATAACAGATGTTGCCATTTATATATGTAATTTAGTATTGCGTTTTCAAATACATAAGGGGATGTGAGTATGTATGTATGTGAGTGTGTGTGTGAGAGTGCATTTGAGTGTGCAAGAGTGTCTGAGAGTGTGGCACAGTCATTACACAAAGTCAGCACCTTTGCACCAAGGTCTGCGCACCTGGAGAGCTCAGATGTCCCAAAGCCCACCAGTCACTTGTAGAAAACGTGAACCTGGTCATTTTCTGGATGGTTTCTCCCTCTTCCTCTGCTTCTGGAAACCCAGAGCCAGAGCCTGTCTTGAGAGCAGCTGAAGTGACATGGCCAAAGGGACAGCTCCTCTCACAGACAGCCTGACTTTGTACACCCCATATGATGTGTAGGAAGTTCCTGGCCTCCCTCTGTCACCAAAGTCTGGGAGATCTTTTCCAATCAAAGGACCATGAACTTCTGCAGCCCTCAATATACTGTATTCCACTGTAGATGTCAGTTCAGAGTCATTCATGCAGTCAAAAAACCTGGTTACATTCACAAATCATCTAAGCATCTGAGCTACCAGGATTTCTTTTGAACAAAACAAACCCAATTATCTGCACAACATTGGACAGGGGGTTGTTCACTTCTGCAGAAGAATGCCTGTGATGTTTAAATGCTTTCCAAGAAAAACATTTCCTTTTTTTTTTTTTGTTTTACATCCAACCACAAAGCTTCTTCCTTATCTATTAGGAATCTTTATTACAGATAAACTGATGAGAGAATGAGATAGGCTGAGTAAATCTGCAACTGCTGCTATACTATAAGCCAATAGGGAAAGAGATACAACTCACTTGAGCTTCCAAGTACTGCTTTGAGAAGAAATGTGGCCATCAGTGCAGTGCTGGTGTTGGAAAGGACCTGTGGGCAGCCTGGGAGGGTCTTTACCTCTTCTGCTTCCCCACTTGACCTTGCTGAAGGAAGCTGCCTGGGTTCAGAGTAACCTAAGCAGGATGGTCCCTCACCTGCATCAAGCCATGGTGAGTGACACTGTGGATGCCAGAACTCCATGTGGGCTCAAAGGAAGAAGAAAACAGGACAGAAGGGCTCACAGGGATACCCAATACCTGGAAATCACCATGGCTTAGGAAGTCCCCACACTGGAAATACTTTGGATGTGGGAACACATGCAAGAGACCGTCACACTGTTCTCTCCCTAGCTTTGTCACAGACACTTTTACCTGACTCACCTCCTCCTCTCCACTCTCAGGTTGTGTTTACCTCTGCATTCCAAGAACCAGAGCATCTTGCCAACCACTGAATTAAGGTTTGCTTGTCTGGCTTCTTAGTTGAAAACACAGAAATGCTATATTTGACAAGTCACTCCTTTTGCTTCCAGACGCTTTTCAGACCTGTTTCCCCACTCCTCCCCCACATGCTTTGGCCAGTTATGAGCACCAAGGAAGTCTTACAAGGAAGATTTTCAACCCAAGTCTAATGTTAAATAAAGCTCAGATTCATGGGACACTCTACATAAACCCAGCAGACACATAATGTGGCATGAGGCATTTGCAGAATCCACTTTGAAAATCCACAGAGGTGCTTAAAAAGACATCTACCCCGATCAAAGTGATTTATATTTTTCATGAGTGAGAAATTTGCTTACTAGTGAAGAGACAAATTTAATTTTTAATTTGATCCCCATCAAAACAATATTTTCTTGTTGCTATGACAGCTGAAAGGAAAACCTCTTCCCTTGGCAAGAGCCAGCTAACAGCACTGCCGCACATCCCCCAGCAGCAGCTCAGGGAGGGAACACAGCCATGTGCATCATTTTTGGCTCTTGGTGGCTTTGATTTGATGGGATTTTTTAAAAGGACGTTCTGAAGCCAGGAGGTAGAAAATGTCTTTGGAGAGACTGAGGGGAAAGAGCTACAGAACATGGGAGCCTCGTAACACCTGCAGGACCGTGGACTCTCCACAGCACAGATCATTCCAGGGACCCTCTGGGCTTCACACCAGGCTCCTCAGACCAGCTGCCCTGCACCATAACCCAAACTGCACCTCTAATCCAAGATGCACAATGCTGGGAGGGGAGAAAAAAAGACATCTGCTGACCATCAGTAGATATGGCAAGAGTCCAAGAACAATAGCAGAAAGGGCTTAAAACCATAACCGTTCTTTTCCTTCCACTCCTCCTCCATGGCTACCATCCTTGCAGTACTGAAGAAGTGCCCTGATGAATAAATATCTTCTTTCCCTTAGCAACAGTTAGCAACAGAGTCATGGTTTTTTTGCCTTGCTCAAAAGAAACACATCTCAAACCAACATAGATGATTTAAACGGCAATAAATATAGGACGTGGGTGTAATCAAAAATCACTGAAATGCAGCTCGCACTTTTTAGCCTGGGTTATTTTAAAGCACGAGCAAAACTGCCAATGATCTGTAGAAAGAGCAAAGAGAGGGCTAAAGGGGAAAGGAAAATCACAGCAAGATTTGAGGAGGACAGAAGGATACTGTCCATTCCTCCTGAGCAAAGCCGAGGCCGGAACAGCGACAAAACCTGAGGTTTGCCTTCAGCCTTGAGTACAATTGGAGTTTCTGCAGCAGATTTCACTTTACACAAACTGCAAAGGTCGCATATAGTAAAAAGTCTGTTAAATCCATAACCCCAGTGCACAGCAAACGTATTCTTTTCACGGCTCTATTCCTTTAACAGTTCATTTAAGATGTCTGCCTTGCATTTTTCCATTTGGTGTTGGGAAAAATGTTTTCTTTCACCTGGCATAGAGCCCAATTCAACAGAAAAAGAAGTCCCTCCCCGTTTCCATGGGGCCCTGCAGTGTAAGACATGGGACTGATTCTACCTTTAAGCAGGCTACTTTCAGCTCTGCCACCAGTGTTTTGGCCCCTTCTCTTTTGCCCAGGCTCTTTTCCTCCCTATCATTTAGATGATGAGTTAATCCTTTGCTGATTCCTTGATGCTACCTACCATCAAGGGCAATTCCCTACCACCACCTCTGCTCCTCTAAGGGTTGTCATCACCACCTCCACCACAACCCATGAGAGCCAATTCCCTGCAGCCCTTTCCATCCACATCCTCGAGCCTTGGTCCCAAAGAATGCAAAACTCTACTGCCACCAGCAAAGCATCACAAGATATGGGTCTAGCTGGGGTTTTGGTGACACCTCCCTGCTCTTTCTCCACCAAGAGAAATATTCCTGATTTCCATACAAATCACAACAGGAATCACAGCTGGACCACAGAACACAGCCTAGTTTCTACCCAAAACCGAACAATGCCAAATATCACTAACTGCAAAACAAAACCACAGGTGATGTGGCACTGCTGGAGGGTATCTGAGGGTCCAGCAGCGTGGGAAAAAGCAGATCTTTGGGATGCCTGGCTCCCAAGGACACAGGGGGAATGGCAACTGGAGCCAGACAGTTCCAACGTGTCCTGATTTTATTTCTCTAGAGAGAAATCAAATATGTCACAGGTAAAAAAATATCTCAGAGAGATAACAGCATTTGGTTCCTGCTGAGTTTTTCAGGATAAAAAAAGTGATGAATTTTTTTTATTGTTTTTATTTCAGACTGAAGCTGGAGATGGCAGAAGGCATCTCTGCAGCTGAGGAAGCCCAGCTCCCCAGCTGACGCTGTGCAATGCCACATCCTCTTCTTCATTCTGTTCTATTCCAACAATGAAAACCCGTTAGGTGCTTTTATCTAATTAACCATTGACTTCAGAGAAGCAGTGCTCTACTCAGTGATTAACTGAGGAATGATTCCCATGTCACACTCCGTCAGGACACGGCGTGGAACGCACGTCACAGGGCTGTGCCGTATGGATTTGCAGCTAAAATGACTCAGTAGAATGATGCCAGCTGTGCTGACTGAGAATTGGGCTGCTACGTGGCTTTCTATTGCACGTAGATGTCTAAATCCCTAAGCCTGAAGTAAAAAAATTTATAAGCTTCAGGTAGAAAAGATCTTCTCCCAAATCCTCACCGTTTTTCAATCCTAGTTTCTAACATATTATACTCTTTCTGCATTTAATGTGCCCGTAAGGTGGGGATTAGGCAGACATTTGATTACATCTTTTATGTTTATGGCAATTTGTTTCCAAACTCTTACATATTTTAATTAAATGCTACATTTTTACCATCTCATCCCCGAATTGAGAGAGAACAGCAGAGGAAAATCCGTCCTCAAACAGAATTTACATTTCTAAAGCACCTTTTTCTGTGCAAGCACCTTAGGGCTACTGCATAAAATCATCCTGAGCTGCCTTAAGATGTATCAGTGCAGACATCAAAGCAGCTCTAAGAGCCAGCCTCACGCAGACCTGCACACAGCTGAGATCACTGGGTTTCCAAGCACAAAACAAAACAGTTCCTGCCAAAACCAACCATCGATCCCCTCAAGAGGTGGCTGTGGGGAAAGTGAGAGCAACAGTGAAGCTCCAGCAGTAAAACCCAACCTTTGCCTTTGAGAAGGCTCACAGGAAAGGGCCTGGTAGCCAAAAGCATGGCAACTCCATTCAGTCCCACAGCCCCTTTTTTTGGCATTTCTGATCACAAGAGGAGACACCGCTGTGCTCCCATGAAGCTGAAGGGCAGCTGAGCATTCCCAGTGAGGAGATCTCAGCAAAGCCAGTTCTCCAGAACTGGAAATGACCAAATCATCTCCAAAGGTAATCCTCCCTCTCTGTAAAGACTTCCAGTGACTGGGAAATGTAACACCATTTCCTTAAAATCTGGATTCTTCTCTTAGGTTGCAGTTGGGGTCACCCCATCCCTGGCTCGGTGAAAGGCCACACATCTGCATGCATCATCTCCGTGGTCATTTTGCAGAAGGACACAACCCAAAATTTGTCTCTGCTCAGCATTTATGATCAAAAACATTGATTTTGAAGCCAAATTTTAATTGCAGGTTGGAAATTGGAAACATATCCTATTTTAAAGTCCGGGTGCAGCAGAAACCATTCTCAGAAGCTGCCAGATCAAAAAGACAGGGAATCTTGTAAGATTAGCTGAGCTCTGCAGCTTAGCTTTTTGGGGCCAAGACAGAAGAATGATATCAAATTTTTATAAGTTAAGAAACTCAAGTCTGGCTTGAACACCGCCACATCACTGCAGTCCATTGGTATGGATTCAAACTACATAAGGAGAATGCTAAAAAAGGTTTAGCTGAAAATCTCACAGGTCAGCTAGCATCAAGGTCGAAGGTGCAGACACTCCTGTGCAGACACAGAAAACAATGAATCAGTAGCAAGATCCTTGTTTCCTGCCTTCCTGCAGCTCTCTGCCCATCCTTTCAATGACACATCCAGTGATGCTGTGCCTCATTTGCTGCCTCCCCATCCTACAGCACTCAGGGTGGCATGGTGAGAGGAGATCTCTGCAGCTACAGATGGTGCCACCTGAGCTGGCAGGGCACCCCAGCTGCCTGTGCCACAGCCAGCTTCAAACCCCTCAAACACCTTGGGGGAGGTGGGATTTAAATCATTGATCACCCCTGGGTGTGCCCTCTGTGCTGGGCTGAAATTTCACTCCTTGGGTTACCATCGTTGGAAGCACTGTGCGTGCACCGAGCGTCCCACTGCAAACTCACTCATTGCTCGCATCCAAACAGCTTCACTTTTCCTGGATCACACAAAGGCATTTCCCAGCAATAACCATGGCCAGGCCAAATTTTGGCCTTCCAGCTGCTGTTGTTGCCATCAAAGAGCATTAAGAAGATGTAAAGCCGTGTTTCACTTTGCCTAAAAAATCCCACAAAGGCCAGACAAATTTTATTCAAAGACTGTTATCACAGGTCTAGCACTGACAACCACTTTCTTGGTCCCTGGGAAATTCATGACATGACTTCCCCGAGGTCAGGATTTCACTCCAAACTCGGAAGAGTTCAGGTCAAAAGGAAAGTTTCTGCAGTTGCTGTGTGCGCCCGAAGGAGCGGCTGGAGCAGGAAGCCAGCGTTTAACAGCACTTGCAGCCCTGCAAAATTTTACAAGACACAACCCTCGCATTAGAGGATCCATTTCTTTCTTCATAAAATATACTGGGCCTTTCCACAAACTCCTTTTATTGGTCCATTTGGCTACTCACTCCTTTTATGAACTACTCAAGCTCCTGGATCATCTGGAAAAGCCGAGGGAGATGGTGGAGCTGAACCACAACGATATGCTAGCCATGGCTAACAACCCTCTACTACCAGGGCTCAGGCTTTGTGTGCCAGCACACAGGGTAGCTGGATTTCATCCCCTGAAAGGAAGCATGCAGCATCTTTTTAGCCCATTTCTTCTCACTGCCTACAAGGTTTTGGAGTCCCAAAGTGGAGATAAATCCCCCAAACCCAGGTGCCTTTACGCCTTTCAGTTCAGACCAAAATCCACTTGGCAGCAAACAAGCAGTTAAGACTGAGATTTTTTTTAAGCAGCCTCCTACATCTCTTCCATGGGGGTCCTTTAATTGATCTTGTTAAAGAGCAAGCTTGCATGGAGGTCCACATGCTAACATAACATATTTTAACTGTGTATTTAAATAGTTTCATTTCTATTGACACTGGCTAAAGTGAGTCCTAGGGCTTGCTGTTGTTAACTCTGTTAACAACAACAAACAACCACTGTTTGTGCTTGTTTCCAACAATTTCGCAACCACTATTTCCCAAGGAGATGGGTACCTGAGGCCCTCTATGTGCTAAGTCCAGTATTTTGTGGTATGGTCAGCACTGAAAAAACACCAGCAAAGCCTTACAAGAAAGGAAAAGCCAAACAGCACGAGCAGATAGGTGCCTGGCTCTACACATGTGCTCCTGCCCAAAACCCTGTAGCCAGCAGGGCAGAACCAGGGTCCTGTGCTCCAGGCTGTGGTGCTGCAATTTGCTTTTGGTCCCAATCCTAGAGCTGCAACAGTTCATTCCCAGCAGCCTTCTCCCAGTACTTCTCAGCCCACCAGCAGAGGCAGGAGCAGCTAACTGGTGGTGGCAGCACACTGCTCTCACAGCCCCAAACCCACACAATCCAGGAATCACCAAAATGGGACAAAACATCCCATCCCAGAGCCCAGCTCCAGTGACACCTCCAGAAAAGTAATTATCCAGGCACAGCAATATAACAGCATCTTTACCCTACTGAGAAGGTGCTTGGCAGCACATGGGCCAGCCTGCATCCTCGAAATTACTCATGAATGCCATGTCTGAGCTGCAAAAAGCCCCTGTGAAATAACCAGCCAGGGGTGAACACTGCTCGTGACAATCCCATGGAGAGGCTGTTTTAAGCCGTGTAACAAGGAGCTCTGCTGCCCTCCCAAATAGCAGGAGCTACTTTAAAAAATAACCTTACTATTGTAATCTTGGATTACTCCCTACCACTCAAATCCATTTCATCATAATTAGCACCCATTATTATAAAGCCCCTCCGGCATTTCCATATTTCTCTGATCATTACACTCCACAGATACTCTGCAGCAAAATCCACCCAGCTGTGTATTTTGCATAAACTGGTTATCTTGAACCACGTCCTCTCATTCTTGTTACCAGGTCCATATTTTATACAGCAGTGTTGACACTTCCAACCTCTTGCAGGAGCCCTGCTTTGAGAGATTTAGATTAAGCCCAATGCAAGCAGCTCACTGGAGGAAATCTGAATTCCTCTTCAATTAATTACTAAAATCTGAAAATTCAGCATGGCATAGTATGGTTTTGCCACGAAACACATCATCCAAAGCATGGCACAAAATCCAGCTGCCCAGAATACTTTAATAGCACTACACTGCAGCCAAAAGCCCATAAAGGACTTGGCTTTGGAGTTCTTTATTCCCTCTTAAAAGAAAAACACAAGATGCACTAAGAGTTAAACTAGAAACACACCTTGGCAGTGTCTGAGCAATTGGCTAAAGGGAACAAAAATGACAAAAGTCCATTTTTGTTGGAAAAAACTTATTACAGAAGATGAGGTGGCTGCAATCTCTGTGATCATCTCTGGACAATGAAGCACACACCTCTGTACCTCCAGGATGGGATCCCTCCCCTGGCAAGCAGGTGCTTCATCCTCCAACTAACAGTGCTCCAGCCAGCATCCAGCCCTTCCCCAGCATCCTTGGGGCTAGGGTGCTTCCTGCACCAGGCACAAACCTCAGTATTTTAAATTTCCTTGCACAGATAACTCCTACAGTGAGGATAAGAACAATCTCAGGGACTTCCACAAGAACCTCGCAACTCCACCAGCTCTGGTGCTGCTGGGAATGAGACCTCAGCACTGCAAACTCCAGCACAGAACCCCCAAGCCCCCAGATCTGCTGCTTTTACAGAGAGGACTCTTAATTCTACACCCTCCAATATTATCCATCTTTCAAGATCTTTCCTTTGCTCGGGTAGTTCCCAGCATCCTAGGCTGTCACCAGACTCTGTGCCTTCAACAAGATAAAGACTGCAACCCTTCACTAGCCAGGGCCTCTTCATTTTCTCCTCTCAGCACACTTCAGTCCCTTCTGAAGCTCAGCATAACAGCAGGCAAAGCATTAATCAACACAACATGTGCTTCACCTAACTTCAGCAACCACTACGAATATTTAAGTTTTACATTATGTGCTGGGATTATTTTTATAGATACGCCACCCTGTGTCTTTTTATATACACACTCACACCCCTATGTAAGCAAACACACACACAGAGTATTTCATTTCTGCAAACTATAATTTAAGCACAGGGATTTTTTTTCCCCTTCGGGCAGCTGGAGCAGCAGCCGAGGAGCACAACAGCGATGCCGAGTGCCCTCTGCTGTACGTGAGACAAATGCTTCTTTGTTTAAAAATATTCTTTAAATACTTGTAACTTTTCTTAGGAAAATATTTATTAACATGACATTTGATCATTTAGAGCGCAACATGCAATAATGATGCCACCAAATTTCTCCTGTCAGACTGAAAGATTCATGTCTCTTCCAAGTTACATCAGCAGAAAGTAAATAAGTCTGGGCTGGAACTGCACAGGGTCCAATGTGAAAATGTTTTATTTATACACTTGAAAATGACAAAGGGAGATCAGAACAAACAATATAGCTTTATTATTCAGGCATTTATCAGATAGCCTTCACACTTCAGCAAATCCCACATCTATTAGAGGTACAAGCTGAAACTGTCACGTGGCAATGTGAAATCATTTTTCTATTGTAAAGCAGCATTGTTCCTGCTACTGGAAGGAAAGATAATATTAAAACATATTCAAATATATGTATTTCAAGCTGCTACACCTTGTAATAAATTATGCACTTGATATTAAAAATCCAAGCTGCGCTGCACAAACCTGACTTTAGAATATTAACTTTTATTGTCTCCTCACATCTCAGTTCTTCTCACATCTGACATTTAAAGGGACTGCACTTCAGACACGTGGCCTTTATGGCACCAAGCACAGATAATATGGCCTAGCCTCAGCACTGTGATGAGTGCTCCCACTGTTTGACAGCTGAGAAGAGAAAGGGAATCAGCCTTGTGCCCATCCTGCTGCTACTTCTTCAAATGTGTAATTTCAAACAAAAGTCTGACTTTGATAGAATTGGGGTTTTGCAAAATCAGGGATTAAATCATCTGCTAAGAGTCAGGGCAAGACAGAGAACACCGAGCCCAGCAACATCTCTGCACAGGGCTCCACCTCCACCCAAGGCAGAGGGATCAAAGAGCAGCCAGGTCTTTCTCCAGAGAGAAAACCCTGCCATGACAAGCACCCAGCAGCCTAGAGAGGTCAGAGCAGCACTGTCTGCATCAAAATCCCAGTTACTGGCACCGCAGTGTATTTTCTCCCTCTCTGTGTCACGCTCCCACAGAAGGAGACATCTTTTTTTAACCTGTCTCTGTGCAATACCTCAGCTCTGCAAGCAGGGCCCATCTGCTCCACAGAGCTCCATGAGGACACCTCCACACTGCCCTTGGAGGGTGGGAGGGGGGCAGGGGGGGGTCCAAGCACCCTTGGGTGCTGGCTGGAGATGCTCAAGCTCCCAGGTGCTTCCACACAGCTACCCTGTCCCTGTCGGGTCAAAGAGCTGACTGTCCAACAGCACAGTCACACCAGAACAACTGGTTCCTCATCCTTTCCAGTGACTCACTGCAAAACCTCTCAATTTCCAGCATTTGTATTCACTTCACAGCTTGGATTTCCTAGAGGAGGCACTACCCAGGGAAACAAGCCTCCTCTTATGCCCTCCTGTAAATATGTCCACATGAAACTGATCAAAAATATTCCAGTTTATCTTTTTAAACAAAATCTTTTACCAGCATTTTTTTCTGCCAACAAAACGCTGTGTTTTTTTTATAACTTCTCATCTTGCTCTTCTCAGAGATTCTTGTCCTAGATTCCCTGTCTTGGTTGAAGGCCAAGCATCACTAGCTGAGCCAGAGGGAATATAAAAGCATCTTTCTAAGACGCTATAGAAAAGAAGAAGAATTGGACCCTGGGAGACAATTCGCTTTTATGCCTTGAGTATTTAAGGATCAAACACACATTTGTGAGCTGACACCAGGTAAAGAGGTGGCTTTGAGACTCTATGGCACCTAAAGAAGCCTCTCAAAGCATCTTTTTACCAACTAGAGCAAAAGAGAAAACAAGGAGCAGTGACACAACCCCTAGTGTGGCTGCCAAGCCCCTGGGGACAGCAGGGCTCATGGGCCACTCCTGGTGACACCACTTGCCACCACTGTTGGCTTGCAAAGCAAACAGATGAAGGCAGGGAAACAGGAACCACCCAAGACATGCTGAGGAGGTTTCCTATGGTTACTGCTGCCATGGAAATATTTTTTTTGGTGGCTTGATCTAAATAATCTCTGGCTCCTTGGCTGCAGTATGCTTCCTGCAAGGTTGGGTTGGATCCTTAGACCTTCACCCTGCCGCTGGAGAGCGAACGCACTGAGCAGTGGCCACCCTTGAGCTGGTCCAGGAGCATCTCAAACCTGAACTGCTGGCATTTTCCTCTGGACTCCCTGGAGCCTTTGACTTGGTTTCAAAGAGAAGAGGAGGAAAGAAAGCAGAGGGAGGGGAAAAGACATCCTTTACTAATTGCTCACAGCTGTGTCCGAGCAGCTCCCACTTCAGCTGCCAGGAGCTGCAGGCTCCCGCTCTCCCCAACAGGCTCCAGAGCAACGGAAACCCCTCACAGGGAGAGGGACTCTCCATCCATCCATCCATCCATCCACAGAGCTCTGCATAGGGATTTCAGAAATTATACTTACACACTCCCCTTATCAGCAAGAGCAGCCATTGTGTTTTTTATCACCGCAGCGGCAGCATGCACACAAGGGCAATGGATAGGGGATGAAATATTTGCTGCAACGGCTGAGTGCATAGTGTCTCCCTCCGCAGTGAGAATAATAATTGTCCCACTGAGCCCTCCAAGCGATAAGCTCTGGTATCAGGGTCCTGTGAAGAGCAGAGCCACACGTGGGGAAGAACCAGCCTCTCCAGCAGCAGAGAGGAGCACCCTGAGCTTTCTGTACACCTCTTGACCCAAGCACCGGGGAACTGGGAAAGGTTCTGGCCATTGGGGCTGCACTGATGCATGTCTGGGGTCTGCAAGCATGAGAAAAACGTTTACAGCCATGCTCACGAGGTTTCCCCTGAAATTAGTTTTCCTCACATCAGACAATTCTGCTAATGTTACAAATTCCTCCAACATTAGATAGTGACCGCAGAGATGCTACAAGCGCAGGAAGAGTCCGGCTTTCCTCCGCCAGGGCTGGGAGGTTATTCACTGGAGAAAAAAGCAAAAACCCAAATGAGCACCACAAATTGCAAAGCCAGCTGCCAAAGGTCTCAGCTGATACTATCGGCCATCCTTAAACTCGGTGATAGACTTATGAGCCAGACAATGAAAACGCATTGCATTATTTGAAGAGTGACTCACTGGTGTAATAAGGATGGATTACTGGGCGGGGGTGGGGGGGTGACGGCGGGGAGAATGTCTTTGAAAAAGTGCAAAAGACTGCAGATTGACTTTTAAAAAGCAAAAAGAAAAAGAACAAAACCAAAGAAAAACTCTTGAAAACACTGAACAGCCTCTCTACAGTCAAGAGCAACAAAGAGGAGGGCAGCGCTCAGTGGGCGTCAGCCAAATAGCTGCGCCCGGCCCCTCCAGCGGGGATCTGGGCTCCAGCCTTTATCCCACCAAAGCGGTGGCTGGCAGCTCTTTCTTTCACGCCACACAGCCCTGGTGACAAAGCCCTGATGCAAACCCTCTAATAAAGCAATGTGGGTTCTCCTGCCTGCCCAACAGCAGCACAGCACCGCCGGGTTCCAGTGGGACGCAGCCCGTGGGGATGCAGCCGGCCGGGAGCGCTGGCAGGGCAGGAAAAATCAGTGAGGGGATGGGGATGACAGCTCAGCTTTGCATGTCATAGGACCAGGGCAACTCTTCATCTCCCACCTCCTCCCTCTCATCAGCTCAGCAGAGGCCTCAACAAGCAATTTAAGCCATTTCCCTGGGCTGGGGTGGATGCACAGGGAGCTCAGGACCTTACACATCCAGAAGCACAGAGCTGTTCAATCAGTTCACCATGTCCCACTAAACCACAGCCTACACAGCTCCCAAATCCATAGCCACAGCCTCCAGCACCAACAGCTGTCTGCTTCTAGGAGATCCCAGTGCAAGCCAATCCATATTACTCCCACATTTTGTGGGTCTCTCTCGGGCAAATCCATCTCGAAAGGCTCCATGAGGGAACTCTGCTCTGCCAGGGTCTGGCAGTGCAGCCCCTTGGCTGAGGCATCAGGAAAGAACTCACCAGCCAAATTCTGCCTTCGGGATGGCAAACCCCACTCGGGCATACCAGGCAGGTAACATTCCACTCTTTGCATACCAAGAAGCAGTTGTAGTCATTTAAAAAAAAAAAAAATAGCGGAAAAAAAACCCCAAACAACAAAAAAAAAACCACGACCAAATTTTAAAATTATTTGTTTAGAAGTAAAATGTCACACAAACGCGGAATTCAGTGTGTCTCCTCTGCAGACAGCTATCCATCATTATTCACAATCACACCAGAAACAGAATAAACCCCAAAAATCAGCCCAAATCCCGCAACAGCTTAGAAGTGTTTTTTCACACCATTGATAAAAATAGAATTGCACAAGGCCACTTCAAATCAGACAGAAAATCTACCCACACTGCCTGTTCCCTAGGAGAAATTCTGCTTTTCTGCCTTTTGCCAGCAGCTCAGTGGCAATGGAGCTGGGCAGAGCAGCTCCAGTTAGAGCAGCTGCAGAGCAGGGCTCTGTGCTCAGCTGAAATTCAATCAACAAGTGCCCAAACTCCTTTGAGTTCCTGCAATACAATCCTGAGTGGCTTGTAAAGGACTTCAGACAGGCTCCCTGGGCTTGCCCGGAAACAAGGACATACCTCACCTGCTCTTTTGTACATCGCATACAAAAAATTAAAGAATTTATTTTAGGCTTTTTGCCAGGGACAACACTGCCTCTGACACTGTAATGCTCTGGTAATGTGGATACTGTGTCTCCTAGCCAACACAAACAGGATACCTTATCAGTCTTGGCTGTTTTAAGCGCTGTTTCAAGTGCTGTTTCAGCAGCAGGGCACAAAGAAATGGAACCTACAAGTCAGAAAAAACGGTTGGAAGTTCCTTAAATGCAACTGTGCACTCAACATTTAGGAAGAAATTGTGCCAGGGCAGGACAAAGCTGATACCTACACCACAATCCATCCAAAGCCCCATCCCAATGGCCCGGCTGCCCCGTGGTAGAGCTGCTGTTGGAACAGTGGGAGCAGCACGAGCCATCACTCATTACCCTGCCCTCTCTACTACCATGGAGGTGAAAAGCCCCCCAAAAAAGTAGACCTGATTTTCCAAACACTTACACAAGTGTAGGAAAATAGGACTGCTGAAGTCATTGATGCCAAGGGCACACTGCAGCATCCCCCTGAGCTGAGTTTCTGAGCACACAGCAGCCACCCACACCAAACCTCCCTGGGCACAGGGGCTGAAGGGCACTGACTGTCACTGAAGAACCTGGCAGGGAATGGCTTCTCCTTTCTGAACCTGTGACCAAATAAACACACAAAAATAAATTAAAAACAAGCTAATGATACCAACTGCTTTGTGAAAGGCTTTAAAATCAGCAAACAAAACCAACCTTTGATTTTTTTTTTTCTTTAAATCCTCTCTGCCAGGGTGACAGTATCTTTGGGCAGCAAGTGACTCCTGCTCACCCCTAGGGACAGGCACAGGTCCCCTAGGGCTAGCAGCACTCTGCAGTCCCTCAGGACTCACCTCAGGAGGGCTGTGATGGATCTGCACTGGGCTAGACCTGCCCTGGCGGAATTCTGCCCATTTCAGCAGGTTCCCAGCTGCAAAATGATGAATTTTCTAAAACCTTCCAGGCCAGCACAATTCCCCGTGGCAGTGATAGGAACACCAGCCTATTCAAGATAAGGTATTGCTATTCTCACATCTCCAAATCCTTTCAAATAAACATGCAAGGAGGTGCAGAATATCTGAATCCTAAAGAAGAGAGGCACAAAGCCTGTTATTCATGCCAGGAGAAAGCTGGGAGTGTGTGTGTGCAAGAGACATAACCTATGAAAAATGCTGAAAACATATGGAAGCAATAATCTGTACTTTTTTTTTTTTTGGAAGTAGAAACAAATGCTTCAGAATTCAGTGTTATTAGTTCATGTGCTGCATTACAAATATTATTGTTTCTGCTCTCTGGATGAGGAACTAGGCATCAGACTGGAGACCCAAAGGCACCCAGGGATGTGTACAGGAGCCTGCTGGGGTGTACCTCCCATAGGCAGGATCAGAGCCATGGGAATGCAGACAAAGGCTGCAGACACACAGAATATCTCACTGCTCATGCACAGCAATCTCCAGAGCACTGGGCACTGAACAAACACACAAATAAAACAAACATCCACTGCCACCAGCAACTCCCTGCCTACAGTCAACAAGGCAGAGAAGGGAGTTGCAAAGCGACTTGTGCACCATCACTCAACAACATCAAACATCACAGGGCTTCTGGTCCACCACCTCATTTTGGGTCACTGTCTCATGACACCAGTCTCTTTTCCTTGTCCATAGGTTTTTGTGATCCAGTGGTCAATCAGAACCCTTCGGGCTGATTACCTGGGATCTCCAGGCAGATCTCTGAGAAAATGAAAAGTTTGTCTTTGCAGACACTTCCTGATCCAGCAAGGCCAGGTGAGATCAGATTTAAGCAGGACTGAATACAGTAGATTATAGCAAGATTCCAAGTTATGGAAATAAATAAATGCTCAAAACAACTGTATGCAGCAAAATTTGTAAATATGGAATATTACTGAATACTACATCACGTCACATAAATTTGCCCTGGAAGGCAAGGGCCAGGCACTGTGTGCAGTACAAACACACACCACTGATATTAAGAGCACGACGTGTGACAGCAATGCATGAAGAGAAGCAGATCTCTTCCCTGGCAAAACGTGATTCCAAGGGACAAAGACTGCATGACGTACGCAAGGAAAAAGATGCCCCAAGAAAAGATGTAAGACATAATCTCACACTGCAACTAAAACCCTGGCAAACCAGTCTTTGTCTTTATGTCATGTTTATTACGGCTTTTCAAATGCTTCTGCAAACCAGAAGAATAACTATGGCAACAAAGACTTCTCCAAAGGTTTTCAGACTCTATTTTTAAAATTGTCTTCTCTGTCTCAGCATCCAAACTCCTTCTCTCAGAAACCAGCCGTATGCCACTGCCTCTGCAGGCTTTGCAAACCAGGTGGTTCATCCCCCCTTCCTCACACCAAAGCTCAACTACCATCCTGAGACCCGGCTGTGCTGCATCTATGGTTTTAGCTGGTGGGTTTGGAGAAGGCAGAGAGGAGCAAACAGCACGGTTTGTTGAACTGCAAGAGTATTTTGCATGGCTTTCTCCAGGAGCAAACAAACCATGGCTCCGTGTGCTAAACACATGCCAATCTCCCAACACCAAGGATCCGCTATTTTAACTGCGGCACTAAGGCTGTAATTTTACTTCACCCAGAGTAAATCTGAAATTAGTTCTTCACAGTAAGCTTAACAGCAGCAAAAGCCAACCATTTGTCACCTTTAAGGTTTGCATATTCACACTAATTGCACCGGGACTAGGTTATAAATTCCCTTCCCTGCTCCTGGACCACCTCCCTCGAAGGCTTTTCTCTGCAAGACATTATGCAAAAGACACTCCTAATGGCTATTCACTCACCAAACTCCAGTGACAGCTTTATTTAATGCCAAAGCTTGTTAACAAGCTGAATGGCACACAGTTTAATGTAATGCAGATCTGATTAGAAAACAGCAACCGGGCTCCTAAGGAGTTCAATTTTTATTGAATTTGATTTCCCTTTTTTCACACAAAGCCACCTTTATTAATGAGGATTTGGTTACGTACATGCCATTTCCATCTTCCAGACTGGAGCCCACACAGATGAACTCAGTCCTTCTGCACTTTGCTGACAGCCCACCACAGCAGAAAGCAATGGGAGGAGAAGGAGGAGTTGTTTCGCTGTTCAGGCCACGATAAATTCAAGGTTTTACTGGTTATAGTTTGATAGCTGTGTCTTCATGGACTTCACACCCAAGGAGGGTGGAATTCAATCTTTAGCCTTCTCAGACAAACCACTTACTTTTTCCTCTTTGGGGCTAAATGATTTAAAACTAAAAATTGAATTTCTGCCTTACAACAAGAAGCAGAGATCTGTGGCGTGCAGAAGAGAGCTTTGAGGGAGTAAAACGTAGGCTCTAGTTTAACTGAGACGTTTTCAATTCCTTGCTTCCACCAGATTAGCATTAAATATACTGACACTGCTACAGGATAATTCATCCACTACCTTGAATGTGGGATTATAATTTCAGAGTAAAATTACGAAGATTCAAAAAAACCCTTCAAAAACTAGGGATGTTATTTAATAATGTAACAATTTCATCATCTTTTTGCACATCACCTGCAGTACAGAGACCAGGCTTATTCTAAAGACAGTTCTGCAGAATATAATTTATTTTCAAGAGGTCTCCCTGTCTCAGGAAGCATGCTTTCTTTCCAGGAATGACAAATTCAAGGAATGCTCAGAGCCATCTCTGAGAAAAGCGGCTGTTAAAGCAACCTACAGGAATCTTCATCGTTTAACAAAGCAATCTGCCTGCTTGAGGGAGTGCCTGCACAGATCACACCTAAAATCACAGGTAAGTAGAAAATACACAGTCTGGCTTAATTAGGTATAGACAATGCCTGTCTCAGCAATGGCTTCAGTGTCTGCAAGTTTATAAATTCTGTCTCCCTGAAGCGTTATCACCACCCTGAATCTTTGATGCAAAAACGTCCCATTTACATTTATCAGCAAAACCCTGCTGTCAAAGGATTATAAAAAGCCCTACAAATTTCTACTGGTCAATTGATCTGGATCTATACCCCTAATCTGAGGATCTCCTTGTCTTCTTTCAGTCTCATTTTGCACGTTCAGGTGAGCAGCCCCACCAATCAGTGACTGCAACATCTCCCGCACAGAGGGCACAAGCTTCTCAGCACGTTTTCAACCTACAAACTACTGTGAATAATTTGCCTGCTTACCTATTCCTGGCATTAATAGACCACTGGCTAGTAAAAAATGAACGCATTTCCTCTCTATTGTGTTCTAGCAAATAGACTGACTTTATTTGGTTTAACTGCATAATTACACTTACATCAAGGCAATTAAATGGGAATGTCTGCAGGAGGGCTCTCAGCTCATCAGTCCTGGTGTAAGGAAACTTGGTGTAAGGTCTAACCTGCTCAGTGGGATGAAAACCTGGAGCACACAGGCTGCAATGCCTCTAGGGGCTGACCCCACCCACACCCAAAGGGTCTCCATCCTTCTCCTGGGGGAACACAACCACTTCTTTCCTGAGACAAAGCTGCTGGAAAAATCCACATTGTTTTAGCTAAAATTCTCTCCCATGTCTGGGGTTCCTCAGCAAAGGAGATGGTTATGGGTAGTCCTGGCAGGCTGGAAGCTCCTGCACATGGGGTTTGGCAGGTTCTGTCTGGCCTAGAGGCACAGTGTGCCAATGCAGAGGGCACAATCTGAAAAGAGCTGCAACACCCCTCTCACCTGACACTCCCCAGGTAGCTGTGTGCCCCTTCTGCTGGGCCATTTGGCCTCTGGTGGGATGCTATCAAAATTCACTTAATTCTTAAAAAGCTACTGCACAGTTGTACCCTCTGACACAATGAAACCTGAAGCACAGCCCCCCACAAGTCCTTGGAGCAGGGGAGAAACACTGTTGGTGACCATGGTTTTTCTTCTTATCCTGCACTAGAAAGTTCTCCTTGACACTTTTAAGTATTACAAAGCGGCTCTGCAGTGACACAAGGAAATCCAGGACAGCCACAGGACCAGGGCAAGCCCCACCTGCTGCTGTGCATCCCTCAGGACAGACCTCAGCCTATGGAACCCGTCCCACCACACCCCGGGGTAAATGCCAAAGGGAACAATGATTTGCAAGGCTAAACATTGAGATACAACTCAACAGGAATATATCAATCCCTCTCCTTGCTCTGAATCCAAGCTTTAATCTGGTGAGACACAGCTCTGAGAAGTAGGGCAGAGGCTGGGAGGAACGCCAAGCACAGCAGATGCTGGAGAAAAGGGTATACCCTGAAAAATAAGGTTAAAAGGTCGCCAAGGGCTCCCTGGCCTACTAAGGCTGAGTAGAGCTCCCAGGGCCCACAGCCCAGATTTAGTATCACCAAGTCCCAGGTCACCCATCAGCAGGAACTCATTTCAAGGCAGCAGAACATGGGGAGGGGAGAAGGGGCTGACCCAGGAGAAGGCCAGGGCTTGCTGTGCTTAGCACTATCAGGTTTGTGAAGAGACACAACAGAAATAGCCAAAACCACTTGTTCATTCCTACACACCCCCATCCATTTCAGCAGCTAAATCTCTGCTTGGCATCACTGACAGGAGATAAATCCAGCGACAGGGGAGGCAGGAGTTTCACACAGCGGTTTGGTGCAGACCGCCAGAACCCCTTCAGCCCCATTTTTCCCTTCCCACCCCACCCCACCCCACCCAGGTCGTCCCTGACAGGTGAGGGCGGCTTCAGCCCCCGGCATGACCCGGAGCAGCAGGACCAGCTCCTGACCGCAGCGGGGAAGCTGCGAGTCGGTAATTACCAAACCAGTTACCCCAGTCCCGCATCTGGATCCTGCTGCGCCCCGCACCGGCGGCGGCCACGGGCACACCTGTGTGGGGCTGGCCCGCCCGTGTCCCCAGAACCCCCACCGTGGGCGGGCAAGCAGCTTCGGACTAACACAAGCACTCCCAAGATAGCCACACCTGCACCCCGGATGCGCACGGAACCGGGAGGGCGCCGCAAAACTCTGCGAAGGGAGAGCCACGATGGGAACCAGCGTGGGGGGACGGGGGCGATGGGCCGGGGGACAAGCGGGGGTCTCGCCAGGCCTTACCTCCACTTGTGCAGGGCGAAGCCGGGGCACTGGTCCCCGCAGGTGTTGCAGGGCTGGCCCCGCTCCGGCTCCCCCGACGCCGTCAGCTGCAAGGAACAGCAGAGTCAGCGCCGGCTGCGGGACGAGGGACACGGGAACACGCACCTGGGGGATAAGGAAAGGAACACGCCCGGGGAAAGGCACCCGCACGGCTGGGAGAGGGCAGGGGAAGGGCTGCAGCGAGACGCACCCCAGGCAAGCGGCACACGGAGGCGGCGGGACCCGCCGGGCGCCGCGGCGCAGCCGGAGCGGGCGGCGGGACAGAGCCACAGGTTGGAGCGGGGAGAGAAGGGCGAGGGGCGAAGGGCGAGGGGCGAGAGACCCCCCCCGGCACTCACCGAGCGGCTGGAGAGCCGCTTGCGGGAGCCGCGGCCGAACATGGCAGCGCTCCCGGCGCGGAGCCCGGCGCAGCCCAGCCCGAGTGCGCGGCAGCAGCGGCCGCCCCGTCCGGGCCCGTCCCGCCCCCC
>VXBQ01014535.1:129601-157263 GCA_013400175.1 Phainopepla nitens
CCCGGCATGGACCGGGCTCCCCTGCCCCGGCACGGACAGGGTCCCCGGCCCCGGCTCCGCCGCCCCGCAGTCATCGCTCCCGGCAGAACTAACCGCGCTTCCTGAGCCCTTCCCGGCGCTGGCGGCGCTCCCACCGCGCTCGGCCGGGGTGGAGAGGGCAGCGCAGTGTCCTCGTTACGCTCCAGAGCTCGGGTGGTGATAAAGAAGCTGCCCTCCTGGAGGGCACAGGTGGGGCTCGGCAGGGCTGAAGGGCGCACGCTGAGTTACCTGCGCTGTGCAGGGGGATTTTACTGGCCCAGGCAGCGAGCGATCATCCAGGGCTCCTGCCGGGCGTCTGAACCCCACCTCAAGGAGAGCGGATTTAGCCCACAAACACGAGCAGGGTGCAGGAAAAACACTGTCACAGGAAATATATTTGCGGCCTGAGATGCTGGACCGGGACACAAGGCACCTGTTACAGCCCCGGAGCTCACGGTCCTCCCAGAGCTACTTGTGGGCCAGCAGGCCTGAGTTCCTGGGAGCTGTGATCCTGGGATCCCTGGGGCTGGTAGCCTGGGATCTCTGGGGCTGGGAGCCCCCTGCCCATGCATCAGCCCACTCTTACCATATATACAGTGCACTAAAAGCAATGCCCACAGCCAGCAACCACCCCGTGCCCCGGGGGTTTGCAATCAAGCGGCACATCTGGCACGAGGCAGAGCAAAATGAACCGTGGGGAGAGGAGGAGCAGCAAACGCTTCACAGAGCACAGGGCTCCTCGGAACCTCTTCCCCAGTGGGGCTGGAGCAGCTTCGCCATTAGCATTTCACAGCTTCACCCAGGGTTGTGGTTGTTTGCAGATCCTGTCAGCTCCTTCCCCTCCTTCCCTGCCTCTTTGTTCCCTTGTCTTGCTGCCTCACAGCTGGTTAAAATGGTAACTCTTTGATAATTTCTTTTTTTCATTTAATCAGTCCTCATTTTCGTCAATTCTTCTCTTGTATCTTCCTCCCTGGGAGGCTGAAATGAGGCTGGGAGCTGTGTAGCTCAGGTGGCCCTTTGAAGAGTATCAGGCAAAAAGTTTCAGGGAGATTTTCACTCTTTCCTGCCATAAATACTGTGCTTCCTTAAAACCAACAACAACAACAACAAACCCAACCTAAGGAAAAAAACTCCACATTGAGAATTTTATCGTGGAGAAAAATTCCTTTTTCACAGGCTTTCTTCATGGCACTGGGAAAATATTGAACGCTCCCTGCTCCGTTTTTCTGTGGTTGCTATTTTTACCTTTCCAAAGCCCTCCAAACTTCCCTCTATTGCTCCCTTCTGTTAAATTTCCTCATCATTTTCCTTCTTGGTTTCTCTCCCAGTTTCCAACTCATACAGTGGTGCATGAATATATTATAAACTCTCAAGGGAAGAGGCGATCTCTCCAAGTATACATTTCATCACACAGTGGGCAACTGGTTGCAGCCTGGGGTTTGACCTTGTATTGAAACCTCTCTACCTACAGCCTGTATCCAATGTCGAAACATTATCAGGGTGCTGAGTTACTGTTATCTCTGCAGAAGGGCAATGCGATTTCAGGGAACTTCATGCCAGAGAGGGCCTGAAAATCCCCAGCACTTTGGGCGTTTTACATAAGATTCAGCATATTTAAAACTCCAATTAAAACTGCTGAAATAAAAGTAGTATTGGGTACAGGACCTATAACAAGATTCAACGTGCTGTGGGAAATGCTTTAAAGGTGACCTCCAAATCCTCTTTAATTGCTCTGCTGTTGCAAGAGATGCTGTGTGCCCTCAATAGCAGGGCTGGTGAGGACATCTGCTATGAGTTTAAAACAGCAAATGTAAGTCAAAGTTGGAGGATAAATTCCTTGGAGGTGTGGCTGTACTGAATCACAGCTCCAGTCTTCTGATGAAGATGCAAGTCCTAAATTGCTACCTAAAACAAGGCTGGCTGGTCCCCTGCCTCCATCCCAAGCTGTCCATGAGGCTACCAAACTTCCCTGTCACCCTGCATGCCTGTATCCTCCAGCAGACACTGCAGGCACATGGGGTGACACAAGGAAAAGGCAGGAGAGGCTCTGAGCACCAAGGCTTGCATCAGTGTGTTCAGAAGAGGGAAGATGAGGGCTCAGCCTGGCAGTGCAGAACATGCAGATAAGAGGGGTGAGGGGTGCTCACTGCTTCTGCTCTGCTGTGCCTGCAGAGGGATTTGGGGAAATCAGGTCCACACAGAGCCATAAAAATGTTCAGGTAGCACAGACCCCAGTGAAGTCAGGTCCTTAGGGACTCCTGGTCACCTAAATATCTCATGGAAACAGCAATTTCTCTCTGCCCTGAGACATCCAGGGTAAATGAATTTGGGAGGACTCCATCCACTTTTAGGGATGCTCAGATAAGGAAACAGCCAGGCCAGAACATCATCTCTGGAATGCATTTGGGAAAGGGGGGGGGGGATACATTATCTCATTGCCCTGAATGCTCCTCTTCTCTTTCCTCCCCCAGAAAAGCTGCCAAGAGTAAAGATCTCTCAGGATATAAACTCCCACTCCCTTGTTCTCACATGTACAAAGGGGGTGATGCACCATCCTGGCATGGCTGGGTGGGCAGGGGACAGCAACACAGCTCCAGCCTTACCTGTGCTATCATGAAAGCTACTTTCAAAAGGGGATTTTGCATTATTATTTTTATAGACATGGAGATCTTCCTCTTGAGTGGAGGCAGACTCAGCCTGGAGGTGGGGGGTGTCAGATACTGCTGTCAAATAGGCTCAGAAACAGACACACATGTATAATACATGCTAGACAGTTTGTCTGACAAATTATTGTTTCTGCTGTCACTTAAATTGTTCCATACGTCATCTTCCCCTCCCATTTCTGTTTCAATCAAACCTGCCTGGGGATGACTCTCCTTCCAGCTCTTCTCACGACTAAACCAGTTTAAGACCCAATCTGCTCCATTCATGCCCTCTGAGTTGGTTCCATTTCCCTTTTGAAGTTGTGGATGGCCAAGAGGAGGAAAATGACAGGGATACTCTTTGCTTCCTGCTCCCTGTTGTACCCGATACTACAGAAATAATTATGGTGGAAATCAAAGAGCTCAGGGAAAGGTAAAATGCAGCTCCTGTGTTAGCTTTTGGTCACAAGGTGGGTGGAACAGGGACGGGAATGGGATAGATCTGTGCAGAAGAGCAGCCTGGGATGCAGGGCAGAGCTGTCATTAGGGCCCTGTTCTCCTGGTGACCCCTGTCCCCTGTGGGACACCAGCATGTGCAGTAGCAGCAGTGATTGTGTGCCCAGTGGGCAGTCCTTGCCACCCAGGAAGAGGAGCTGCAGGGCCACAGCAGTAGCTGCAAACAGGGGATGGGAAATATGGTGACAACTTGTGCCACCAAAGACCATGGAAAGTCTGCCTCCAGCTCTGGTCCAGCAATTCTGGAAGGGAGTTAGCTGGCAGACAAAACGTTTTTGTGTGTGAAGCCAGGAAAATTTGCTAGTCTTTCCAGGAAAGTGCCCCTGGCTCTTCTATCCTGCAAACCATGCCTCATGTCAGGAAATCACCTCCAAAATACTCACATGCAGGAAACTCTCAGTATCCCTCCATCAGCTCTGACACCCCTGTGCCTCTTGCAGTGCAGTCCTGACCATCAGCACCAAGAGAAAGCACTGGAGCAAGACAGAAAGCAATTCTCATTTTGATGCTGGACCCATCCATTTCTCCCCTCTGTGATGTCAAGGTGAATTTGGCTGTTACACACCGAGTCAGTCCCCTCGTGGTTCCTCCTGCCAGCAGTCTGTGCTGGTGAATTACAGCTCAACATGAATCCTGTCTCCATCTAGTACCCTGAAGGTAATAAGTGTCTGACTGTTATTAGGAAGTTATTGTCTGAAGCCTTTCAAACAGCAAAAGGAGGGCTTAAAAATACCCCTAAGTGGCACAGCTGCTGAAGGAGTGTGCTGGGGACCAGGCATCTAATTTGCTGCATCGTTTCTCCACCAAGCCTCCTTCTTCCTGGGTAAATGTGCCCCCATGAGGGTCTTTTAAGAGTTCTCAGTGTTTCCGCTCATTCCAGCTCCAAGATTTGCAATTACTGCAGGCAGAAAAGGCTGTGCATAAACCCCAGTTTGAGGTGGGGATATGGAATTTCAATCTGTGCTGTGCATAACAGGAACCCAGGCCGAGATGAATCATGCTATGTTGCTTCGGTTTTAAATTTTTTTTGCACTGCGTAGGATTTTCTGGGGCATATTCCATCAGGCACGTAATGGTCAGATTCACTCTAAACGTTTATTACATGATTACTTTGCAGTTCACACACTTCAAATGTCAGAAATGGCAACAAAAAGTGGGCTTAGCAACTTAACAAACCCTTCTACAAGTTTTGTAAATCACCATACATTTTCTGAGTGCTCTTTATCACAGCCATTTGACTACCACTTTTTTTGTTAGGTTTCTCTGTTCTGAGGTATTTTGATTAAAACAGTACTGAGTAATTTCACCTTTTTTCTTTCATCAATACAGTCATTTGTAAATATCCCAGGAATTTTTTTTATGTCCTCCCACCCAGGAATGCAAATGGCCATTATGTGCTCTCTAAGGTATCTCCAAATAACCCTTCTCCTTTTAACCTTAGGATTTTATTGTGTTAGTTGCTAGGTAACTGAGTAAGATTTATAGCCATCTATTGTTAATTTTGAAGGCGGTCTTCAATTTCCCTGTAAATAGCATTTGGGAGTTGGAGTCCACACCAATAAAAACTTGGAGCTCAGTCCCACTCTGTGGAGAGGAGCACCTGCTCTGAAACGCAGAGCCAAGTGGATACACAAAACTTACTCTCTCAAGAAGGGACCTGTCCCTCTCAAACTGGGCAGGCTGGGCATTGCTGAGGTGCTGGAGGGACCCTGGCCTCTGATGCCAGCGTGGCAGAGTGTCACAGGCTCCCTTCCCTCCCTCCTGCTTCTTTCCAACCCTCTCCTCATCCTTCAGGCTGTTGCTCCCCGAAAGGAAATGACAGTGCTTCAGCTTTTCCCAGAACTGTATTTCTCTGCTGTCAAGCTCAGGAACCCCTCAGCACAGCTCTCCCAGCCTCTCTGACAAAGAGGGGTGGGAGATGGCCCCGGTTCTGTGCTTGCTTAATGCCTTTCAATTTGAGGCTAAACAAAGTAATCAGGTGGGACTCTGCCAATTTGCACTCATCCTCGAGCTATAGCAACAAGTAATTTCCTACTCTCCCCTCTCACTCCCTGGAGCTCTCTTTGGTGCAGCAGAATTATTTGCTTTACGCTGTAAATTTGCACTTCTGCCATGCTACTTTGACTTTTCAGGACCATTTATGAAGTTAAGGAGAAACAAACCAATTTAGGGTGACTGGCAGAGAGGCAGGTGTCAGCAGGCACAGTAGGAGGTGAGCTGGCAGGAGTGAAGCCATCCTGCCCTTCCCTTGCCACGGCACTGGAAGTGTCACAGATGTCCTGCAATCCCTCACATTAATCATTCATTTGCCATCTTGCAGGTGGAAAGGTCCTTTTACTCATGTTTTTAAAGCTATTTTATTTTTCTCTTTTCATTGAGAGAAAGAAAAGGAGTCTTTTACTTACCATTTTACAGGGTTGAAAACTGATTATAAATAGGGGAGAGAAATGCCTAGCAAAACCAGGCTGCTGGTGGTAGCTCAGATCATGAGAAGCTGGCCAAAGGGAAAAACCAGAAAACTTTGTCTGTGGCCTTGAGATGCCAGAAATTGTTTCTTTTCTGGACACCAAGGTTCTCAAGTTTTATATTGGTATTATTTTTGCCTGCTGGAGTCCCCAGTTCTTTAGCCAACGCAAACAGCCCAGGACACACCTGTTGTCAAAAGCTTCTGATTCTCCCAAGTTAAATGCTGCCATACATTTAAGTTCTTAAAAGGCCCAAGCCATTGGGAATGATCAGATGGAAAAATGCCATTAGTGAAATCTGAACGCCAGTCGTACCTGGAAAGCTTCACATACCACTTGCACAATGTAGAGGAGAACTGAAGAGGAGGATACACTCAGGTTATCTTGGGCAACAGCCTCTCCAGGGCAGGCAGGCAGCTCTCAGGGGTTATTCCAGGTGAGCTCTGCACCAGCACAAGGCACACCCACTGCATTTTTCCACACAGAGCAGGATGAAGCTGTCGGTGTTGACAAGAGCTGTTGAAATGTCTTGAGGACACCCCACTTTATGCAATTCAGTCAGCAGAATTTAGAAATATCTCTAAAAAGTGGATCTGAAGGGTATCACCTCTTCATTTGCCCTACGTTGAGCAGCAGCTCAAGTGAGAGTCAGCAGAGTCATCTGCTGGGGCTTCCTTAGATCACCTGTACCACTGATGTGGGTGGATTGTCCCCCTGCGACACATGGATGCTCAGGGATACCCTGGGAGGAGAACAGTGAAGGAGAGACAGACAGCAACGTGTTTCAGCAGCTGAGCCCCAGCACAGGTAAGAAGAAAGGCCATTGCCTCCTGCTCCCAACAGACAAGGCTCAGACTCACCGTGCTGCTCCTGTGCTGCCAGGAAACAAACCTCCATGGCCACTGCTGCGCTACATCTCCTTTCAGCAGCTCATGGTTTGTTATTCTAGGTCTCAGTTGTTTGCCAGTTCAGCTATGCTGTGTTTTCTGAAGCAGGGAAAGCTTGCCACCAATGTGTACTGCTTGTTCCAAGCTCTGGCAAGGGGTCAGCCTCAATGGGAAGTGCAGAGCTGCATGCTCCCACCACTACACACGTGGATCCTGCTCCAAAGGGCTACTCAAACCTGGGACCAAGCCGAGACACTTCATCTGGGCAGTCCAAGCCATGCATGAGGCCACAGCTCCAGCCTCTGGCAGCATCTGGTACCTGCCTGCATCCTCTGCTGCAGGCGGCCTCCCTCCCACCTGCCGGGGGGGCTTGGAGGCTCCACTTGTATTTACAGCTACTTGTATTGCCAGTAACAGCAACTAACCTGGACATGCCTGCTCTTGCCAGGGAATTTGCAGGGAGCCATTCCCACCTCTCTGCTACCGGCAGCGGGAGCAATGAAAGCGTTTCACAGGCAATGCGCCTTTCTGTGTGGGGCTGGGGAAGGCAGGCAGCGAGCAGTGAATAGCTTCAAAGATGAAGCTCAGCAAGCCAGCGAGGATGGATTAGAAAAGGACAATGCAGAAAAGACCTGATTAATTTAATTGCTCATCTGAAATGTAGTCGCAGACTAAAGAAGGATGAAGAAATTATAAGCATATGAATGGAGCCAAGTAATGATTTTAAGAGAGAATATCAGAGCCCTGCCTCTCTCTGCACCCTCTGCCCCACATACAAAGGGGTTTGTATTCAGAGATTACTCCAGACTTCTGGCTCTTCTCCTCATACTGTCTCTTCAGAAACGGAGACACTGACTACCAACACATGTTTAATTAGCTGCAGCTTGATCCTGCTGCTGGCGGCTCAGACTGATCATTAGAGCCAGGCATGTGCCAAAGCCTGTGAGGAGATGTAATGTGGAAACCATTCTGCTCCCAGCAGAACTGAGGTTTTCCTGGTGGAAATGGATTGATGGGCATGGCCTCAGCCTCTGCACTTCATATCCTGCCTTGAAGGACCTGGATCAGCGTCACAAAGGAGACATGCATTTCTACCTCCCCTTGCTTAAAACGGTACCTACATCAGATCTTGTACTTACAGTCAACAGATCACATCTCCAAACACTTCAGAACCAATATTTATAACTAGAGAGAGGCAGAAGTAATTTAATGGAAAATTTCACAGGTGGTTTTTTTTTTGTTGTTTTNTTTTTTTTTTTAATTGGAACAAACAAACGGAAGAAACCTCCCCAGGAAATACAGTATAAAAGTTATTTGGGGTAGGTCAAAATACTATTCTTTTTTCTACTTTTTTTCCCCCCCGAAATCTGTGCTTATTTTGCTAATATTAAATAGCTGAAAAATTAAGCCAACTTTGAAGTGGAAACTCGGACTCTTCTGTGAAGGCTGAAAATAACTTCTTAACATTCTTCATCTCGCTATTGCAAAGAGAGGTCAGAAACTTGTCAACTAAATCTGCTTCTGAAAGGCTACAATTCCAATTGCCTGGATCACTTCACAGGCGAAAATACTTGGAAAATATTGGAGCGAGACTGACAGGCACCACTTTGGGTCATCAGCTTCTTTCTCCTGCTCAACCAAAGCTGGAGAGCTGCCTCCAGGAATTAGTACTGCAGAGGGACTCATCCCCTCCCACTATGTGACCAGCACTACCAAGGGTTGTGGCTTCTGGATGAACTCAAACACATCACTTACCTGATTGAAAGAATTCTCCATCTTAAGAGTTCAAGTGATGGGAGAACTTAGAGCATGGGCTGAGCCACTTCAGCTGTTAAGGACTCCTGGGTTGGGTTGAATTCCTGTGCCTTTGCCTGCTAATGGAAGGTGTCTCACCTCAGTGCTCTTCCCCTGACAGAATGCTTTCTTCTGAGTCAGCCCTCAGTCATCTGTTTGAGGAGTTGTGTTGGAAAGACACAGCAGAACAGGCCTCTCTGCACTCTTCAATATGATTTTTCAAAGCGTGGTTATGAGGAAAGAAAGGAAAGGAATAAAATGTCCTGATTTAGGACTAATTCATCGAGACACACCTTTCCAACAGCCTTCAACAAAATGCATTTTATTCTTCTGGAGAAGAAAAATGCCCATCCTTGGGGCAGAAGGCCAAAGTGATCCAGCAATCACCTGTGTCTCTGAAGCTGCACAGAAATTGAAGAAGAGTGCTGCAATTGCCATAGAACTTCAGCACAAAGCACACAGAACCTAAGCACTGAAAGTGTTAAAATGATCATTATACAGGGCTGGAGGGTTAAATACGATTCAGGGTCTGTATTAATTCCGCAGCAGCTCACATGTAAAGTCTTTGTAATAATTTATTAAGGATAAATGATAGAAAAGACACTTTTATGAGACTGGTCATTTAAAATAAGAATCGAGATTTTGAAATTTCTGCATGAGATTTCTGCATGTTCTGTTTTCTGCATCTGACAGTGTTTCAGACAGCACAAGGGAGGAATCCTCTCCTTTGAAAATACAGAAGCTGGAAAAGGCTGGACCTGCCAGCACTAAGAGATCTGCAGCATTGTCTGAGACAAAGCATGAGGAACAAATAAGAGAAGACAGAAATTGCAACTTCACTCTTACCTGCAGTATCTGGGGCAGTGGTGATGTAAGACTGGTTGCACTTCAGCACTTGATTGCCATCCTGGGAGGCGGTCCCTACATTTGCTTCCTTTTAAACCAAATTTCTCCTGCCTGAATCTTCTTGTATATTTGATACTATCTTTTCCAATTTAGAAAAGCTGATTTTTTTTTTCACATTTCTTTCCATAACACTGTAAGTGGTGTGGACCAGGACCACCATCCCAGCTCATCCTTCAAAAACATCTGCAAAATGAACTGCTTGCCTCCCTTACAGGCCAGGTAAAGGATGTCTCTGGTCATTGACCAGCCAGTCACCAAATACATCTGAACAACACATGGGACATCTCTAAGATGGGCTATTATGCACCTTGGAGCAGTCCTCTGGACAGAAATTTAGGAGCATGAGTCTCTCCAACCAGCAGGACATGAATGGGTGGTCATGGCCATTCTCCAAGGTGGTCTCTGGTCCACAGACTCCAACACAGGTTTGGGGCAGGGCTCCATATAAACAACATTCTTCCCATCCTTCACTCCTTTTGCATGGGACAGTCAAACCCAAACCTTGGAAATAAACACCAGCACAGAAAGGAATGTTTACCATTCAATGTATTATTCCCTTGTGTACAAAGTATTTTGCCTCTATAGTAGCACACAGGTATTGAAATATGATGACAAATGCAGCAAGACCATACAGACATGTCATACAGGTATTCTCATTTCCTTTTGAGTATAAGCAGAAAGAAAAGAAACACTGTACAGGAAAGTGCTTGCAAAAAAATACCCCAGTTTGTAGAAAAATAATGGCATTGATATACAAAACCCAGAGTTCTTTCCTGAACAAGAAATGTCTATTGTCTCTGATCCTCAAAATCTGCTCTATTTAATGATGACTGTTAAGGAATGCCAGGATCAGTGCTCTGTCATTTTTTCCCTTATAGTTTATTTCATATTTTTTTAGGTTCTGCTAGCTCTGTTAATAGCTGCTCTGAAACTGTACGGTAAAAATGAATGTGTACAGTCAAAATAGTATTTCTTTTTATAAATAGCCATTCACTTCACTTCACTTACAATGGTTAAGCACCACTATCTCTTTCTAAAGTTCATAGTGCAATTTTCCCTTTTCCCCTACAGAATTTATACATAAGCAATTATCTTTAGAAAATCACTATTCCATTATTACTCCTTTCCCCTTTCCCTTTTTTCTCTTTCTCTTTCCCTTTTTCCTCTTTCCTTCACCAGTTCTTCAGCTGCCAGGCTGTAGCACAGCCCTGCTCACCTGTGAGATGTTTCCCAGCTGACAGGAATCAGTCAATCCCTGACTGTCAGGCTGACAGGTTTCACTCCAAAGGCTGAGCACAGCCTGGCACACACAGGTTATGAATCCAGGGATCAGATCATTTATCACCATTGATCTGACTCCTTTGTAACACACTGATTACACATCCTTTGGGGAGCTCTGTAAAAGACTCGCACAAGATCCTGAGGTTGCGTTTGGTAACTGCTTGCATCCAAAATGGAAAGAGTTATCTGGAGTAGCAGATAAGCCTCTTTGGTTTTCCAAACTGCTGGTAATTTTGTGCTGAAAAGCTTCCTTTCCTTGTACTTTGTGCTCCTGGCTGCCTCGACATATAAGGTGAAAGGGCAGCATCTTCCTATCACTAAGTAAAGTTGTGGAGAAAAAGATAAGGGACATAGTCATAGACTACAACAATAACCTGGTCACATCACCCCCGTTCAATGTGCTACGAAGCTCTGTGAAAGCTGAAAGCGTGGCGTGCCACAGGCAGAGGGCTATGTACAGGCAGGAGCCACCACACCTCAGGGACGTGGCTCCTCAGTTTGATTAAAAAAAAGCCAACAGCAAATGTCTGGCTGTACATGGGAATGAGGAGAAGCAAGGAGCACAGATGCCTTACCAGGAAGATCCGAAGCAACACAGGAGTAGGCGTAAAGCAGCTTGCTTTGGAAGGGGGGGCAGAATCATCTGTAGGTACAGAGTGATCTTGTTGAAAGGAGGCAGCGAAGCTTCCCTTTACAGATGGTCTGGGAGTGAGTAGGAAGTTGGGGAAATGCTGCAAGTGCCTGTAGGGGAGCACTCTGGCCAAGAGAAGGGGTGGCTTGGCTGGGCGTGCTGTCCCCATCCCTGGGTGTGCTGTCCCCATCCCTGGGTGTGCTGTCCCCGTCCCTGGGTGTGCTGTCCCCATCCCTGGGTGTGCTGTCCCCATCCCTGGGCGTGCTGTCCCTGTCCCTGGGCATGCTGTCCCCATCCCTGGGTGTGCTGTCCCCGTCCCTGGGTGTGCTGTCCCTGTTCCTGGGTGTGCTGTCCCCATCCCTGGGTGNTCCCTGTCCCTGGGTGTGCTGTCCCTATCCCTGGGTGTGCTGTCCCTGTCCCTGGGTGTGCTGTCCCTGTCCCTGGGTGTGCTGTCCCCGTCCCTGGGCGTGCTGTCCCCGTCCCTGGGCAAGCTGTCCCCACGGTCCTCACCAGCCCCATGGGGAGGGAACACCGCAGGGATGCTTTTGGCTTCATGCTAGGATTTTGTAACAGAGTCTGTAATAAACTACATCTCTTCTGAGCACACAGCTCAGGGAAACATATGGCCTGATCAGCCTGTCTGGGATGAGTTAATACCCCGCATCCAGATGGAGTCAGGAAGCACAGTGGCACATGCAATTAGGAGACAAAGATACATTTTTTAAAAAGTGAGTTCACTTCAGAACTCTGAAAAAAAAGGGGCTTGAGCTGAAGATCTATCTGCAGGAATTTTCCTAAACCTGGGGTAGATCTTGATTGATTTGAATTGCCTGACAAATTTTTCTGCTTTATCCCCTTCTTCAATGATAAAGGCACTGGATTAACTAAAACTACAGAGCATTAATAAATATCATGTTAGCACCAAACCAGTGCTTTCAGCACTGGCCACAGAGGTCATGTGAAATTCAAAACATATCTAAAAGATAAAGATTGCTAATGCAACTAGTACAGTATTCATTGTCATGTTTTCCTTGAGTGCTGTCAGCCTAATCCCTAAAAATAAAAATTTAAGCACATCTTGTCTGATTTCCTTGCATAAAGACAGATTGAAATGCCAAAAATACCCCTATGCAGATTGTGTAGCACCGTGGAGGGCCAAAGCAGCCCATAACTGAAGGAAAATTACTGACTGAAAGTAAACAACTGAATACAGTGACAATAAAGTATCACTTGTCATAATGCTACATATAATGTAGAGTATGCAAAATGCAGTGGTTTGACTGCAGGATTTAACAATAAAAAATAAAAATAGTAAAAGCAGCCTTAATATAATGATTTTACGTACAAAAATATTAAATCAAAATAAATAATCCCAAACATAAATATTATACTGTACATTAGGAATATGCAATCTATATACACATATACACAGATATAAAAGTGGAAGGCAGAGGTATTGCATCACTATCCTTCATCCATCTCTCATCTCCGTTGGCTGCTCCCAGAGAACCTGGAAAACACAGGAAAGGTGCACATTTGGAGTCATCCTGGCCCCTGGAACATGTCACTGGAGAAACTGGGACAAGAGCTGAGCAGAATTGCCAGGAAGGTGGGGAGAAGTTTCCAGGTGACAGTGCTGCATCCACAGGGGTTACTGGGGGAGCAGGGCTGGGTGGCTGTCAGCAATGCACTCCATGTCTTTTTGCAAGCATGGCCTGATCTGCTCCTTCAGGGCATTTTCGGGAAGATTTTCCTTCATGCAGAAGCAGCTGAGAACTCACCACTGCTATAACACCTGAATGTCGAGGCCTGTTCCAGATGATGGAGTGCACTTCCCACAGTAACCACCACATCTTCCAACTACTTTGGTACCATCCTGCAGGCAAAACCAGAAATAACAGCTCAGTAACAGCTCAGAAATTCCATTCTGTAAGAGGGCCAGATCTGGATTACTCAAGGCATGGTTTTTAGGGTGTATAACAAAACAAATTATGCCGAAATCAATCTATGAAATCACTGCTGTATTCAAATATACACAAACATAATTCTCTTTAGTGCTGGCAGGTCAGATGGTGGACACAAATAGGAAGGAGTAGTTTTGATTTATTAAACTGAAAGCTACCCAAGGAGAAGGCCTTTTGGAGGGTATCTCAAGGATATCTGCTTTCTCTAGTTTGCCTCACAGTGAATAACAGTAATGAGTAGAAAACTTGGCTCATGCAAGAGCAAAACCACTCTGGGTCAGTAACAACTGCTCAGCTCTGCCTGAGCATGGGAAGGTCAGGGAAAGGGTATTTGCAGGCAATACCAGGAAACATCCACTTGGAAGGGAAAGTCCTGGAGTGGCTCCAGAGACAAGAGAGGAAGGAAAGTGATGGGGTGAGGTGATGGCACTTGCTGAGGTGCCAACTCCCCTCCCCTTCCCACAGCCAGAAGGGGTATCTATGGAGTGGTCCTGAGCTTGACCTGGCCCCCAGGTGAGCCCAGCAAGCAGCGTGCAACTCTGGGCTTGAGTCAGGAGATTAATAGCTCCATCTGGCCTTCCTTATCTCACCTCTGCAGAGTCTTTCTCTTCTTGGTCATTACAGTGGACAGACAGTCCTTGAGGGGAATTCAACCCTCAATTACCAGAAAATTGGACTTAAGCACACAACAAGCTTGCACAAAGCATTTATTTTTAAACGGGCTCCACCCTGCCCTTGACATTATTGATCTGTGACTGCAGCAGGCTGCTATCACCTTTTCTCACTACACCGTTCTTTCTTCTGCTCCTGCAGGCAATTACGCCCTTGGAACAGCACTTGACAGATGCCACCAGGTGATGGAGGATTTCTGAGCACCCCTGTTCCTTAAAGTTCGTTTTAATTCTGCCAGCCATGATGTTTTCTGCAACCCCAAAGTTGACTTCTCTCCTTTTAGAAGAGGAGAACAGAAAAGCACCTGCTGGAACTGACATATGGGCCTGTGCTGGTCCTCTTCCACCTGTAGAGTGGTCAGACCTGTAGCATTAATTCTCCTCTAAGAGCACCAGCACAGAGGAGACTCATGCTCCCCAGAGCCAGGGGGGAGACTGAAAGGAGTACAGGAGAGGATATTTTGCAAATTGCTGTTTGTTAAATGATGGTGACCTCCTTTGGAGACTTTTAACAGGGGCAACTGGGATGACTCGCATGAAGTAACAGCCAAAAAAGCAATCCTGGGTTTCTACCATTTCAGAATATGACACAGAAGCAACAGAGTGAAGGCACACAGTGACTGCACGAGGTGTTAACATGCAGGCAAATTAGGCAGTACAAGTACAAATCTGGCTGTGAGTGATCGTGAAGGGCTGCCTGGCTTATCCTGAGGCTCCAGCCAGCAGAGCCACAGGCAGTGACAGGGGATGATGCCTCTGCAACACTCCAGTGACTTGAGACTTTCCCAAGGAAATAAAGGCAGACCAGCAGGAAGGTCCACATCCTCCACACTGTGTCAGTGATGGTTGGGAACAATTCCTGCTCAGGGCACTTGCCTGGCACCAGACCCGACCTGCAGGTCCAACTCTGCTCTGCAGCCCTG
This sequence comes from Phainopepla nitens, assembly GCA_013400175.1. NCBI lineage: Eukaryota > Metazoa > Chordata > Aves > Passeriformes > Bombycillidae > Phainopepla > Phainopepla nitens. Next base: position 144,300 of record VXBQ01014535.1, read on the forward strand.
ACTCTGTCCTGCTGCCCTGTCCTGTGATGCACACTCCGTGCTGGACATCTCAGGCAACTGATTAAGGATATGTCTGCCCCACAGCACTCAGCGCTTTCAGCTTCACAGTTAATCAGGCTCACTAATTAATTGCAGTAACTCTGATCAAGTTAAACGCACCAGGGCTTTGCCCCCCTGCAATTACATGTACCACTTTAATGCCAGATGTTAATTTTTTGTTAGTCTCTATTGGAAGACATTGCCATGAATGACAATGTGGTGATTAAAAACTTCTGATGAGCACGTATAGCCATAATTAAAGTTACAACTTACTGGGGATTTTTGGATTTCCGACACCGCGTAATTCCCTTGTGAGAGCCACTTGGCTGTTCCCATTAGGGACAGGCCTGTCCCGTACAGGTCTATGCTGAAGCGACCCTAAAAAACAAGAAGAGCCTGGTTATCCTAAAATGCCATGCTCCAGACTCCTAGCATGCCACAGTGTCACTTTCCTAACCTGTCAAGGATCTTGACAGCAATGTTTTCCTTGTTTTTCATTGCTCTGACCATGATCATTATACAAATCACAGCATGGCTCACATTAGGAATTTCTTCTCCTTGGTGGCTGCAGAGGAGGGACTTCAGATTGCTTTTGAACTGCTTTTTTTTCCCCAGGTTTTCACTGCTTTACCCTGGTTTTGCTGGTTTTTTTCCTGGTTTTGCACTGCTTCTTCTCTGCCGGCTGAGGGCATTGTTGGTTTTCCCATGGCAAGCTGCAGAGCTGACGTGCTCCAGCAGCTGATGAGAAGGAACCTCAGGGATGTGCTGCAGCAGCTGTCACTGCTCCCTCCTCAACTGGAGAGGGCACACTTATCCTTGTTTTCCTTAGTTTCTGTTTCCACTTTTTTTTTCTTTTTTTTTTCCCAAGACTAGTGAAATAAAAACTCTTCTTATTTCTTTAAAACACTTATTTCCACCCTTTCTCAAAATGAAAAAGATGGATGGAAAATGAAGGACTATGGCAGCATCCAATGCTCAGTCCCCCAGCCCTCCCCTCACCCCATGGCAGACTCCAGTCCTGCTGATTTCTGGACCCAGAGAGGGATCCTTTGGACACATCCCCAGGCTGACCCCAGCCCAGCACGGCCGTGCAGTACCAGATGGCTGTTAGCTTTGCTCCGTGCACTTGCTGCCCCGGGAATGCTGATTTTCTGTCAGGAGCAAACTGTCTGGGTCAGGTGGATGGATATTAACATTTATGAGCATTCCTGAGGTAAGGAGTCAATCCCTACACTGCTGAGCTGTGCAGGAAAGTGTCAGCTCTGAAAGCAGGGAGGGAAGGAGATGGAGAGGTTTGCCCTCTGCTCCTGCGACTCCCTGTTAATGCCCTTTGCCAATAATGCCCACCCAATACCCTGGACTATCCAAACAGATCACTTACCATCCCCAGCCCCACAAAAAGTAGGTGTGCTGGGAACATGCAGCAAGCCATCCCTAACACAGTGAGATTTGTCTCCCACAGACTTTCGAAAAGCATTGCTCCCTACTGCTCTCTCTGCCCAGCATTTCCACCAAACCCTGTCATGGACTGATCCCCATCTTCAACTGTGCAGGCAAAACCCAGTTCTCTCCCCACAGCCTCTTTCTTTTTCCTTTTCTCCTGTACTGGGGCCCTAGGGAATGTCTCTTAGCAAGCCACTAGCTTTATAACATGGAAAATGGAAACTACTTTCTTCAGTTCACAAAGGGAACTTTCTCCATCACTTTCTCCATCTTCACCAAGGGAAAAGTTTCAGATTGCTGAGATAACAATGTGCCACTCACTGAAGTTGGGCTGCTGCGATCAGCAGTAATTAATAGAGGGCCTGAACATAACAAATGGCACCAATTCCTGTTAAATGCTCTTGTCAAATACCTGCGGGCATTTGGCAGCACTGTAGCAGTCCCCAGCAGTGGCATAAGGAACAGGTCGTCCATCATGTGTCTGTGCAAACTGTAAGTCAGTTGCTGTGGAGAAGAGTTGGTGAATAACATGGAAAGAAAGATGTGGGGAGAGAGACAAAATAAATGTAAACATGCTACTTGCTAATGTTTAAATTCACCAAAGCTGGCTTCCCACATTAATGTATGAAGTCAGGACTACTATATTTTTATGAAATCAAGATTAATATATTTTTAAATATTAAATCCCCTGATTCATCCCACATGCGATTCCCAGCACATAAGCACTGAATTTAACAGGACACTTACATTCAGTATTTACAGTTCAGTTTAAATCTATTGGTGATTGAGGAACAAGGTATAAATAACGACAAAACTCGAACCCTTGACTTGGGGTTTATTTTGCTATCAAAAAATTCCCCACTTTCAAGGAGGCTACAGCACCTTCTAAATCTCTCTTTTAAACAAAAGCAAACAACTTCTCTGCTCTCCTGGCTGCCCCAGCCCAGGGGTCGGGTTTTCAAAGGGAATTGGAGTATTTTGCTCTGGAGGGATGTGAAGTAACTGAGACTCATTTAGATGGGGATGTGAGATAGCTCCTGCCTGACAGAGGTAGGTGCCCAGCTCCTTTTGAAATTCAAAGGGAGCTGGTATCAAATTCCCAGAGGGTGGTTCCTTTGAGATCTTTACCTAGGAGCTTTTACAGATTATTAGTTGCTTTTTACAGATTGATAGACTGAGAGGTCTTGAAAATTAAGTGATAAAACCCACTTATCAGATAAAGAGTCGTTTTACAGGGAAGGATTTTGATTTGATCAAAACCCACGTAGCTATTTACTGAATTAACTCCCAACAATATGTTGTATTTTTAAAACATTTGCTGGAAATTGATAGCAGTGGAGTGAGTGGGACTGAAACCATAACCCCATGGAATGCTACAGGGTCTCTGGTGGTGGGGATGGGCTCCCAGCTCAGAGAAACGACGAAAGAGACAGTGTGTTACTCATATTGCACAGCTATACTCTCTTTCTCCGCTGCAAACTCATGTCCCCAGCCCTCAATGCAAGTTATTTCCCCGTGATCTGGCTCTGCCAAGAGACTTCTCTGCCCTGGCCATTGGGAACAGCATCTCCACCTCGGTGGGGACCCCTGCACTGGGATCTCCTGACACTTCTCTGAATAAAATGGAGAGGGCAGAGGGGTGGGGCAGCTCCTCCCTGGTTAAGCTTTGTGTCTAAAAACAGGGGGCCAAATGAAATAAAATCCTTCACAAAATACACTGGGCTGCTGGGAGCATGCAAATACTCATTCTGCAGAGCAGATACACCAGCAATTGCCTTAGTATTTTCCTGTTTTACAGAGAAATAACACGAGCATCTCTGATGTACTCAAGTTGCAGTCTCCAAGTATAAAGCAGCAAACAGGTGACCAAGTCGAAAAGCAGCTTTTAACAGGAATTCTCAAGAATATTGCTCACTAGAGTGCTACTGCTTGCTTGTAGTTACAGTTATATTTGTGTAAAATAAACATTTTTTTTTAATGGCAAGGCCCTGTTTTTACTCACTTATTATTTGCATAGTGTTCAGGTCCAGCCTTACTTTGCTGAAGGTGGAAAACCCAGCTGCTGTGTAATCTTTCCTACACTGGCAGTCTTCTCGTCTGCTCCCATTATACGGACACTCGGTCGGGTTATGCAATCTAAATCAAAAGAAAACCCTTTCTACTCATGACCAGGAAATATTGCCATGGAAAACAAAAACACTGTGAGGTTCATGATTACAGGATTTCTTACCTGTATCCATACACCTCTGAAAAATTCTCTGCATCCCCGTTTACAAGGGTCACATACTCCTTTGGGCTGTCAGTCTGCATCCCAGAGCAATACACCTGAGAGAGAGAAGCCAGAATTGTGTCATGTGCAAAGGCATCACTGAGACAACCAAAGGCAGAAAATCCAAGAGTGGAAGTGAAGACCACATGCAGGGTCCTCTTGAACCTTTAGAAAACCCATTAAATATCATTCTGCTGCTGAAATGCACCTTTAATGTCTTTCCTTTGACTTGCAGGAAATATTCACCATCTTCAGTGACACCTTCAAGATTTTTAACATCTTTGCAACTCCTTGGTAACTCACCTGAAACAAAACAGAAATACTTGTAGTCACCGAACAACTGTACATCAAAATTTCTTTTGGAACACTCTGAGGCTTCCAAAGCACCAAAACATCTTTTTTATTTATAACAGGTTTCCTTGAAGTGTCTTAGTGCTTACTTGGATGGCTCCCAATGCTTGGAAATACTACAGATCTCTAGGAATTTGATGGGAAAAGATGCTGAAGCCATGAGAAAGGCAAAAGAAGGCGTAAATCTGTAGACTTACAGTCATGGACATTGTGGCATGTCCTCCTCTCTTCAGGTTTCAGGTCCACATGGCACAAGCTGCTGACCTGGTCGTCGTTGGTCAAACACTGCACTGAGCGGTGCATGACCCCAACTCCACAGGTGACAGAGCACTGTGGGACACAAGACAGAGATTCCTGGTTTATCTCAAGGGTTTATGGGCTCCAGAAGAAAGAAAAGAGACAGATGGTTTCCCTTGTATCAAGAGACAGCAGCAAAGACTCCAATCCTGCGAAGTGTTCAAACACAGGCTTAATTTTAATCAAATGAGTAGTCCCTTTGGTAATTAATCCCTTCCTTATTATCATTGATTACTTCAAGACGTCCATACTTTGCTCAGTGTTTGCACACTTTACTGGATGAGGCAGTTGGTTAAAGGGAACCATGTGCTCAAGTGAAATTGCTTATTTTTCACATTAGGAAGATTGTTGTTTTCTATGCTAATTGCACCAAAAAAAAAAAAAAAAAAGGAGTATTGAAATCTTCTCTCCCCTCACCTGCTGGGAAAATGGTTACACCTGTGCAAACACTGGGTCATTCTCAAACCAGCCAGACTAAGGGCAATCCTAAGGCTGAAATTGCACAAGTTACTGGAGCTACCAAGCAGCAGAGCATCCAGCTTCTGAGTGTGGGCTATGAGAGATGGGAGCATCTTGCCCCCATCCACAACTTGTTCTCTCAAATGCTTGAGAAATGAAAACCAGCTCTTTCTACAGCTACCAGGTTTGGCTTTAAAGAAAATGAAGTTGCTCATCCATTTCAAAATGATTATTCTAAAGGAATACACCATGAAGAAGATGGTCTTCAATGGCTCATGGTATTCACAGCTTGGGCACTTACTCTTTATCAAGTCCAGTTCCATAAAACTTAGCTAAAACATTGAGTAGGACTCTCTCTATCCATCAAAGGTGATGGCATTTTACATTAAATCCCTTTCAAAATCACAGCTGACAAGGGTCATGGCACTTGGTGGTCACTGGGACATTCAGCAGCCCAAAATGAGGAGAAAGGTCTTGCTCTCTGAAATGAATGCTCTTTGCAGTGAAGTTAGATTAATGAGTTGGGTATTTTGCACTTAAATTCTGAGGGAAAATACCAATTAATTGAGGCTGAGCTCTTTGCTGTCACTCCTCTGTGCTGACTCACAGGGAGGATCTGAAGCTTCCTATGGGGCAGGAGGAACTTAGGTTTCAAATGGCTTTGCCAGTTACTGTGACAACTTCTACTACATTTTACTTGGCTTGACACTCATCGCCTTGTAAAGGTTTGACAAATTCCTACAAATGCCTGAGCTGGGTTAATAAATCAAGTTTATGGGAGAAACATCACATTTCAAAGAATGTCAGAACCCTTAAGAAGTGAAATGTTATCACTTTAACTAAAATTTGATCTTGTAGTTCAGGCCCCAGAAGAGGCTCAACACAAATAACTTTAGCAGAAAGGCCAAGTTCTTTCCCCTGACCTGTCCCAGCATTTGGGAGAAGGAGGGGGAGGAAAAAAGAAGAAAAGAAATCCCTTTAAGGCTCAAATGACCAGTGTTTCAGCCTAATTCTGGCTCCCAAGTCTTTCTCATATACACGGCTAAGTGGGATCAATTGCAGTTGCCACTTCTACCAATCCTTCCAGCACGAGGCTTTCAAACCTTTGTTTTCTGCAATGACCCCACTCTCTGACTAAGCATTCAGTATGGCCTTCAACACAGCCACAAATGTTGGCTACATCCCAATTTTCATGAATGACTCCACTTGCAGCTGCTGGGACTCCCACATATGAAGAGATTCAGTGCGAAGTATGGAGCCCTACACACACCAGGGCTGCTGCTGCTGCACCAGAGTATTCAATGCATTAATTTAAGCAGCTCTGAAACATTCCCCTGCCAAACCTTCGGTCTGTGTCTAAGAAAACCCCCAGGTTGTTCCAGCCTTTTTGGCCAAAAAAGAAGCTTGCCCAACTTACGCTTCCCCAGTTGCCGACGCGCCACGAGGCGGAGATGGGGCACTCTCCGAGGTAGCAGGGCTGGATGTTGGGGGGCTGCGTGCCAGGACAGTTGACCATGTTCTGGTAGCCGTACTCGTAGTGGTCCTTCCCGGTGTAGATCTCACTGCAGGACACGAGGCGCTGCCTGTATCCCTTCCCGCACGTGACGGAGCACTGCCGGCAGAGCAAACACCCGTGAGCACTGCGTGCTTCAGGAAGGCTGCCCAAAATGGGAGGGCAGGAAACCAGGCCTGAGGAAACCTCAGCTTTTAACACAGGGAACTGCTTCAAGGGATCACTGGGATCTGTTTAAGCCAGTCATGAGTACTGTAAGTGGCTACTACACGTGGGCTGGTGCCCAACACCATCTTTGAGCATGCAGTTCCTCTCTGGGCTGGATCTACAGCTGCTTCAGGACTCCCTACTCCAGGCTGGCTCCTGGGCATGTGTTACTTCTTCCCAAGCACAAAGAAAGGAGCAGAAGATCCTTGGGAATTCAGAAAGGCCTCTATTAGTCGTTTTGGTTTGGTGGTGTTTTTTTGCCATAGAATACACAGAGATAGAAAATGGTCAAGGTTGATTCAGAATTGCAGGTTCTTGTCAGCAATTAGAAGAATGAGAAATTTTTCAATGTAATTAGAGGATAAACAGCACTTCCACCCTCCTCATCAAAGGGCTGAGTGGGACCTGGGGAGAGCCAAACTCTTGCTCTGTAAGCCCTCCTCACCTCTCTGTCTTCATGGGCCTGAGTGCTCCCAGGTGGTCTCCCAGGTTTTGGGAGTGGGCAGAGGGTGCTTGGGCAAGGAGCAGCCAGAGCTCCAGCCTGATAGGCACCTCAATATTTCTCTTAAGAAACCACTCAGGAGACCAGCCTGCTCTGAGATACTCTTATGTCTCCACGTTTCCCCCTCCTTGCACTCTCTCAGGTGGCTTGTTTCTCCTTTCCTCAGGACTGGTATGTTTTCTTTTTTCCCTTTTCTTGTTCTTTCTTTTTAATCAGTGCTGTGTCAGCAGCTGCCTTGTCATTTCCCTCTGCTGTTTCTCCAACTGGAAAGTAATCCTTCACTGGCTGCAGAAGGAAACAGGCTGAGATTAGCCTGGGTCCTCCCGCATGCGGCGCCCACCGCAAGGAAAACTCATCTATTTTCCTTGCCTGCCAGCTGTGAGGGTGAATGTCCTGCCTTCCCTCACTCTGGGTCCTTGCCCCTGCAAAGACAGCACTGAGGAAGGATGTGCCCCCACAGTCACCTCCAGGCTTGCCTCTCCCCCATGATGCACACCTGGACCCTTACACAACTCACAGGTCCCCAGAGCCCCCAGGGAGTGGAAGGGAATAAAACCAATTAATTAAATAAATGAAATAAACCAGCAGAAAACCGAAGAGAAAGAAGAAAATTGCCTCCAGATAATATTAGCTAGGACCCAGAGCACGCTGTTTTTAGTCTTTAATATCCCGGTTGTCTCCCACAGCCCTGCTCCTTTCTATCCAACAGGGAGACCCCACACTGAAATTAACCAAAAAATAATAATTAAAACCCACAGCGCTGCCTTGCCAGTGTTGATTTGGGTTGCAATACCTCAGCAAGGGCAGCGCTGAGAGGAGCAGAGCACGGCCTGGTGCAGGGCTGGGGCTGGGCACTCACCTCTGACCACTCCCCCGTGATCCAGATGTACTCGCAGGGGGGCAGCCCGCAGCTCTCCATCTCGGGGGGCCGCTCGCTGGCATCACAGTATCCACTGCTCTGCAGCTGCTCCTCCTCGTCCACACAGAACACCTTGCGGAACCGCGACGCCTCCCCGCACGTCTTCGCGCACTGCGTGCAACAAACAACAGCTCACGCAACCCCTGAGGCGCTCCAGAGAGGGAATCCCCACCCAGAGCGAGCCCTCCGCCCAGCAATCCCTGTCAGCTCCCACTGCTATCACTGGGGGAAAGTTTCCGACCAGGACCCTGCTGTGCCACATGCTGCTGCCTGCGACAAACTGCTCCTGACCTCTGGAGCTAACCCAAACTAACTAACCCAAATCCAGAGGAGAGAGGGGAAACCAAGGTAGCAGGTACTGGGATGGGGCAGATGTGGGGTCCAGCTGTGACAGGATCAAAAGATGCAGGTAAGCTGGGTCAGAAGACAGGGCAAGGAGAGAAGAAAGAGGCCAACCCCCAATATTTCAGCCCCTAGTAAATACAGCTGTTTGGAGAATGACATGTCAACCATCTCCCTTGCAAAAATCACACTGCTGCACCTTTGGCTGTTGCTGGTGTGGGGGGAGCCCCTTCCCAGCTCTCTGCCTTGGCATGGGGGCACAGAGAATCATCATAGAATAGTTTGGGTGAAAAAGACCTTAGAGATCATCTCATTCCAACCCTCTGTCATGGGCAGGGACACCTTCCACTAGAACAGAGCTCTAGTTGCTCAGAGCTTCACCCAGCCTGGCCTTGAACACAACTCTGCAACCACTGCAGTGGTGGAGGCAGTCCTGCAGGTTTACTCTCTTTTAAAAACTCCCCTGCCTGATATTAAGAGCAACCCATGCCAGACAAGTACAACTGCTCCCCAGGGTCTTCTGGAGACTTCAAGGACTCAGTTCTTTCTCTGCTTGTCTTGGAAAAATGAGCCTGACTGTGAGGTTGTGTTCCTCGGAATGAGGCTGTCCTTGGAGAGCATCTTAGAAAAATACATAAAACAAAATAAATCAGAGTAAGAGCAGCTGTCTAGATAAAACTCTATTTTCTTTTGGTTATTGCCTGTAATGGACTTCTAACACTTTCAATTAACTGGATTAACAAGGAAAAAATGGCATGAAAATAATCATTTTATAGAACACGTAGAAAATGTTTTCCTTAAGGAAAAGGATAAAACATCCAATCAGACCATCCCTATCTGCACAGAAACACCGTTTGAAGTCACCTAGGCTTGGAACACTGTGCCAGTTTAATCTAGTTAGAGTCTTACCCTCCAAACATCATTTCCAGCCTCCCTGAAGCAGCTCCTGCTCTCTTGGCTGGCCAGCAATTAGGAAGATCTTAGTGGGTTCAGCTAATTGCAAAACATAGGCACTGTCATGGCCCTGTTTCTGTAATTAGACATTAGAACCACGATTGTAAATTATTTGAGAATATTGAAAAATCAGATCAGTCTGTGGCAGCAGCAGCAAATCAGGAGAGCAGCACTGAGCACAACATCATATTTAAAACTGGGGCAAAGTGGAAAGGGATGGGGAAGGAGAGGCAGCTCCACAAAGCAGCATTTATTCCAAAGGAATAACTTAGGAGCTCTTAGGCAACAGTCAACATTGCAAAATCTGCAGTCTGCCAGAAGACCCCAAGGGCTTTGTGTGCTTTCAACCTTATTTACTCTCTTACTTTGAGTCCTTGAGTGGAAGCTCCTTCTAGGTCTGTGCTGAAACATGGCAATCCTACAGGGGCTGGAGGAATTTGCTGGAGTGTGATTTCCCCAGAAAGCAAACAAAAGTGAGCTATATTTGCCCATCTCTGATTATCTCCCTATTACATAAGTAAAAACTGAAAGAGGGTCATTGTGGGTGAATATGGCACCACTACAGCTCCATCATCAGGGAGCTTCCCTGACAGCTCTCCAGGCACCTTTTGGGGCAGCCTGAACCCTGATCCTCCTGCTCATCTCTAAGGAGGGACTCTCCAGCACAGTGGAGTGGGGTCACAGGATGCTCAAAGCTTCCCTCCTCTCTGGTTTGGCATTTTCCAGCCCAGCAAGGGATCAGCAATACAGAGTGAATTGCTCCATAGTCCCTCACAGCCAAAGGAGGGACCTTGAAAGCAGTGGGAAGAATCAAGCCTGATTTTATCTCATCTCCCTAAGGTATATTTCAGACTAAATTTGCAAAGTACATCGGCCAATGCTTCAGTTTAAGAGGGTGAACCATCTCTATGCCATCAAGGCATCTTCTAACACTGCCAGTGAAGAGCTATCACATCTAAAGCCCATCCTTGTTTAAAATCATTACTTGCTGATGAGGGACTGACACTCCCAAGCACAGGCCAGCCTGATTTGGGTTTGCCTGCAAATAAGAGTTGTGTGGCCAAATAAACCTGAGCCAGCTCTGTGCATTTTGTCATCATCAGAAACTGAAAGTTTGGTTATTTGCATTTGTAAGGGTAACTGGCAATTAAAACAATCCCACTGAAATATTAAATGAGGCTGTGAGACCATCATAAAGTAAGTCAAAGAGAAACACTGCAGAGGTTCCAATCAGCCACCCTAAAGTTATAAAACATTATTCATGTAGAAAGCAGATGGTTCAGCTAGCAAGGAAAGGCTATTTTTCCTTTTAATGCAGTGACAGATTTTGCATGAAATCTCATGTTCAAGACTGATTTAGATCTCACACAAAACAGTGGGGCCAGGCTATAACAGCTATTGATAGCAAAATCTGAAAAACAGGTCAGGCATTTGACAAGATTTGTCTCTTTTGCCTCATTTCCCAAATTCTGAACTATTTTCCTGGCAGTTCAAATTAAGGATCATTTCAAGCACTTCTGAAACTGTTTAAGCAGAGCAATAACAATAATTAAAATAACCCCAAAGGCATTGCTTTGCAAAAGCATTGATTGTTTTCTTCTGTTTTTTAAATAACAATCTGACACAGAGATGAAATGTACCTCCCATGCCATGAACGCTTGAAACATGCCTTGGGTAACTCTGCAATTCAAATCAGACAAGGATGGCACAATTTCCCTCAAAAGGCAAATGTCAAAGACTCAGGAGTTGCATGGCAGCTTCCAGAGCTGCTGTGCATTGTCCTTCCACAGAGGCTCATATTAAAGAAAAAAAACCCTTCTTTCTCATAATTTTTCCTTTTTCTTTGTGACTCGAGGCTGAGTTTTATTTTGACATTAGCAAGGCTCTTTCTATTGTCTTTCTTCTCCCTAGTGAGGGCACTGAGAACAGGTGATTAATAGTGATACACCAACAGAGCAGTAAATGGTTTCCAGTAAGTTTCATATTCCTTCTTATTGTCAAGACCAACACTTTTTTCTAAACAACAACAACAACAACAAAAAGGAACAATTAAAAAACCTCAGACCCTCTTGACAGATTCCCTTTAAAGATAAGAAATCAGGAACAAGACAGCACTGAGATGTTATTTATATCCTGCCTTCCACATCAATTAGAGTTCATTGCTGCTCCCTGCTCAGAGAATACCAATGCAATCTGTGCCTCCTCATGGACAGTGCCCATGGCTGAGGAGGAGGTGCTATTCCTTTTTTCCACTGTGTACACCAGAACAAAATAAGAAGTGCTTGGACTGAATGCCTGGAATCAGCCAAAGGGGCAAGCTCACATTGGGCAGCTCCTGCACCTTCCTGTTCATGATTACTTATGAGTACTTATGAGGGTGAGGAAACCTCCAGTTCTTCCTCCTAGTAAAGCTCCCGTGGAGAAAAAAGAAATCTCCATATATGTTCAAAATTTCCCCAGTGCAACGGGGAGTCCTGGAAAACTTCAGAAAACTTCAGTATTTGTATCCCATCAAGGGCTCGGAGGGGTGGAGGCGAGCGCCTCTCCAAACTGTTTTGAGAAGTTGCAAAAATATGGGAGATAGGGCAAAATTTAGTTGAAAGTTGGACTTGACGATTTTGGAGGTCGTTTACAACCTAATGATTCTAAGAGTCTATGAAAGGATGAGGCAGGAGCTGTTTCTTTTCAGGGCTGATTACACCACTAGGTAAGGACAGGCACTCCATGCTGTTTGGTGACCTCTTTGCTGCCTTTAAATTCATTAGCTGAAGAAGTTAATGGGCTCTGTAAAACTAAAAGTTTGTTGCAAGAAACTGCTGGAGGCCTCTCAGCTGTTCCTCCATTTCCTTTTCTGGCTGGGATGTTTCCATGGGCTACCACTGTGTGACCAGCCTGGCTTTGCCTCCTGCTGCTTCCCATCACACTTCCCTGTGTACTGGGAAGCAGCTGGGAAAGGGCACGGCCCCCTCTGGCCTCCTGCACTCATGGCCGGGTTACACAGGATTATAAACCCAACTTCCCAGCACTGCTGAGATTGGGGAAATGAAGCTAAACTTGTGTGTCCTGTTCCCGTCAGGTCGAGGTACCACACGCAGGGGCTAAAAATAGAAAAAAAAAAAACCAGAACTAAAAGAATCATTTTGGTGTCTGGTCTGAACTGCCTCTGCCAAAACCTGCTGTGCATTTGAAGGCTGACACAGCACCCTCTTGATAGTGCATGGGAGGGCTCCTCCTGCTCAGAATCCCCTCATCCTCCTTCCACCCACCAGCCTTGAGGCCACTCATTGCCCACACTGCAGGAGAGTTGGAGTCACTCCCTAAACCACTGGAACAGCAGCTTTATCCCCAGTTCCGGTCTCAGGAGCTGTTTTTGATGGGAACTGATCCTAGTCACAGAGAAAAGCATCAACTCCCACAGAAGACTTGATCTCAGCATTACTCATGGCTTGAAAAAAGAGCAAAGATCAGGAGCTCAGTGAAAGGATAGGGATGTCAGATGGAGCTAGGTAATGGGGCAGGAAAGAGGGAATTACCACTGCTCCCTAATTCCTCCAGGCACGGGGCTCAGCCTGGAGCAGCTCGGCAGGACTCTGTCTCCTGGAAGAGACCCAAATCCGCCCTACCCAAAACCTGCTCATTATTTGCATAGGTCCCAGCCAAACGCAGGGC
>VXBQ01014535.1:157400-218721 GCA_013400175.1 Phainopepla nitens
TTGGCAACCCCAGGTTGCAACCCAAACGCCCCGACCCTCCGGCGGCGCTGCCCAGCCTCGGCATCCAGCACCATCCCACGCCCGAGAGCACGGGAGCCGTGACCCCGGGGGTGAGGGGGGGTCCCCGCTTACCGGCTGCCACTCTCCGGCCGCCCAGCGGTGCGTGGGGCACGCGGGGAGGTGACAGTCCCGCTGCGGAGCTGGCCGGCTGGCCGGGTCACACTCGGCCTCCTCGGCTGCCTTCGAGGCGCCGCCGTGGCACCGCACGGAGCGGCGCTGCACCCCCCGGCCGCAGGACACGGAGCACTGCAGGAAGGGACAGAAGGTGAGTGGAGCTCCCCATCACGCCCGCCACGGTAAGTTCAGGGGGTTCAGTCTCTGCCCTGGGCTCCGCGGCAGCGATAGCATGCTCTCCTCTATCCAGCTTCCAAGTGTGGCTTTTCACTGCGCAAGGGAAAACTGTGAATGTGAAGCCGGCGGGGATATTCGCCGCTGGCTTCAGTGGGGGTCAGGGCTTCCTGGACAGGATTTTTATTGGAAAATCGGTTTTCATTGAAAAATAGCGGCACTGCTAAACCACCCTGACACGCCAGAGGCAGCGAGGCTCTGAGTATTGATCAGAGTACAGCTCTGAGTATTGCTTCTCAGGCACTGGTTCAAAAAAGTAACAGTACAAAATACATCAAATGCTACAAACAGAGTGGGCTTTAATGAAAAGCAAACTTGGATTGTATAGAAGAAAGTGTGTAGCTGTAGAGAGGAAAAGTGTGATACAGCTGGGATTTCTTTCAGCATGCACCTACACATGCACATGCACCAAGGCAGGGAATACAGCTAGTTTTTGAAAACAAATGTATTTTTGAAATTAAGTGCATTTCACATTTCCTTCATTACACTGTGGGCACATTCTCCCAACTTCAAGGCACAACAACAAATGCCTGAATTTTTCTGTTTCTCAGACATCTTTAAATTATTATCTATACTGCAGTACTATTAACAGCTTATTTTTTCTTTCACGCAACATTTCTTACTGTTGTGACTGCACACTAATATGTTTAGCAGCACTTAATATTCCTCTGGAACAGATTCCTCCTGGCTAGACCCCTAAGTATACTATACTGATTTGGAGTAAAGAGAATTTGCATTTATAGAAGAAAGTGCATAAAAATTAAAGGTATGTATTAAAACCACAGCTGAATTAACAACTAATGTTAGTTATTCATAATAACTAATATTACTTATCAATATATCAGGAAATAAGAAAGTAAGTTCACAGCCTGTCATTGCAATGCCCACTAAAATGAACCTTCTTAAGGCAGGGAATTAAGTGGTGCCTAATGGGGAAGCAATTCCCTCTTCCATATTCCTCCATAACGTTCTTTGCTTTACTATCCAAATGCCCCATAAAGCCAAAGAACCACGAAAAAGCTGACTGTGACTATTTGTCTGGCTTCAGATATTAGTAAGAGGGTGGGAGTATTTTTGTGTAGCTTTTGAAAGCAGTGATGAGATTTCTGTCACTAGTGATGAAAATGCTTCCCATATGCTGCTGCTTCCCTGGGATTAACAGTGCTCTTTGTCCTACACATTCCATAGAGGACTCTTAAACTGAATAAAGGCACAAACTTGGAGAAACATATACACCAGGATGCCTACCAGGCTCTAAGATATCTTTTGAGCATTTACCACCAACATAAAAAGCCCAGGTATGGATAAAAGAGCGCAAGTGACAGCGTGGCTTTTTTCATGGGGGGCTGCACTGAGTGTGACACCTGGGTTTGGGGACAGGATGGTCCCTGGGCTGTGCCAGAAGCTCTACCTGATGCTGTGCCTGTGTTTTTAGATGGGCTGGATTTCAGCCTGTAGCTGATATATGCAAATACCAGACAGCAGAATAAATATTGGTATTTTTGTTAAATGAAAGGTAAATGGTCATAATTGACACCACTTAGGAGAAACAACCACATTAAATCTGACATTTCAGCGCAGACATAAACACACTTAAAACTTGGAGAAAAAGTCTTTTTAGAGATATATCAAAAATGCTTTGCTCCAGGGAAGTGGGTTCTTAACAATCTAGTAAAGAACTAACCACCCTTTGAATACAAAACATCCAAAGTGAAAAAAACCTAAGATTGGAGCAGCAGCACAGCCAGTGTCCAACTGAGACTGATTTTTAACCATTCCTGTATTTTTTTATCTTAATTTTATCAGTAATTCCTTTTCCAGAAGGCAAAAACCTCCAACACCTAAAGGTAAATGCAATGGGTCTCTTTCATATATAGTGACACAAGGATGCACTTGCCTTATGTCTCATGCAGACTTTTGCTGGGTTATTCAGGAGAAAAAGCACAGCAGCTCAGCTTTGGGATTAACTTTCTGAGACAATCAGACCTTCAGAAAGTTAGGGGGTTTTTTTGGATAATATCTAAGTGGAAACTGATCATGGCTCCTATTTGCAACAGTGGCACTGGTGATAGGGAAAGTCACATGGAGTTTTCATGCCCTATATATGCCCTGATCTACTGTGTATTCAGAACACCAAACTCATGTCTGTTTCGTGCTCTAAATGAGAAAGATCAGCACCTAAATCCAGCTTGGCTCCAAGGCATTAAATCTCTGGCAAAGCCCTGAACACCCCTTACACCCTTTACAAGGTACCCAAGGCCAGCACTCCCAACCTGTGACAGCCCCAATTCTTCATCTGTCACAGGCAAAAAAAATGCTGCCAGCAGCAATGAGGCTCCGAGAGCCATGTCACAGCATTTCACAGGGCTTTAAAAAGCCCAATTTGACACTGTAGCACAAGTGTTTCTACCCCTCTACTTTTTCTCAACATGCTGGCTGGCTGAGCACACCTTGCATCAGGAACCTGGGCTGAGGAGCTACTCCTGGAAAAGCCTGTTCTTAGCCTTATCATTAGCATAGAAATATTCCTTAATTGCCTGGTCATAAGAGGTTACCTCAGACCATAAATCACCTCATCCTCCTATTAACTTGGGTTCCTTTCTCTAGTTGCATAAAATTAACATCCATATTGCAGTGGAAAGCTGGGAATTTTAAACCACTTACTTCTATCAATTAATATTAGTGTATTTTAAGGCAATTGATAGACCATTACGTTATTATGTTTACCATTATTAGCTGTAAAAAACTGCTTTCAGGAGCAGTTGCTTTAAATAAGGTGCAAATTGGATACCCCAGGTCTGTCTAATGGCCTTGCATTTCATTTCAGTCTGGCTCCTGTATAAAATTGAGGTTTCAGTCCTGAAGGTAATAAAGGTAATAACACTGACTTAATTTCCAGTATGGGAGCAGTACTGTGAATTTCACAGGCTGGATGCTCCTATCCTCAGGTAAAGAATCCAGACCTCGGTAACTGAACCTCTATGGTGAATGAGCACTTAGTCCTTTACCCACATAATGGCAAATACTCCTATCCTGTGAATCCAAAGGTAAGGATTAAAAAAAAACCAACCAAACTAATTCAAGTTTGATAACAATCACAGATCATTAATGGGTTTATTGTCCCTTTTATTAGTGGACATTAATCAAGAGCATGCTGTCCTAGTCCTAACATTTGCATGTGTGCCTGTAGCAACAACCTATTAGTAGTTTGTCTTTCAGGGAACTCGAATACAGCAAGAATGGGTGTTTTGTACCTAAATTTAGAAGGCAGAATGCAAGGGAACATGATGTTTTACAAGTGAACAGTTCATTTAGTCTGGGATTTTCAATAATTCCTCTAATTAGCACGCTAATGAGGTACAGGGAAAAGCAAAGTTCCGAGTTAAAAATGTGATGCAGCAGATTCAAGGTGAAGACAAAGACATTATTTTCAGGAAAACAAGGATTCAAGGTATGCTTTCAGAAAGCAAGATGTTTAATAACTCAAAATACTTTTTCATTTCCAGCAGCCTCTGCTCTATGCATCACTGTCTGACTTTTTAATGAAGGAAAATCAAGCAATGAGTTTATTTCTCAAAACTAAGGGAGATTTTACTTGAGATATGATATTTAAATGATACTAAAAACATAAATGTGATATTAAAATGAATAAATAGTAGATTCTCTTTAATAATATATACTAATGATGTTTCTAGCAAAACCCTAAAATATACGACAAGGAATTTTCTTTCAGATAGACACTAAAAGCAAGCGGCCTAGTTTTCAGCTGGTACAAATCTGTGCTGCTCCACTTCTGTCCATGAAGCTACACTGTTTTACACCAGGATCTGGCCCAAAACCTTTAGCCCTGAATAATTCATGAGGACAGAAGTGATTGGAAAACCAGGCCCTAACCAATTTGATGGAGGAAGAATACCAAAAGGTGCAAAAGGGTACACAACATGTCTCACCTGGCCCCAATCTCCTGCTTTCCACTTCGGACATCTGCCCCCTCTGCATTTCTTTTGCATGTTGGGCTTAGCAAGGTGTTTACAATTCTCTTCTTCTACATGCCTCCCTTCCTTTGACAAACAGTACACACTGCGGTGCTTTTGGCCCCTTCCACAGGAGACAGAACACTGTAAATATAAAGTAACAAGAGATCAGCTTTCGCACTCATACAGGGGCCATGGCTACCCAGGGCATTTTCTTTCAGCTGGACCAAAAAGCACCTCCCCAGGTCCCCGGCAGGCTACACAAAGCTTGAGGCGAGTGCAGACACTTAATATCGTGTGATATTCTTGGTCAAAGCCCCCCAAAAAGCCAGTATCAAAATAGAGAAAACAGCTGACATTCAGCAGGGATAACAGGCTGGATTCCTGGCATTGCTCCAGTCCTTTCAAAGGAGCAGAGTCATCTTACAGGGATCAAGGCAGGAGCCCTCAGTATCTACTTAGAAGAACTTGAAAGGAACCATTTCCATTTACCTTGGTACAAAGGGATGTCAAATATTGGTAAATCAGGAGGGTAAAGTGTGCTCTGCACCTTCACAGAGGGAAATAACTGCACAAAGGACAAGACAGAAAAGTGCAGCATTTCCTTGTCCTTAGAACAAAAACTCGTGTTTGTTTTATCAATGTAGTCTGACTTTTCTTTTTTCTTCACCAAACAGGCTGAAAAAACCAGGACATGTTCATCCTTAAGATTTATGCATTTTGAAAACAACTCAGAAGGTGGCAAGAAGGCAGAGCCTGGAGAATCAAAGCAAAAAGCAAACCAGCAGGTATGTTAGCTGCAAGCTTTGTAGTGAAGCACTAATTTCAACCTCCCTCTGCAGGTTCACTGAACTTTTTCAAATGTGACCACTTCTGGCATGCAAACCCCAAGCAAGTTCACTTTGATTTCAGATTAGTCTCCTCCAAAGATTTAGGAATCAAAGGGGTCTGGAATCACGACACGAATTTAATATGACAGTTTCATGTAGAACAAGCCTCTTACTCAGCATGATGCACCCAGAGACTCAGCTTCCATTTCTTCATTACATGCTACGTCACAAGCACACTGGTTTAATCCTTGAGGGCAAACACACATTTTTAACCATCTCTCCATGTAAAATGTTCTGCTTTCTTTTCAGAATGGAGAAAACATGCAGAAATGAGGCTTCGACCTTCATCTTGGAGTCACTCTGTCAGTATATTTCCCAAGAAATACATTACACCATAAGCTCTTCCCAGCCTATAAATACATTTGAAACTTAAAAAATTTATACATATATAGCAATCCTGGAAGATCCACTAGAATAGAAATTGGCATATACACTGACACCTGTGAATATTTTATATTACAGCCCTACTTACAGCTCATTCAGCCCACAAAGAACCAGCAGAGAGCAGTTTCTAAATGGAAAAGTTCAGACTAATGTGGAGAGAAATGGATGTAACTCCTAAAACCAGACATTGATGCTTAAAAGCTTGTATAAACGACTCTCTGAAAAAGGCTGTTTTCCTGCTACAAGAGTGTTACAGATTGACAAAAGATCACCGAGGTCCTTTGATCAACAGGTTTAAGAGCTATTAATGATGCTCCTCTGAGAGGAGGGATGGCTGCCTCTGAATTCTCCTGAGCCCAGATTCCAATTTGAAGATAGGTCAAAAAACCCAACAAGCAACATCCAACCTTGCACTGAAAAACAGGAGAAATGCTGTCCTTGCAATAAAATAAAACTTCCACGAGTTACCCAGATCCATAAACTTAACTTATTTTCTTTAGGATCAACAGAAGAAAGATCAAGCTAATGGTACCCTATTTTCATAAGCCTACAAATTTCCTCAGAAGTTAATTTTTTTCATTCTCTCTACTTCTCTCCCCAGGCAATGATAGTCAGCAGCAAGACAGAAATGTCATCCTACAAAACTCAGTTCTAAACTTCTAATATTTTCATCTACTTACTGTCTTTGGACTAAATACCAACATTAATGCTTAAACAAAAATTCAAGTGCCCCTTGGTCAGCAGTCTTCATGCAGGTTATGCCACTTTACTGTGACAGCCAAAGTTAGAGAGTAAATTTACAGCACTGATCAGGACTCTCTCATGTCCCACATCCTGAGCTGGTACAGCCCAGAGCATCCTAAATTTAAAAAATACATGGGATCCCACTACTTATCCTAAAGTGAGACAAACCACACTGTGCAACAATGCAAGCACCTTTCTGGGGACTTCACGCTGGTTGATAAATACTTGATCTCACAAACAATTTGGTGCTAGTTACTTCCAAAATTATTACTCCCCTTCTACAAAATGCTTAACTTTGGCACGGAGCCTGATTCTGACATTTATCTTGTGATCCCATGATCAAACAAGTCTGCGTGCAACCCTCAGTGCACTCAGAGGTTGAGGCATAATTTGCTTAATTTTGTTAATACTTAAATGTAATTCCCAAGATGCTGGAATTAATCATTTCCATGTCTGCCTTTAATATAAATCAAATTTAGGCAGCTGTGCATTTTCAGATCTAAACCACCCGTTTGCTTTCATGCACATTTGAGTTATGATCTCATTTGCACTGACAGAAAAGAAAGGTTGAATAATCTAATTTAACCAAGTATCAGAGACTGAAAATTCCTTTGCAAAGAGTCTACTTAATAACTGCCATCTAATTCATCTCAGGTATTCAGCTTTTATCTGGCACATAGATTTTAAGCATATGTGAGCCACATGCAAAGCATAATTTAATAGCGGGCTGCATCTCAACACCGTGTGAGTCAGGGAAGTGCTACACCCAACTACCACCATCAGCCTCATCATTTATTCTGGACCCTGGAGAAACTTTGCATTTCATTAACAGGATTCTCCGTGGCTGCAAATGCTGCCTGCTTATGGTACCTACCAATGACAGTACCACAATGAGGTAAGCGTTGACCTTGCCTTCCTCAAAACATGTGGCAAAGTCACTGTCTTCACATTCCTCTTTTTCTTGACTTCTTTCCCACACTTCTCACAGAAAATGCTTCCAAGTACTGGGGGCAGACAGTGGCTCTCTGGGATAATGGCCTCACCTTATCCAAAGCTCTCTGGGTCAACAGAAAAGCCTCTACCAGTTTTAAGCCCCTCTGAGCCAGCCCTGAAGGTGTAGCCAGGTATTGTATGGAATTTTTTCACTAACCAGCTTCCTAGAGTCAAGGATCACATGCACTTGGGCATGCCTGTGGTCAACTTGCCCCTGCCTTCACCTTAGTGTGGGAAAACAAAATTCTGCAAGGCTGTTTACAGCCTGTGATTGAGGCACAACAGCAAATAGCACCCCTGGATGATGAACCTGGGAGGACAGCCAGGCATGGAGGAGGGTGTGAGAACAACAAATTGTGATGTTTCTGTAAAAAAAAACCCAAAAAGTTGGCGGCACATAAAATAATACAGAAACAATATTTCGAAAAATCAGCTACAGCCATCACTCTAAAACTCTAGCAAACCTTCTCCTTGTTATTATCTTTATTATCTCCTAAACTCACCACAGTTGCACCTGGCACTTCACATGAGGAACAGAAACAAAAGGACTTTCCTAAGAGCATTAGGATCAAAGCACTTAGCATAGATTTAAGGGCTTTATGTTTATTGCATAATTAGTGTTGTTAATATGCCAAGAACTGGAGATTGGCATGCTGCTGATATTTTCAAATAAATATACTGCCTAGTTTAACTAAACGCAAGGAAAAAAAAAGTTTAAATAAATACAGCAGAAATATTTCCCTATCAACTGTTTCCATAAAGGTCAGAACATGATGCTAAACATCTCCTGCAATGCCTTGCTCTGCTTTGCTTGTGTTTTTGTTTCCACGAAAAATCTGTTTTCTGTTTCAGAGTTTAGGAGATGATCATTCTGTTTTACTAAGTGTGTGCAAATTGCTTTCAAATAACCCTTTCTGCATTTTCTGATCAGATTGTTTGGAAGATGAGGGTACATCTTGTTCATTAAGACCTCCCTAAAACAGAAAGGCT
The DNA here is from genome assembly GCA_013400175.1 of Phainopepla nitens. Lineage (NCBI taxonomy): Eukaryota > Metazoa > Chordata > Aves > Passeriformes > Bombycillidae > Phainopepla > Phainopepla nitens. The sequence continues at coordinate 165,784 of VXBQ01014535.1, forward strand.
GCTATTTGATGCACAGGGCTGGCAGTAGGAAAAAAAATCAGAATATGTTCAAAATTGCTTAAAAATTTGTACAAAATTTCTGAGAGTGGGGTCAGTCCAGCACCAAGAGCCCTGAGCACAAATGAACAAATCTTGGCAAGAAGAAAAAGGCACCACAGAGCAGTCAAGAAGAAATGGAATGACTGCTCCTTGTAAACTTTGTGCATTGAAGGGGCAGTTCCACAGAGGGCAGGAGGGCATATCCCAAGCAAGAACCTGGGAACACTCTCCCCAAGAAGTGAAAAGTTGCAGAAAATGCTGTCAGACCACTTGTCAGACCCTCCGTGCAGCAGCCAACGATTTGGGAGGTATTTAAGACAATGAATGCAAGCTGTGGTGATCACCAAATGAACTCCCAAAGATAGGTATGCTCCGATAGCTCAGCAAGGGCAGGGCTGGGAAGGATTAGACTAAAAATGGCTTTATCAGATTCTGCCAGGAGCAACTTCTTGGAGGAAATTAAAATCAATCCTTGTAGATTTAGACTTCCCCACATTAAGGATTTTATGGAAAGTCAGCAGCTGCAAGTAAGCCCTGGTTCATCCCTTCCAACAATCTGAGACAAAATGTGTTGGATGAAATAAAGCAGAAAAACAACAGAGCCCTCCAATGCTTTACACCCACTTCCCAAAAGGGTTGTGTTCCAGGATGCCAGCAAACTTCTCCAACTACAAGCAAAGCCAACAATGTACTTTCATAGCTACCTTTCAGCAGCCCATTAGTCTGTATCACCTTTTACTACCACTAACACTGCTGCTGTCAGACACCAAAACCATATCCCAGTGACTTCTATACCTCTGAAGGCTCTGGAGCACAAAGGACATCAACAGACACATTGCCAAGGAAAGCCTGGATCCTTCCTCACCAGCTGAAGCTTTACCAGGAATCTTAAAATGCTGGAACCTTGGTGTGCTGTCCAGCAACAGGGGCTCTATGGCATCCAAACCAAATTCGTTTCTCAACAGCAAGGTATCTCAGCAGGTAATTCCCTTGGCTTCAGTGAGACAGGCTGAAAGCAAGGCTGCAGCACTTTAGGAGATGTTTAGGAAATATTTATTGCTGCTCTGAAGCCCTGTTTCTCCTACTGATGTGTTTTTGCACAGTCTTGTGCCCATCTGCATTGGCATGGTGAGAAATCCACAAACTTGGGTGGGGATACATGCAGGGCAGGAGTCAGCCAGCTTGGCCTTGCTTTCCTGACAAACTAAGGAGCCATGACTTAAGTGCATGGGTGCTGAGTGAGTATGGTCATGGTGATTTTAGCTGGTGCCTGGCCAGAAAATACATGTGATTCTTGTACATTTAAAAGGGAAGAGGGGTCTCTACATTCAAGGGAGGGCAAATGGACCAGAGACCTGAACAAAACACACCAAAGCACTGCACTGCTGTTTTGAAAGAGGCTTTAAAAATGTTCAATCCAAATTGACTCCTCAGAGAAATTGGGTGATTGGGAAAAAAGGCACGAACATTAGGGATTTTGGAATGTATAGTCTGAATGTGTTTGTGAGCATTGTCCAGAGCCCCTGTGGAAGTTCTGAGGAGCCCTCTTAGAGCTGGAGGACAGCCCCCAGTCTGAACAGGAGAAGGCTTTGCCTCAGTATTCCCAAGGAGCCCTCACTGCCCTGGGCATGGGCAAGAGGGAACTTCCATGCTGGGCTGCCCTGTCTCTGCAGTGCCCACAGGGCCTCCATCCTCCAGGGGCTCTGGTCTTGGTTTGGAGCAGAGGCACAAAGCTTCCTAAGTCATTATTGCAAAAAGGAGAAATGAAACAATCCACTAAATTTTCACCTTCCCACCACCAAACTCAACTGCAGGGACTGGTGAGTGGCCTCAGATGATGTCTTATAAGATGTTAAAAAAAATTTAAAAACAACAACAACAACAAAAAACCACTGGAAAAAAAAAAGAGGAAAATTTCTCAGAGAAAAGGGTCCAATTTGATGTGTTGCTGCAGTGGAAGAAAGAGCTGGTGTGTCTGGAGCCCATTGCTCCAGCACAAATTGCCCAGAGGAAAGGATGCTCTTGGGTTCTTTAACTCCAGCAAGATTTAAGGCCCTGAGTGCCAAAGTCAATACAATAATTTCCCCAAGCTGTGGAAACCTCACAAGATATATGGGAAGAAAGAGGTAACTGCAGCAGGAGAAGCCATGCATCTCCTCTTCTGCAGTATCCTCCCCCAGTAAGCAGCACCTTCTCCCCCTCTTTTCCCTGCCCTGTTGTTACACCACAAGACTTCACCAGGCACAGAAGTTAACAGGGCTGTGAGCACACAAAGCTCTCCTGAAAGCTGTGTTCCTGCCCTGCCCCACACTATTTACCTCGAACAACAAACAAACAAAAGCCCCACAGAGCCATTGCAGGTCTCTCCAGGGAGGGAGGCATTAGATGGCTTTTCCTCAAATTAGGAGATGTGTGAGCTACTGAAGGACACCAATACACTGGGATGTGGAAGGTACTGATGAAGCCTATTTTCCATGCTGTGGCACTTTTAGGAGAGTACCAATTGAAGCAGCAAGGTGCCTCAGCTAACTGACACTTCATATTTTTAGTGAACAGTGGTACTACAATGCCATTTAGATATTCTGTTCCAGAAGAGGATTTCTCTGTGTTGGATGGAGTAAAACACAAAGTAAAGAGCTCTCCAAGAAATGTCAGCCTTGTTTCACAGGTGTGCATCACACTGGGGGGTTGTAAGAGCACTGGGTTGCTGCTTGCTCCCCCATTTTATAAAGAAGAATATTGGCTTAATGCACTAGGGATAAATATTGTCAACCTGCACACGGTCTTGGGCATCAGACAGATCTTCATCCATGCTGCTGGTTCACTCACCTCCCCTGTGAGCTAGTAAAATTAAAATATGAATAGAGCTTTAAGTGCCTTTGGAACAGGACTGACTACACCATTTTTTCTTAATAACTGCACAAATCAGTCACTGGGAAAGTTAGAAGCACAGTAAATCTCTTTGTGCTTAGTGTCCCTCATTGTTATACATCCTTGTTTCTAAATCCCTAGGATCTGAGCAACAGCAATGATTGCAGTGTGGAGTATACAGTGTGCCTCTGGAAAATGGGCAAAACTATAGGCAGACCTCCCAAAACCCAGCTCAGGGATCTGCCTGACGTTGCTGCATTTCACAGCTCATCCCTGAAAATGCGTTACTGCTTCAATGGGTCCCTTGCAAGTCTAATACATTCCTGTACTCTGAGCCAGTGCTTTGGGAGACAAATATTCCCAGCAATTGCTCTTCTATTTATTGCTTATTTTCTCCTGTGTGAGCATGTGCAGATGTGCTAGAGATCTGCAGCCAGGGATGGGCCGCCCATAACACAAGGACTGGAGCCAGCCATCACTGAATAGCAGCCTCACCACTTCTTGTTTGAGTTTAGGCCCAGAAAATGACTATTTCATGGAGAAAATGTGTAAGAGAGGAGGTGTAAAGAGGCAACCACAGAGGTATGCCAAATGTAGCCAAACAGCCTCTACACTTATGGGAAGAAAGAGACTGCTCTGAGTGGGAAAGTGCACTGAGGAACTTGGGGAGAAGATGCACTGTCTGGGGGCAAAGGGACAAGAAGATTTTAAAGATACCTGAAAATAACCTTTGTGAGTCTAACCACTGGTCCAGCTCCTGTCTGTCCTGGCAGTGGCAGCAGGAGAGGCTGTTGAAGGACAGCAGATGAGATTCTCTGCAGTTCCTTTCCCTGGTACTTCCCCTGAATTTAGTCACTGGATTAGGGAGGTCAGAAGGGACATTGCTTACCAGTCCTTTTACTTCTCCATCAGACTACAAGGTCATGAGGGGAGTAAAGACCAACGGGGGCCTGCAAGGGGGAGAGTGGATTGTAACAGTTGAGCTTTAAGCTGCAGGAAATCGGTCCTGTGAGTTGATCCAGGAATCACTAAGGTGCTGGCTCAGTGTTAAGCACTCAGTGCCTCAGGGTGGTCCCTCACCTGCTGGGTGTAGCTGATGGGCTTCCATGGCTGTTTTCCTGCTAATGGAGCACCAACACCAGCAAAGAGGAGACAGAGAACTGATAACAAAAGTATACCTATAGAGCACTCCTTATTTAAGTAGAAACAGAAGGAGCAATGATGGTGATACTAGGCAAAAAAAAAAAAAACACAACAAAAACCACAAAAAAACCCAAAAAAACCCCAACCACCTAAAATTGGAGATTTTAGGGTAAAAAGAGACAAAAAAATAATGTTCCTCTACTGGGCAGCTGGATAGCACTGGCCTTGCCCACCTGTGATTGCCTTGGAGCCCACCAGCTGTGGGCACTGAGGTGAGGACAGAGATGCATGAACATCTATCACCACTGCCTCAGAGAAGCAACAGGCTGAAACTCTTCAAACAAAACCCCAACAGCAGTTCAGCAAGGCTGCTGTCACAGCAAATTCATTTTCTGCAGAGGAGAAGAAGGGAACAGCAGAGTTATGTACACTTGCAACCAAATCCATCCTGGGTTATCACTTCTGCCTTAGCAAGACCTGACATCCTGCCTGCTATGAACATTATCAGAACAACAACACAGAGAATATTGCTGTTGAGCAGCCCATTTTCAGCCAGCTGCATGGGGAAGGCATTTTGCAAACAACATGTTGGGGCTTTGACAGAATTAAATACAAATAACCCAAAGTTTCCACACCAACTTTAAGATTAAAATTCCAGAGCACCAGCTGCCTGACACAGATGTTGGCCAGGCTGTTCTTCCACCTCCCACCCAGTTCAGAGCCCCTTTGCTGCTCTATCCCTGTGTGCAGCCAACGAGCCCTGCAAAGCCATCAATGCCACCAGCCTCCTGCCAAGGGAAACCAATGCTGTCCTAGGCCAAACCTGAACTCACATCCACAATAACAGAGTTAGCTGGTTAATGTTCTAATTACGTGACAATAAACTTCTGATTCTTCATTAGAGCAAAGACTCTGATACCAGCACCTCTGCCTAGAGATACAGAGCTGGGGAGCACTGAGAGCTACACAATCACTGCATCAGCAGCTTGAACTTCACACACCCACGATTGCCAAGTACTTGACAAGGCAGACTACTTTTATAATTATAATACTTTTTCGGAAAAAACCCAAATAAATCTAAACTTCACCCACCCATTTTCCAGAGCTCAAAGTCAAATGATCACTGCCCTGTGCAGTGAAGCCCAAATGACTCACCCAAGTGAACCAGGATGCTGTGAGATATAATTGTTTTACCTTATCTGTGACTATTTCCTAACTTGAAAAGAATGAGAAGCCCACAACAAGTTAATTCAGCATTATTCATGAATTGTATCAGGATACAATTGGATATTAAGGTAAACTCAAAATATCAGAGATTATTGCATGGAGCAAATCTGCTCCAAGACAGATGCTTTAAGGGAGGTTATGCATATATTTTATACTTGTGGTATATATATGAGTATATTTATTAAAACCAAACCTTGGGTTTTAAGTGAAGCAATGGGTAGTTCTTGTTGTGAACATCTCCCTCATTCTGGAGAACATGGCAAGCTTTCCACTCGGGATTCAGGAGTGTGTAAGGAGATCTGTATTCATACCGTAAAGCATTCAGAGGAGAAAAAACACTCTCTGTATTCTGGTGATAGTCAGTGCACGTTTTCTAAAGCATGGTTTTAATAAGAAGGTCAAGTCTATCACATGGTGTACAATTCTGCAATGGGTAAATACATGTTCTAAAATAAGCAAGGGAATAAAAATGTCACCTCTTCTTAGTTCTCTTTGAACACACATTATAATGACAAGACATCTCACCGTCTCCTGTTGTAAAATTATCATTTACACATACAATCTGTTTATCCATTTAATTATCTCTTCCAAACCTGGATTTAACCAGTCAGATACAGATCACTTGTTTACTGTATAAAATCCCAATGGAATTTTGCCCGAGGTCTGTGGATTGGATGCTTTAATTTGTATGTATTTTATAGTACTAATTTCACTGAAACTTGAGCAATGCTAAGCCAGTCAGATGATTGCAAGAAATTAGTTATCCAAACTTTGTAATTCATACACTTTTAACTGTGTTTGTTTAATCATTGAGAATGACAATTTCTGTTGGAGCACAAAGCAAGTAAAAGAAAAGCCAGAATAAAAGATGGAACATTGCAGAACCGTTTCAGAAAATTTAGCAAAAGTTACCAAAACTAAGTATATGACCTGAATTTAGCAAAAGACTCAAGAAATCATTATACAAATTCATTTATGATTACATTCTACTTGTCTTTAATTTTCAGTGTTCAACATTAACATAAACATTGTAAATGTATGCAATATTTATATAAAATTAAATAACAGTATTGGAAAAATAAATACACTTTTACATAAATACATAAATCCATACTGCTGAAAAGTTTCAGCTAATACTATACTCTTGTTTCAAAAGTGACCAAAAAAATATGGTAGTGACACTCCATCCCAACAGATGAAGTATGTACAGCTACAGAATGATGTTTGCAATCGATGACAGAGCTAAAGCAAACCCAGGTGATACCACACTAAAGGAGAAAAATTTGGCCGTTACTACCTACAGTAGTAGCACGAGGTAGACAAACACGTGGAGTGTTCTGCTGGAGGGACACGAGGCCCTGGGAACCCCATAGATGCTTCTCAGTCTTCAAACAGCTCTGGGTCCCCTATGTCAGAGCCCAAGGACAGCTCAGTAAATGAGACTGAAAAATCCGGTCAGTTCGTGGCAATGACGGGGACTCGGCCCTGCAGGCAGGACAGGGTGTCCCTGCCCTCCACCTGTCTGCCATATGTCCCACCTGCTCCCAGGAGAGCAAGGACAACCCACTGAGACTAATACAACAGAGTGGAGCCAAGGGAACTTTTCCCGGGTGATAAGAAAGCCATCAGACTAGGGGACTGCACCCAGTGTTTCCAACACTGAGAAGCAGGTGCAGCCCTGGAGCCTGCTCCTGAACAGCCACAAAGAGGCTGAGTGACACCAGAATGAAACACAACTCTGCCCACACCTTTGGCTCTTGCAAACAGTCCAGCACAGGTGAAAAACCAAGGTTGGCAGCACCTCCCAGCTGGCAAATCCTGCAGGGCAGCCAGCACATGCATTGCTACCTCTGCTTACCTCACCTCACTCGTCCTTAGCACCAGCCAGGTTGATGGACATGGGGCACATTAGCACCTCAAATGAAATATTTCTTAGCACTGTTTCTTGTACTGGTGAAGCACCGGATACACACCAGTTCAGCAGTTTTATGGGTATTGCAGAACTCACTGAGGTATGGTAAAAATACTGAAGAGTGTTTCTGAAGGCATCCATGCTACTGAAAGCACCCACAGAATGAGAGCAGGCTTTAGTAAGATGACTTTCCAAACTATTGACAATTAAGGAAGTCCAATACATTAAAAAACAGGCCTCTTTTTTCTTTTCCTATAAAGTGCTTTTGAATCAGATTTTTTTTAAAATGTCTTCAAATGTTTTTATAACAAAATACACAATAAAGGTTGACATCTGTTTGAAGGCCACTCCAAAATGGACAGGTCCGTGGTTTTCCAGGGCTCCAGAAGCACCTCAGGTGGCACGTGCTTTGGTGCAGGATCAGAGCAGAGGTTGCTGCTCTGGGCAGGGAGAATTGCAAACGTGTGGCACCCAAAATAGCACCCCAACCCTGTGGTTCAGGGCTGCTCTGCCCTCACAAGAGCATCTCTGTAGCAGACTCCTCCAGCAGCAAAGGAGCAACGTAAGACACCTCTGCTCCAAATAATATTTTGTTATTGGGAAACTCCTGGGGTTTTAAGTCTTCCAGCACCTTGTTGATCATTTGCTGGCTTAGTGATAGAGCAGCAGCTGGAGATTAAACTAGACAATCACTCTCCAGAACCAGAGAGATGCATGAGAATAGCTTACAGGTGCCTTTGCACTGTAGATCACAGTCTTATTATATACATAGGAACAGAAATAGAGCACAGGTGTGAATGCACACATTTCTACGTAGGTCTGTGTGCGGGCAGGTAGGGACATGCACACACATCTGTACACACTTATACATGCCTGGGAATTGATGCCATTTAGCACATTCTCCCCACTTATCTTGCTTTTGGCAGAGAACACGCAACTGCTAAACCAGTAGGTGCCTAGTGCAGTATTTCCATTAAAGAGCAGAACAATTTAACTTCAATGGAAATGTACTGCTTAAATCCCAGGTTTAAATCTATATGCAAAAACTTAGAACCAAGATTCATAATGCACAGCACTTGCACAGTGTAATAAAATGGACAAAGGTGGCTACTTAGCAGAAAGTGCCTTTTAAATTAAAGGACTTGAGCTCCCCTAATGTAAGCCCTTCCTGAAGAGGTGTTATTCTGAATATATTGTAAATAATCCTCTGTAAGTGCATGAGGTTTAAGACATGAAGCATTAGCACCTCAGTTTGAAGCAAATTAAATGTTGTTAAGGGGATATCTACAAAACAGTTCACAAAGAGAAAGAGTTTATGGTCGTACCGAGCTCCAAGGACCAGCACTCCAGGCAGCATCTCTAGGACAGTCCTGCACATTGCACTGCTCTCTGTCTGGTGGCTTGTCAAGGATTTCACAGCTCAGATCCGTAAATCTTTCTCCATTAGGACGCTGGCAGACCACCAGCCGTGTCCTTGTCCCTGCTCCACATGGCTTCGTGCACTGCAAGTCAGCAGAGGACAGAGCAATCACCGTTGGGACAGCAAAAATACTGCTCACTTGCTGCCTGAAGCACTAGCACCTTGAAAAACCAGTGGTAGTTTCTGTTCCCAACTAACACACTCCAGCCAAATCTCCCTTGTAAGCCTCAGATGGACCTTCAGCTGCTTTAGCATCCCTCCCCCTAAAGCTGCTCATGCTGCTCCACCATGATATGGCCTGACTCAATGTGATAGTGGAGGTTTACATCTCCAATTGCTCATTTCAGATTAATTTTTAAAAGGGAGCAGTGCTTTCATTAAAATAAAAGAAGGCCTTCAGTTAAACTAGGCTTCTCTTTAAAAAAAAAAAAAATTCATTTTTGTACAACTTGCTTTTGCCTGGGAAGAAAGTTTTCCCATGACAAATGGAAACAAAAACACCACCCAGCAATTGCTTGAGTTCACTTATTTATCAGAGGCTGCCCTTCAAGTTCCAATCTTTCTCATAAATGTCACCGCAATACCCCTCTCTTCTCCCATTTTTCAGCCCCCTGCTAATGAAAGCTTTGCCCTGGGCAGGAAGCCCAGATGGATGGTGCCCTCACCTCTCCCCAGTTGCCATAGGCCCACTGAGGGCAGGGGCCAGACTCGCAGGATCTCTGCTCCATGGGTTTGCTTTTCTCATCGCAGTTATTTGCGGTGTATCCGTTCTCATCCTGGCACACCACGACCCGCCGCTGGAATCCCCCTGCACACGTGCTAGAACACTGGAAGACACAATTGCCCATGGCTTCAATGAGTCCAGGAATAAGTTTGCATTCCCAGCTCCTTCCCAATGCCTTGCACCGTGGGAATGCACCGCTAGAAGTTTAATGCAGCTAACAGGCATTATTAAACTTCAAAACCCAGCTATTGCTAATAACAGTGCAATGACTTAGGTGCTGACTAAGCAAAGAAAGCAAATGCCAGCCTAGTTTTAAGCAGGTGAGTAATCCCTGCTGCAGTGTTTGACATCCCATTTGTGCTTAATTCCCTTTAGAGACTTCCATGATAAAGCATTGCGTACTGTTTGTAGGGAGAGGAGCTGGCATCGAGGCTCTGCTGTGCTTTGGCAACAACTCTGCACAGCTGTAAACTTCCCAGGAGACAGCCAAGAAGCAGAGGCCAGCCTTTGCCTCATGGAAATTGATGCTGTCAGCTTTCTGCCTAGACTACCTTGGAGATAAGAGGTATGAGAGGCTGACAAGTGATGCCTGAGCCCTTCTGCAACACTTGCTTGTGTGAATAGAGAGCACACAGTGGGGAGAAAGGTCCCTCTCTCTTTTCCCTTTGTGGTGACTTTAAGAAAAGACTGAATTAGTTTGGGAAAGAAACAAAACCCAACAAAACCCAGGAATAAGAGAATCAGGGCACTTACAGCACCCCAGGGGCCAATCCTCCACTGATTGCCTCCTGGTATATGTGCTCGGTTTCGGTTCGGGCTGCCCCCAGGGTGCGGTTTGAGGCGATGATCCGAATAGAGGAAAGGGGGGATGGACCTGCCGTAGTCATGGCTGTTTGGATGACAAGGAGACATGGAGCAGTCTTGCTCGGTGGCAGGGAGGTCGTCTGGGTCACACTCGCTCCTATCCACCAGCTGGTCACTGTAATTGATGCAGATCACTTGTCGCGTTGCCTTACCTTGACCGCAAGTCACCGAGCACTGCGTTACAGTGGGAAAAGGAGACACAGTCACATTTCCAGTTTTGAAAACCAGCTCTTGCTAACAATGAACAGCAGAAAACCCAAATAACCTCACTTATAAAAGGGCAAGCGCGACAGATTAACGAAGCACATTTCCAGCAACGAGGTCTCTTGCAAGAGACAGGGTGATGCTTACTGAGCTCCACTCCAAGGCTTTCCACTGCCCGCACGGTGTCACGGTGCACACTTCTGTGGCTGATGGCTTGGGGAGGTGGAAGCAAGCTGACTCATCGGCCACGGAGCCCTGGTCATCCCGGCAGCTGACGTACCTCATCCGGGTTCCCTTCCCACACGTTGCAGAGCACTAGGGAAGAGGAAAGAGCACTCCACTAGGAAGTTGCCTGACATATATTTGCAAGGAAAAGTTGGGCATGTGCGCTTAAAAATATCCCACTATCTACTGTAGAATAATCCTGAAAGTATTATGATGTGTGCTTACCGGTGTCCAGGATCCAAATCTCCACTGTGTCCTGTGAATGCCTGATGTGGCTCTCTTGGCTTCGGGACTACTTGGATGGGAAGGACACGCAGCTATTTCACAGTCCTGTACAGGAAATACATAGGGGGAAAGCAAGAAATAAAGAATTTGCAGATGTTTTGATTAAACCACCTCCTCTTCAATGTAATTATGAAGAACATGAAACATCTTGGAACTCTGTGACCTGGATGTGTGGTGCAGGCAGGCTTCCTCCCTGCATTCTCTTGGTGAACCAGCAAAACTCAGTATCAATATCCTGGGGCCTTCATATGCAGTACCCTTGTGGACTTTTGACTTATTAGGAACTCTACAATAGGGATCCCCATAACCATGTGCCATCTCCATGCATTAGAACCAGATGTTTTTGAGGCAAAAGATGAAAGTTCATTAAGGGTTCTGGCATGAACACACATCTGCAAAACAGCAACTTTATCTCCCTTCAAAGCCCTCTTCCTTCAGCGTGAGACCTGCAGCCCACACAATAAAGGTTGTGCTGCTGATTGCAGCCCTTTGATTCCCTGCAGCCCACCAGACCACCTATATCCATGTGCTGATCTCCACCACACACCAAGCAATGTGAGGTTTTGGGGACAGACATGTCATTCTGCTCAGTCTTTGTACAGTGCCTCACAGGAGGGCTCTGGTCCTGTCTGGACCTCCCAGGAGGTCTGGTGCCAGAAACTATGAACATCCATGTCTTTACTCCATTGAGTAGTCCTTGCCAAAAAGGAAATTAATAGTGATTGTCTCTATGAGGTGGAGAGCAGCCTCTGCCAAATGGCAAACCCTATTTCTGTTTTGCTGTGATTTCACTTATGCTGGAGGCATGCATGCCAGATGATGGCTGATGACAGGTGGGCTTGTTACCCCTTCACTGTAGTGCAACTGGTCTCCATACATGGGAAAAACAGCTCTTTCCCAAATGTTGTGGCCTTAGTTAAACTCTGTGAGTTAATTCAAGACTGAAGTTGCACAGGGCATGAACACTACAACTCTCCTAGATGACAGATAGATGCTAGTGATCTGTTTTATTCAGCTCCTCCAGACACCTTGGACATATCCTCTGCTTGAAATGGGAATTTACATGTTTTCTTCCCAGTATACAGCATGGAAAGCCTCTTCAGCAAATCTGCAAAGGGTGTGCGACATTTCTCAATTTATCTGGCCATGGAGGATGTGTCTGGAACTGTAGCTGTCACATTACATTGTCACATGCAGCAGACATGAAATTACAGCCTCTCACCATCATTTGTGGTGAGGGGCAACAGCAACAGCTCTGCTGCCACATGAGCCCAGACTGCAGCCAGGCATCCTCGACTCCATGCAAGCCAAAGGAGGTATTTGCTGTGTCAAGACCTGAACCTCTGAGGCCAGTAAATATTGCCTCAACCTTGTGGTCTCCTGTTGTTATCCCATATTCATCCACTGCAGCTTCTTTAGCTCATGAGCTCTTAAGAGTCCAGCTTTAGTGCTGCATCTGAACACACCCTCACATCCCACTGTATGACTAGAGCTCCATGGATATAAACCATAAGCAAGGGCAGTTAATCTTCATCCACAAAGTCCTGATACCCTCATAGGTTGTGTCTGTTGCCTTTCTGGCAATCTGGTGCTTCAGAGTGTAAGGTGAACCACACAGAGAGGATCTGGATGGGAACTCCCTGAACACAGTTCATCTGTCCCATTTCCACCAAAGCAGGGTGCTGTGCTGCATCTTTCCAACAACCATGAGGAGCCCAAGGTACTGCTCTGCAGGGCTGGCATTCAGGGCAAAGCTTTGCTGCAGCAAGATGTACCCTGAACCTGTAGCCTGGATGCCTCTATACACACACTGGGAAAAGATGGAGACAAGACAGCAGGACTTACCTGGGTATCTGTAGGCCTGGTTGCAGCATTACACTCATTATCATCCACCACTGACATGTAGGCGCCCACAACACACTTCACTGCTCTCATCTGGTAGCCTTGGCCACAAGTCACAGTGCACTGGGAGAAGACAGATGGGAGAAAAGAGCACTGGGTCTGAGTAGGTGCTTTGGTTAGAAAGTATTAATCAGTCCAGCCTCCGTTTAGGCACGTAGCAAGAGCAGCGAAAATAAAAGACAGCTTCCCTTCTGGTTTCTCTCTACTTCATGCATTTCAGCTTTAAATTAGGTCAAAGTTTTAACTCACTGCAGTCACCAGTGCCTTGCACGCTTCACTTGCTTCTTCAGGAAGGAAGGTGCAAGCACTGAAATTATTTACTTTGCTGCACACACTAGAATCAGAGTCTGGTAGAACCTGTATGAAATCCTTCTTTAAGACTGGTTGTTCAGCCCCATGGTAGCATGAGCAGCTAATGAATAATTTTACTGATGGGAAATATGTCTGACTGGGACAACTGTTCTGGGTTTGTTGCTGTTCTTTAAGTCAAGAGCTAACAGCTTTGTGAAAAAGCAGATGCCAGAACACTCTGGGAAGAATGAGTAACTTGTATTTTAACAGAAAAAAAAACCCTCACTAACCCAGAAACTGGAAAACATTACAAGCAACAAAAGTTATTCAACGTGAGCAGTTTTTCTGTGAAAATTAGGCCATGTATTTATGTGCCTAAATATGGATTTAGGAGTGTAACCTTGGAAACCCCTTTTTTTGAAAATCACGGCCAATTTAGTATGACAGAGATTAAATTTAGCACAAAGGGCAGGTACTGTTATTGCTGCCTATCCGCTGAACCCAAGCAAACAGAGGGCTGCTTTGGTGTGCAAATCAATTAACACAGTTATGCTGCTGAATTTGGATGAAAGGGCAGCACCCAGCCCCAGCCACCCTTATCCAGTCCCCCCAGCCAGGAGCCCTTGGGGCTGTGTGGTACCTGGCCCCAGGGCCCCACTTGCCACGAGGCACACTCCTGCTGCTGGCACATCTGCACCGACTCCGGCTTCGTCTTGGGGTCACAAAACCTGTCGTTCAATCGATCTTCTCCAAACTGGCACCACGTCTGGCGGTGCTTGTGCCCTTTTCCACAGGTGACCAAGCACTGTGAGGAGAAAAGGGCAAGCTCAGGTGGTGCTGGGGATGCACTGCCAGCTCAGCACTTGTCCTGGCACTGCAAAATAAACTTGGAGATCTACTGCAATCACTGCTTAAAAAAACCTAGTGCTGGAGTGCAGCTCTTTAGCTAACATCAACATATCTTGGAAGACAGGGGAGTGTCTTGTCAACAAGAAGACTGCTCTCCAGAGCTGATCTAGAGCAGGGCCTGGAGCATGGAGAGCACAGCTGGACCAGAATCCTTCAGCATGGGCAAAGTGATATCACAAGGTCTCTTGACTTCCAGCAGCTATGAGACAAGGGAAAAAGGCACAGCAGTGCTCTGTGGAGTTTTAGCTGTGCACAACAGGGTGCTTCTAAAAAACCTGTTCTGAGTTTAAGGGTCTTGGCTTCTGCAGGCTGTGAGCACCTCTCCCACTGCCCTGGCGCGGCTTGGACTGCCACCAGCTCGAATCAGAAGACACATTTGGTAGAGGACAATCCCTGTTCCCATTTAATTGCTTTCATTACGCCCTAAAAGAACACGGCTCACAGAAACAAGAGAAATTTGGCCACAATGATGATGAGCGCCCTTTGAAGACTATTCTCCAGCATTCCCAGTCCTGCTGCAGAGGTAAACCTATCAAGATAGTTTTGTTGCATTGCAAAAAACACCAGCAGCAGTGGAAGAGGTAATAAACAGCAGAGAGAGGCTGAGCAAAACATCAGCAGGGTGCAATCATGCCCTCCAGTGACAGCCAGAGCTGCCAGGGCTCTTGAGGACAATCTCAAAGGAAAATGAGGGCAGAAGGTATTTTTCTTCCCAAATATACAGCAGAACTATGGAAAAGTTGGGGAGAAATTACTACAGGATTGGAGAGACATTAGCCCCCTGTGGCTTTGCAGAGACGAAAGTGGCCACTTGACCAGTGGTACCAAGGCCAACAACTTTGCTGCTGTCTGAAGCCTCCCTGCGCACAGGCTTGCCACCTTCTGCAGGAGGCACCAACAAATCATGACAGACGAGCGGGGATGGAGACACCTCTTTGCAGATACCAGCCCCTCGGGGTGGAGCACCAGCAGGGAGAGCCCAGGTGACCAGCACCTACCTCGGACCAGTCGCCGGTTTTCCACTGCGGGCACGAGAAGTCACTGCAGCGCTGCACCGTCAGCTTCTCCTGCTGGCTGCACTTGCTGTCGTCCAGGACGTCGTTGTAGGTGTTCACACACATGGCTCGCCGCCGCCGCGTGCCCCCGCCGCAGCTCTTGGAGCACTGCGAGGGACACACACACAGTCAGTGCTTCCTGCCACTCTACTGCTAGTGCCTCCTCCCTCTTTGCAGTGACTGCAGGAAACCTCCAGAACAACAGTTTATACTTCAAGTAATACTTTATGTATTCCTTTAAAAAGCTAATCTTGCTAAGCTTAATAAAATGTCGTGGAAATGTGTTTCACAAATTCATTTCAGATTATATTCATTTCAGATTATAACTCCATTATTACTTTTACAAGTGTCACCTTTCAGTTCTCCTAAATGGCCCCTGCTCGTTCTCATTTTAAAAGAGATTAACTCTCTCTGACCAGCTAGCTCCCCTTCACTGTGCCCTCCCAGGAAATCCCCAGGCTCCTCGCAGGAATTTTATTGTTCATGCAAAAGCTAAGATGTGTCAAGGAAACAAATTTCAGAAGTCCTTTGATGATGGCAACATGTCCTCCCCAGCTCCTGGCAGTAGTGATGGCAGAAGGCAGCTGGCAGAGTTTCACGTAATGAAGACAGATACTTAAAAGTATAGATTAGTAGCAGTGGAAGGTAAGGAGTACCAGCTGATTCAGACTACAGTGTCCTCCAGAGGAAGCAATGATAACAGACCAACTGTGGCCATATTTTACATATATTCTGTTAGCAACCTAAACAGCCCAAGGAGCGGCATTCGCCATGCCACGGAGCATCCCTTACCTCAGTCCAGGCCGAGTACCGCCACCCTCCCACGTTACAGTCTCCAGTGCACTTCTCCCTCGTGCTGGGCTTGGCCTGGCTGTTGCAGAAACGGTCATCCACCTTCTCTATCTTGCCCTCCAGCCGGCTGTACTTGGAGCAGTAGATCTCCAGGGTGCGGTAGCCCAGCCCGCACTGCGCCGTGCACTCGCTCTTCCTCGCGATGTGCCACCTGCGCCGAGGAGCAAACATCAGCCCCAAGGCAACGTGCAGGGAACGTGCTCAAGGGTGTTTGACAGAAATAAGGAATATATGCTCTTCATCAGGAAGTTTTGGTTCTGTGTCGCACTTCCCAGTGCTCTGGGACTTACAATTACCCCGGCATTGCTGCTTGAAGGGAAGGAACTGCCAGCAGGTCTCTCTTAAGCAAAAGAAAGACAGCAAAGGCACACTGTAACCCTGTGGGACCAGCCAAGGTGGCAAGGAGAGTTCACAGCCAATCAAGGAACAGTGCTCTGAAAGCTTCTGAAAGCTTTCCACCCCATCTTCCCCTGCCCCTGCCACCTCAGACACTAAAAACTAAGAGCTGGAAAATACAGCATCAGAAAACGATCTGCACAAGCTTGAGAGGTGTTCCACATTGCAGGACACCCATAAAGCAGTTTCAGCTCTCCAAAGGACAAGCAAATGACTTGCTACAAGACACTCAAGCTCTAGCTATGTCAGCAGGGATTAGAAGTGTTCTCTCTTGACACACAGATTTCTACCCTGCTGCCTCCTCTGTCAGATGGACAACAAGGATGGTGCTGGGGGCCCCCAAGGAGCCACCTGTGGATACAGCCCTGCTTCACATCAGCCCAGCTCTGGAAAGAGATGCTGGACATGAGGCCTGATCCAGAGAGGTGCTGGAGCCCCTAAAGCCAACAGAAGTCCATTGCCCCTCACACCTGGCAGGGGTGGCTTCTGGGGGAGGAAGCAGTGACATCCTCTGGGGGTCCTGGAGACCCTTGGGCTGCTGCCTGTGCCTGTACAGGGAGCACAGAGCCCTGCTCTCAAGCCAAGAGAGAAAACTCTATCACAGCCCGGAGAAGAATAAGATCAAGGGGATTTGGAATCAATAGCTCCTGACTGGTGGGAGCCTCACATCCCTGGCATGCTTTTCAGACTCCTGCTTTGCCCTTCTCAAGTTTCCAACCTGTTGCAATGGCAACAGCTGTTACCGCGACAACCCGGCCCCGCAGAGTCCCTGCACAGCCCTGGTCTAACAGGGCTGGAGAAACCCCTCGGGAAACTTGGTCATCTGAATTGCTTCACCAGTGGCCGCTTAATGCCACCATATTTAAGCCCCAGAAAGGAAAACAGACTGCTTTTTAAAGAAAAATGGGCTGTGATGATTTAGGCTGTGCTCCATCAATTCCAGCTTGCCAGGAATTGTCTGAGGACAGCCCCGAACCCATTCTACACTTAAGCCTGTTCTTTGCTTCAAATAAACAATGATAAATCGAAGCCTTAGCTATGTTTTTGCTTTAAGTATGTGTTTTCCCCTCTTTGCAGGCTGTATGTAGAATGGTGCTGAGCATTTATGATTCAGGCAGATGCAAATTTCAAGCCCTGTACACAGGGAGATTTTTCAACATTAGAGAATTTTTGTTACAGTTAGCCCTAATTGAATCCAGCAAGAGAAATGTAAAAGCATTGAAAAGTGCCTTTCAAAACACCACTGGTGGATGACAATCCCTCTTGCTTGACAGAGGAAACTACCAATCCTTTTCTTTTTCAAAATCTAATACTGGCTGGTGAGAAAGGGAATTATGGTGAGAAGTCAAAGGAAAGAGGAGTAAATAATAAATACACAATGTCATTTATAAATACAGCTGAGCACAGTGCACCTTAATTCACATTCTGTGTTACAAGGCTCAGTGGTGGGGTCAGGCTGGGGAATTCGATCGCATCGCTGGTCTGACACCGTGAGCTGATCTGACTCTCTCTTACACACAGGCTTCCTTTTTCGTTCTCCTGCACAGAGAAAACCAGCACTTGGTTTGAGTAATGCAGCAAAGTCATCATTTCAGTTATTTCTTTTACACCTTTCATAGTAGTATTTAAGAGATGTTTAGGTGTGCTTTTCTACCTCTGTCAGAAACAGGGAGGGGGTATAAGACCAAGCAGAGTAGAAGGGGTTTATTGTAGATGGGATGGACACAGGCAGAGAGCTGCAGTACCCCCACAAGGATGGGCTCTGAATGAGTATTTAGCAGAGTGGGCACTGGCAGTGATCAGATGTCAGACCCAAAACCAGACACTGGTGCATTTTGCAGCCTTAAGAAATGCCTCATGACCTTTTCTGTGCTTCAGCTTCCTCACCTGCAAACAGGTTGTGAGGCTCACCTGGTTGGGAGGGGCTGTAAGGTGCCCTGCCCTGAAACCCAGAAGTATCTTGTAGGACATCACCCTGCACTGCAGATCAGGGAAACAATAGTGCTCAAAGGGTGAGAATCTTGAAGAAATCAGAGAAGGATCTGACAGCAATGTCCAGACCCCAAATGAATCCAGGACAAAACTAAGCCTTCCCAAGCACCCACCTTGGCAGAGCTTACTGCAGGGCTGCCATGGGCCATGTTCATTCCAGTAAAACTGCTGAGGCTTGTCCTCAATAGGGATATTGAACGTGTAACGAACGTCAGGATTGTACAAATTGCCCACTGACAAAACCTGAGAGGAAGAAAAATGAAGCAGAGTAAACCAACAGATATCACTGCCCACTGTTTCCAGTCCAACAATGCTGGGCAGACTTGTCCATACACACAACATATACTTCACCTGAAGTGTTATTTCTTGCTCAATCCGATCTGTAGAATTAATCCTTTCAATAGTATTATCGGAGCCACTGTATTCGATCACAGCATTCCCAACTTTGATTTCCCTTTTAAACATACTGACGACAAAGTCTCCATTTAATATAAAGTCTCCTTGACTGTTAGATAAGGCTGCATAGGTGCAAAAAACAAGAACTAAAGAGGCAGAATTAACTCATACATACATAACAACGTGGGTCATGTGCTCTCAGTGCTCCTTTCCCTTGGGGGTAGGGGAAAAGCCCACTCAGAAAGGATGTAAAGTGAGCACCAGAGCTCTTGCAGACATTGTGCCTTCTCCTTTTTTCCACTGGAAAGCCTCCTAAAAATGAAGGCTGAATTCCTGAAGTTGTTGCTAAACAGTTCATCCATAACCCAATGCAGAGATATCCAAAAGGCATTCTGGGCTGGCTGCTGCAAGGAGCATACATAGGCTGTATCCCCACATATACCACAGAAATAATCCTGCCTAAATCTTTTCATGAGTTGTGGGGATAGGCTGGCTTCCCTGGTGTTTCCAGGTGTATTCTTAGGGTAAATGTAAGCACTCTAATTACCTAAACATAATTTTCTTGTATCTAATTACAGGGAGTTTGGTCAGTATCTCCCCCTTTATCTCCCTCTCCCTCCTCCCCCCATACTTTTTATTATTCCAGATCTTAAGGTATGTGAGAGCACTGGAGGCTTAAAGCCTAAATGCTTTATAAAAGGAACAGTTTCCTGAAAACAGCAGTCTGCTGCACAACTTCACACTAATGCGATTATGTAGCTAATTTCCTAAGTTAGTTTCCCCACCATTTCACCCATCACAGCTACGTTACTAAAAAGCCCCTGTACTGAAAAATCTAAACACCAAAGGAAAGGCTTTTCCATCGAATGAGGAGAGATAATGAAGCAAAACACTGCTCAGTAGCAAACAGACATAGATGGAGAAAACCTCACAAAGCAGAGACTACACTCAACCAAGTTTCCCACTTTGGAGGTTTTAATGTTATCAGGCAGTAGTAAAATTCATTAAAGGATTCCTTCTTTTTTACTATATCTCCTATAACAGTAGGTACATCTTGGACTTGATGACAACATCAAATTCTTCCTAAATTGTTAAGCAACTACAAGGTTCACAGTAACTGAGGGCCCAAGATTTCACACTCAGTGAGCTGCAAAGTAAGTGGACACATGCACACTTCTCATTTGCTTCCAGTCAGGCCTAATGTGAAGAGATGCTTTCCCAGCAATATTAAAGCAACATTAAAGAAGATTTTACTTCATTGTTTCCCAAGAAGATTAAAGGCCCTCCTAGAAGAGCTGAGAAGTTTGGGGCTCCTTCTGGGGTGAACCAGTTCGAACAGGCACAACACAGGGAGGATTGTTTTTTCCAGGAAAGAAGAAAAATAAAATTTGGCTTCCTCCTTCGAGACACAAAACTCTGAAACCTCAGCAACCTTTTTTTGGTGCTGATGAGCATTCATGCTGAACCACCTCAACTTTTTGCCTCAATGAACGGTCCAGCCACATGGATGGCATTTCAGAGCAACAGCCAAGGCTGTCAGCATTGCCTGTCCTTGGTGCATGGTAGTCTCTGGTACTTGTTTCTCAAATGAGTCCCTTTACCTTTGATGGAGTAGGGGCCACCAGCCAACTCCCCTTTTTAACACACCTAGTTACAGGAATTTGGCGAGATAGAACAAAATGAAGTGCCCTGTTCAAAGATGTAAGTACAGGACCCTGTGCTATCGGAACACAGATGGTGATGCAAGGCACAGGGTGTGCAAAAGAGGACCACCAGAGACTCTGAGAGACCCCAAACAGGACTTAAGGGCAAAATCAGCCTTCAACTGGCAAGTGTAACATCAGCCGTGATGCTCATTTATATTATCTCTGCTACTGAACTCAAAGAGAACTATCTATGGGGTGAATTAGTGATCATGGTGGAAAAGACACTCATGGCCATGCTAATAGCATGTATGTACATGTAGCAGAGTGGTCTAACACAGCACAAAAGCATTTTCATCTGCCTCTAAAGACACAGCCACAGATTAGAGAAAATACTGTTTATGAAGTCCAACAGCCAAAGGCCAAGTTACTGTCAGGTTTGAATCAAACCAACATCTTTGGTGCAGGATATTTCTTTACAGTTACATGTCACTATCAGGCAGGGACAAGAAAGCCTCACTCTAAGTGAAAACAGAATTATTGTTCTCATAAGAATAGAAAATAATTTCTCTTTGTATGTGTTTGCACAAACATCTTTCAGGACATGGCACCAGCCAAAGCATGGTGACAGCAGAGATAGAGTTGCAGTGAGGAGAGTCCAGCAGAGCACAGAATCCTGTCTCGTTCCCAGCTTTGTCCCTCAGCTCCCACCCAGGCTCAACAGTCCTTCACAGCCCTAGACAGTCCCCTAAGGGAATATTTCTTATAATTGGTGAACCTCCTAGACTTTGCATCTAGGATGGCTTGAACAACAACAACAAAAAAGGAAGAAGATAAGGCTGAATGTTTGGCAAACAGAAAAATTTTCACCAAGAAAACATCTCCCTTAAATGAATTCTTCAACCTCCCTAGTGGAGAGCTGCCAGTAGATGTATCACTACAACCAGAAAACCAAATAGATTTCTGAAGTGAAATAAGGAGTACAACTCACCCAGGTAGTTGTCATCCTCTGGTTTCCCTGAGTAACTGTGCTGACGCACATCAATATTAGTGGCACCAGCTGGGATGCGAACCACAACGTTATAACCTGGGAAAGATGTCACAGAAAGTCAAGGCTATTACACAGGCATTTGATTTGTTTTCTACAGGGGAAGGGAAATGAGCAAAGTTACCTCACATTACACAAACTGATACTTTTCATTTAGGGATAGAATAAATAGTTATAAAATAGAATATACTATAGCTAGAAGGATTTTGCGTTTTACATGAGTGTTTTTGTAGATTAAATGTTGTAATGGCTTTTATAGACCCACATTTTTCACCATAAAGTTTTTAGCAACAGATTCTTACCATAATGCACCGTGTTAAATGTGCCTGCAACAGTTTTGCATGAAGAATTATCCCCACCACAAACACCACATTTATCTCTTCTTGCTTTTGAATTCAGGACATGATCACATCCAGCTTGCTTTAAGAGAAAAATTGAAAAAAACAGATTGAGCAAACACAGACTAGAACACCATTGATAAATCTCCTAATTAAGGCACACAAAAGCTGTGCATGCAAAAGGCTGCCGTGAGATAAACTGGTTTGCTTCCCACATTTTCCACTGATTTACAGCGTGGCCATCCCACAAGGTTTTACAACATAAAGCTTTTTTACAAAGCAAGAATCAGAACAACTGTTTGCACTAGGTAATGCCTTCACTAGAAAAAAAAAATCTTGCATCAATTGTCCCACAGAGAAAAGTGTGAATAACAACTGTGAATGTAAATGTAGAGCTCTGGGGTCTGATCAGGAAGAACTGGGGCAAAGCACAGAAGGAAGCAACACTGGAATTTAGGCTGAGACTCCACAGCCCTCAGTAACTTAGGGCAGATGTGCAAACATCTTCCACTTGAGTGTGTCCCAAGAAGAGCTGGTGAATGGTCTAGAGTAAGATGAAGAGTGGCTGAGGGAGCTTGGAAGCTCAGCCTGGAGAAAAAGAGGCTCAGGAGAGACTTTCTCACTCTCTACAACTACCTGAAAGGAAGTTGCAGCTAGGTAGGAGTCAGGCTCTTTTCACAGGTAACAAGCAACAGGACAAGAGAAAACAGCCTCACGTTCAACAGGGGAGGTTTAGCTTTGATGTCAGGAAATAATTCTTCACCAAAAAAAGTTGTCAAACACTGGAACAGGCTTCTCAGGACAGGGATGGGAGTCACCCTCCCTGGTGGTATTAGAAGACATGTAGATATGGCACTTGGGGACTTGGTTTAGTGGACTTAGCAGAGTTGGGTTAATGACTGGACTTGATCTCAAAGGTCTTTTCCAACCTAAATGATCCCATGATTCCACGTGCGGCTCTTTGGTAGATCTGGAGGGTGGCACAAGTTTCAGACCATTTGGGGCTTACAGAGCCTGCAGATGGCTGCTGGCATCCTCAGAGCGAAGAGGACAGGCCAACAACTGCCTGGAGCACGGTGCAGAAGCTCCAGGCTGCCCTACAAACCTGCCATGCCCTGTGGTGAAGAGGGGACGGTGCTCACCCGGCAGAGGCCCTGCACGCAGATGTCGTTGGTGTCGGGGCCGCAGGGCGTCCCGTCGATGACGCGGTCCCGCAGCTGGTAGTAGGCCGTGTTCCCCGCCACCCGGCAGAACAGCTTGCACCGATCCTTCATCAGGACTGCGGGGGAGGGAGGGAGACCAGGAGCACGTTATCTGAACACCCTCACCCCACGGCAGCAATCCAGGAGGCAGGATCTGCATCCCCCCAGGCACTTACTGCCGCTGTACTTGGGAACCCAGCGCACGTTGGTGGGCAGCCCGTTGATGTTGAAGTGCTTCCCATCAAAGTCGGCACACTGCTCATCCCGGAAATCCTTCTTCAGCTTCGAGCACGGCTCCGTGTTGCAGGATTTGAACTTCATGCGACGACCCACGCAATATTTCCCACCGTTTTTGGGTCTGCAGAGACAACACCAGGCTGGAAATCAGGTGGAATTGCAATTCTGCAACCTATTCAGTACAGTCAGGATTTGCAACAGCATTTTGTGGGCTCTGTCTTTTTGCATATCCTTAATTAATTTCCCAGGTTGACAAGCAGGAAATGTTATGCTGGTGTCTAACAAAAAAAACCACATATGCAATAAAAAGGGATGAAAAAGAGAATATTTGCATTCTGATGGATGCCATGGTAGTAAGAGAAACCAGAAAGGAAGAGCAACATCTTCTTCCCCATTTGAGGATTTATTTTCACACTGAGGGATCCCACTCAGCCCCACATCTCCTAACAATCCCATCAGTCCTACTGATTTTGTGGTTGACAATATACCTTTGATGTAGTGGGTTGCAAATAACTAAACATTACAGGGGAAAAACAGAGATGCTCACCATGAGATCTCAACACTGCATGCAGCCAGCACCTCTTACAAAAGAGATGGCACCCCCCTGCACATGCACAGTGGTCTCTACGCACAGTGAGTCAACAAGTTCCTGGAGCTGAACAGAATTTTTTGTTAGCATCCCTGCACCTCCACCACCCAGGAAGCCCAGCAGTGCCTTTTCTCCACAAATAACAATTCTTCACTCTTACGCTCAAAATTTCATTGTGACTCAAGTTGCAGAGTTCTGTGAAACAAACGAGAGACAGAAGCACAGAACAGCTTGCCCTTGCCAAAAGATTGCCTGCAAAACAAGGAAAGGCAGGCAGACTTCCCACCACCCCATCAGCACCACACTAGGGATGCTGACAGGTTTGGCAAGGGTTGCCCCCTTGAGCAGCTGCAGGTGAGATGCTGACCACCACCAGTTACACATATGGGATTTTTCCTGTCAGCACACTCCAGTCACTGAGATCCTCACTGCTGTGGTGCAGACCCCTCTAGTCCTATCCGAAATGCCACGGGGTATGATTTGTCCTCAGGCACAGCCCTGAGCAATAGCTACAAACACCAGCTCTACCTGCTCTGAGGGCAGTTCTCACATGCCATCTGGCAGTGAAATTCCTGTCACTTACAAAGGTTTCTGGTGTTTGCAATTAAGCAAGTACCAGTGATAAAAAGCCCAAGCAACTGCACAGTGCCCATTGCAGATTCCTACTACAGACCGATTTTACACCTTTACAGTTCCTAGTGGAGCAGTAAGTCTAAACCTGGTTTTTACTAATTTAGTCTTCTTGTCCACCTTATTGTGACAAACAACTTCAAAAAACTTACTTGACTACACTTGGGACAGCTCCAGGGCTACTCCAGCACAGCAGGCATGCAGACCCAACCCAAACTCCTCCTTGCCTTGCAGGCACAATGGCAATTGCTGGAGGTTTCCCAATACCAGAGCCCATCCCATCGACTATTCCCATGCAGGCACATGAGCTACCTCTAGCTACAAAGGGACATCTCAACCATCTTACTACAGCACACAGGGAAACTTCTTAATCATGGGAGCAGCATACTCCAGACCTGGGTGAGTCTGAGTCATTCATGGGGGAATTAACAGGATTCATCATTTTCACTTCAAAAACATTTGTATCTCTGCAGGACTGCTGCAGTTTGACAAAGCCTCTGAGTTATTCAAACCTTTAAGAGAGCGCTTCTTTTTTAAAAATTGCAATTGCGACGTTTTTATGGCAACCACATTGACCTCTTAACTATTTAGTTCATGGAAAAGTCTTTTTTTTTTTTTTTTAAGGTATGTCTGATAAAATCCCAAAATCTCAAGCTACTATTTAGTTTTTTCTTTAGACATGACCCCTGAGATTGAGATAACATTGACACATGAACACATCACAAACTGAAGGATGCTGAAGTTTGCCACCATGTTGCAAACTGTCAGCTTTACAACCCTGGCAGCAAATCTCCTTGCAGACAGTGCAGGGGGCTGAAGCACACTCACATTTCTGACACTTAAAAACAGCTCCGAACTCCCCTGACAGTTTCAGAGTGTTTTTAACCAGCATTGCTTCTCACAGAATCTGAGGGACAGAAAGAGCTGACCCCGAAAAATAAGTCACCCTCATATAACATCAGTTTTCAGTGTCATGAAGAAATACAGCATACTTCATTCTGTAATATTTTTATGGATCATCACCAATGTACCACAGAGACAGAAGGGAAAGCAGTACATGCATAGAAACCTCCTTGTTTTGCTTCCATTTCCTTTCCCTCTGAATCATCTATTTGACCAATTTACAGCCAGCATGGACCCACTCTCAATCCAGTATCATCCCCCTGACAAGCTCCTGCACACATCCCAGACCCACTGCATAGAAACCCCAGACTCTGCAGCCCAGAAACTCTCAGGCCCAGGGAATGATGGGGTCTCATCCCTATTCCCACCCCACTAGGTCTGAAATAAATGATGTTTAATCCATCACCTTGAAAATTTTCATTTGCAGATTTTGAGGCAGCACCCAGCTCCCAGCAGTCCAGGGGCACTAGGTACAGACACTCTGCCAAGAAGTGTTGTTTTGGGGGTGCTTTGCACCTGCCCCATGGGCAGCAGCTCTGCCTGGGAGCACTGAGGTTGTCATAAGGAAAAACCCCAGGAGAATTAACTGCAGGGCACATGTGTTCATTTGCACATTTGCTCAATGTACCTGTGCTCATGTGTGACTGCAGAAAAACCTGTGAAGCTCCAGTGTGCACAGATCAGTTTGAGACATCCTTCCTCACGTTCCAGGAAGCCCTAGGACTGGGAATTGGTTGGTGGCTAGCACAGTTATGTATACATGTGTTTACATGTCAGGCTCAGACCACTTCCAGCACACGTGGATACTTCTGTGATGGACTAAAATGCAAATATAATCTGACACATCCAAAAAGCCATTCCTGAAGCACAGGGCTTCTGGCATTGACATCTTATCAAATATGTCCTTTCCCATAATTCTGCAACATGTCTTTCTTTGAAAACCAGGGCTTGCACCACAGCCCCTCTGATGACGCACCACAGCCATGGGCTTTGTCCACTAGCCAGGCTCAAATTCCCATGTGGGCAATCTCAGTGGGAAGGGTCTGGTCTGGTTAGCAAACACATTCCCAGAGGGTATGTCAAAACAGTCTGTGGCCATTCCAGAGGCTTACAGCTCTTCCTGCATCCCTGCAGGATACTCATCCATGTAGGTGTCAGAGCACTCTACAAAGAGAGGCAGGAGCTGCAGCCTTATTTTCTGTACCATGGAGGGAATGCATGTAATTTGCAATGCCAGATTTAACACAATTTTTTACTGGATGCAAGATCCTGGCCCAGATCCTCATGCACAGAAAAAAAAAACTTTAAAAAGCTAAACCATCTTTGAATATGAAAGACTTATTGAGAATTATTTCAGACCTTACCTGAGGTATCTGGGTTGGGTTTGCTGCCTTCTACAACAGCTGAGAAATTGTCTCTTTTTTGAAGTACTTTGAGAAGGGGTCTCATCCATTCACATCGTTTTAACAGCCCCATGATAATGAGGACACCGGTGGTGGGAGCTCACACCACGGTGTCAAATTACAAACCAACAAACAGTGGAAAGCTCTGTGGATGGTGGTGGGACAGACTACTCCTCACAGAGACCTTGTGAGGGGCTGGAGGAGAGAGGCCAGTGCCAGCACAGGGCCCAGGAAAGGGGACCTGAAAATAACCACTATCAGTCATAAGGATTTCTCAGACAGCTTGGTACCGAGCATGTTTAGATGCTTTTGCAAATCCCAGCCACAGCAATACACCTACTGAAGCACCAGGAGAAAAACCACAAGCTATCAAGAAAGATGGAATTTCAAATTCCTTTGCTAGCCTTTAGGATGAAGGAGATTTTCTATCACAGAAAGCTATCAGTCTGAATAGATGCCTCTCAGAAGACAGGAATACATCTCGCTGACAGCAGCCAAAGTTTCAGCAGCAGAGCTGGAAAGATGCTTTGTTTTTGTCCTTCCATGGCTACTGAAGACCATATGGAGTGTGCTGACTCAGCACAGCCAGATGAGAGCTCTTCTCACTTGTGTTTTTCTTAGCATTGTTTTAATTAACGTGCTGGTGTCCTACTCGCTCAGCCTCAACTTTTGACACTTGCCCAGCTGTGCTGAGCAGCCTCTCCTGTTACTACACCACCAGTGTCATAGGTATAAGCTCTCCCTTCTCCCATTAGCAGTGATGAAACTATCACTGGCACATCTCTAGTGGCAATTTCCTTGGCAATAAACCATCCAACGCCAGTGATGAGAAACAGGAATCTTTTTAAGACCCCTCAGTGCAACCAGCCCCACAGACCCCTCTCCTCTCTGTATCTTGGTCCTAAATAAAAGCCCAGAAAGTCTCCTGCCCAACCCTTCCTCTGCAAGAAGGAGTTAAACAGAAACCAGCACAATTCACAATTTACGTAAACAGGCTGCTTTCACACCAGTTGCTCAAGCCATTACTATTGCACCAGCAACATATTTGTCTCCTTGAAGCCCACAGCAAAATTCCCCACCATTTCAAAGGGTGCAGGATTTTGCATTCCAGGCTGATAGCAAACATTTCTGAGTGCCACTTTTTAATGGGGCACAGATTTCTGCTGAGGTTTGGCTAGTCTGCACCAGCTGAAATGTAACTGTATAAAGGATCAGCTGCAAAAGCAGCCAAAAGCTGCAAAATCAGACAAAGCAGGAATAAAACAGGAGAAAACTTTATTATAAAGGCCTGTAGGAAAAGCTGCAAAAGCAACCGAAGCAGGGGTAAAATGGTGGAAGGCTCCTTCCTTTCTCCCTCCTTTCTGAAGTACAGCTTTGGAGAAAGAAAAACACCTCTGGAAGTGGGACCCCAGCTGTGCCTCCACAGGAAAACAGATGCTAATAAGCCCATGGAGGTATCAGCTTTTTATCCCTCATTGCTGAACAGATTCCTTTTTAGAGCACTTCACCCACACACCAATGACCAGATCCTGCCTCACCCATGCCAGGCAAAGCCACCCACCCCCAGGGCAGAGCCACCTGCCCTTGGCACCCACAAGGACTGGGGACAGCCAAAGTTGATTTCAGCCCATTTGGGCAACCATGCCTCTCCCCACGCCTTTGCCCCTGCCCCCTCCCCTCTGCGCACTCACTCGGGCCTGTTGCACTCGCGAATCGCCGTCTTTATTCCGCCGCCGCAGGTCCTCGAGCAGGTCCCGAAGGGGCTCCAGCTGCCCCAGGCCCCGTCTGTCACCGGCGCCTCTCGCTCCTTGGGCACACACACCCCAAACCTGCAGTGCTGCACAGAAGGAGAGACATGGACAAGGTGGGGCTGTGCTGCTTGGCATTACGAGCGACCGACAGCGACCAGCCTGGGCAACAAGACTCAGCCTCGCTTATGGCTCAGCCACGCACAATGATTTTGCAATCAAAGAAAACTGAACTACTTTATATTTTGTCTGTCACCCCCGTATCTTTCTTTCCCCATACCCTTAAGTGGCAAAGTGAAGGCAAGGTGCTGAATCCACAGAATGATTTACAGGATGAAGACTGAGGACAACAGCAACCACTGAATATTCCCTGTTTACTGGTGCTAAGCAGCACAGCAAGCTCACAGCACTGGCTTTTCAAAAAGCTGCTCTATCTGATTTCCTGGAGAGTTGCAGAAACTGTGCCATGTCAGAGGAGGAGACAGGCAATGAGGAAAAACACAGGGAAAACTCAAATCTCCCCACAGCTACCCAAAGCAGAAAACCTCCAAATCCAAAAGGCAAATAAAATAGAAAAATTAATTCCTCAACCCCAAGTGGATTTTTTATTTACACTCAGACATAACATGGGACTTGCCAAGACCTAGTCTACACTTCTGTTTTCCAGCTACGACTCTTGTTTTCTTTTGTTTGGAAAAGTGGATTAAGTTACCTTGGCAAGCCCCCATCCCTATTTTCACAATACAAATTTTGTCCTTTGGGGTATGTTTACTAGATGGACTACACATAACTTCTGCAGAAGTGAGGTCTAAGGAAGAGTCACTCTCTGGCCTCACCAGAGTAGATGGAAAAGAGTCCCCTCTCAAAGAACAGTGCTTGCTACAGTTGACTTAAAACCAGAGACATGCAGATGTCTAAATCCTCGTAATTATGGGAAGCCCAAACATTGCTGATTGCTCACAGATTAGAAGAGGCTACAGACTACAGAATATAGGTAGAAAGCATCACTAAAATATTCCCTTGCAGTATTTCTGTGTACCAGGAGCTGTTCAGATCTGATAATCTTTATGGGAACAGGGTCAAATCTGCTGATGCATCATGTTTTTCCAGCCCTTCCACTAATAGCACAACAAGTTTATGTCAAGACACACCACAAGCTCATCCTGCTTTTTCAGACACCCTTATGAACCACCTTGGATAAAACTATCTAGGAAAACAGAGCAGAGTCAAGCTGTCACAGGGCTGTGCATCACACAGGACACCAGCTCTGCAGCACATGGGACACCTTTTGCCCATGAAGACTGACTTGTTACATAGCTTTGCTGATGAAGAAAGCTGCTCTCAGGTGCATTTGCCCATGGACATGGTTTGCAGGACAGCTGAAGAACTCATCATTTGAGTCCTGCCTGTGGTGTTTACTCAGACAAGCATGTCTCTAGGCTGCAAAATGCCCTAGATTTGCTTTCATCTGAAGATCTGATTCCCCAGATAAAACTGACTACAACTCATCTGCTACAGTAAAGGACAGCAATAAAATCAGCTGAAATGCCTGTTTCTTTGCTGCAGGACAAACCCTTACAATGCACAATTCCTCCTGGCATTCAGAGGTTGAAAACCTGAAGGTTGGGGTCCCTTTACAGGTCCACAGAGGTCTGACAGCAATCATTAAACAACAGAAATACATGACACCAATCCAACAGTGCTGTCCCAGCGGAGAACTTCTTGCAGCAATGTTGATGCTCACAGCTAAATATCTAACCAAAGTCATGCCTGGCACCACTGACCCTGGAAAGATGACTGAATAGCTAACTAGTGAATGAACACAGCTAACAGACCATGACATGACCTATACATCTCCCATCCCATGGTTGAGTATTAACCAGGAAGTCATCTACATCCATTGATTTTATTAAAAATTTAGGGTTTGGAGTTGATGGTAAAGTGAAGCAGGGGAAAAGAGCCGCCGTTTTAAATAAATAGCAAGATTATCTTATGAAAACACAGTGGTGCTTGGAACTACACTGAACAGTCTGGCTGTGCAACCTTTGTGCCTCTCATATTTTAAAAATAATTTCTATGTTAAGATACAGCAGAAATACTAAAAAGCCTGCCAGGGTCCTCTTTCCTATAAGCTTACTACTCACAGAATGAAGAGAATAAAAGGCAGATTGTCTGGAGCAAATTCAAAATATCTTAGACACACAGTGGAGCTGGAGAGCACTGGCAGGGATGGAAGACATTACAGCAGACTTTCCTTTCCTTTGTCTTGCCACTGGAGTTCCAGATGATAATTCCCCAAATCCAGCTCTGATCCTTGGGCGGGCTGGCTGGCTGAATGGAGTAGCAGGGGGCAGAAGGGGCTGTGCAGCTCCATGCATGCATAACAGACACACTACCTGCTGCCACAGGGCAGCAGACACAAATCATTACTGCTCCTCTGTTACCATTCCTTAAACACAAGGAAAAAAAACACCCTGGAAACCACAACGGAGAGTGGTCCAAATTTACAACCTCCTTTATCTTCTTTCAGAGATTTATCTCCACCCAACAATGAGCTGGTTTCTGTGGAACATGGTAAAACCATCACCCAGCAAAGCCAGACTCTGGGCTGGGCTTATGGCTCGATTTAGCAGTATCAGATTCAGTGTCCTCATATGCAAAATATGCATAAGTTAATACTCCCATGCTTTTTAATGCCCTTGATTTAGGAGTAAATTTAGAGCCCAGTTAAATCTACATCTCAGTAGTTTTAGCTAGATCTTTTTTTTTAGCTATTCTGGCTCTCTTATTTCCAAAGATATCTCCATAAAAAATGGTATGGTATTTTCTCCATCTGCCAACCCATACAGCACAGGCTTTAAACACGCAGACTTGAGGCATTAGTCAGCAAGTAGCAGTTTGACAGGGCTCCTGGCCACAGCAGAGTACCAAAATAGCAATTTATTCCAAGGAAAAGCACTTCAGACTCGCACTTCAGCACTTTAAAAGCCCAAGTAAATACCAAGCAGGATAGAGTTTATGATGATCCAAAATTTGAGCTTGAATTAGATGAACACAAAGACACAAAAATTACTCCATAAAGCCCTTTTGTGAGAACACATTTAAATGCCCGAACACAAACGGGCTGCATTACCTTCTGCTCTCAGCTGAGATGTTCAGATCATATTTGTCTAGTTTGTCTAAACTTGTCAGATTGCCTAACTTTGTGGCCTGAAATGTTTTTGCTCACATGGTCTTTATTAAGAGCCATGCAGCTGGACACTGCATGACATGGGGTAGCTCTGAGGGGGTGCTGATCTACTCAGCTGCTGCTGTTTGCACATCACTCTGGTCATATCCAAGGGGAAGTGCAGGTTTGCTGCAGCCTAGATTTTTGGAATGTCAAGAAAATGTCGAAGTTATTGCTGATCTTTCAGCAGTGAGCAGATCCCAAGCTCACCAACAGAGAAGTTGAGGGCCCAAGATCTCAAGTCACAGGGACTCTGCAGATACCTACACTCAAAATGGGGACTTTACACAAAAACATTAGACATTCCAATTACATCTCTAATGCACATTCTCAAACATAAAAAAAAAAAATAAATCTGCAATTGCACTTTTCCCTAAGAAAGGAAGGCAAATTGATACATGATGCTCATTGTCCTGAAGGAAATCAGTCAAGTGTCATTGAACAACTGAATTTTCAGACACATGCATCAAAAGAGTTTCACAGCCTGTATGGAAAACTATATTTAAAATAGCATCCAGAATTTTTATTAAAGTACATTTGAGAGACTGATTTAAAACTTTGACTCTAAGGAAATCAAGATTATTATTAATGCTGATCTTAAGAGCCAGAAAATCAAAATTTTAAGCTTTACCATATAGAATACCATCACACTATTTTTACTAGACACAGATGGAGAATACTTTTGTTCAGACACAAATGCTAAGAACCAGTTAGCATTTTTATTCAAAAGCTTCAGTATCGCAATAAAAGAAACATCCTCTCAACTATTTTTCTACAGATATGAACAACTAAAAATTAAACACTTATCCTAGAAACCACAATGCAAGCTAGAAATTAATGCTGCACATGGAAATGGAAAGTTTCTGTGAATTACTGCCAAAAATGTTCCATACAGAAAATGTCAACCAATTCTATATTTTACTCTGAAGTTGTCAAGATGAAAAGCCAGCTGACAAGTATATGTTACACAAAATTACTAATTGCTCACATCACATAGGCAATTTCTAACAAAAGCTTAGGGAAGCTTTGCAAAAGTTTTGCTCAAAAGTTCACTCAAGGGCGTTAATTTAAAAATATAAGCACCCCAGAAAGAATACCTGCTTTAAACAGTGTTATGCCAAGCAGTTGACTTCAATCATGTTATCTGGGCTGGAGATGTCCCAGGCACCACTAGGCTTAAAACACATCAAGGTGTTTTGGCCTTCCACCACTGTAGTCAGAGCTGTGCCCCACAGAACTGGCACTAGGGTAGGATGATTTTGACTGATAAGCTCAGCCTGAGCCCAAGGAAATAGAGCCACGAGGCACAAACCACCAGGCATTACAGACCTTTCCAGGCTCACATTCTGTCCCATCAGCCCAAGGTGTGTGTTGGGTTCGACATCCCTTGTGGGCACCATCGACGTTGATACACCAAAGTCGCCGACACTGCATCTGCTTAAGTGATTGCAGAGATCAAAACATTAAACATGTGCCACATGCCTTACCAGACAGATGATCCTTTATGAAATTAGCCCTCTAGGACTTATCATTAACTCACAAGCTTGACAGTAAGTTGATGGATTGTGAGTCTGCCATTCATCCAACCCCAGGAGACCTTATTTTGCTCTGGCAAAACCAGGAAAAATAAGGTGTGAAATTTCACTTACCATATAGGGGCACACTTGGGATCCGGGTCCAAAAATTAACTCACATTGTTTGTTGACGTCATAAATCAGCCCTGGGAGCTGCTGAGGCAATGTGTAAGTTCTTGATGAAGGTTCATCAAGCAAACACTCCCCATAACCAGTGCTACAACACAAATCAGAATAATGGTGTTAAACAGGAGGCAGTGATAACAGAACCCACTTGTGTTTGCCTGAATTGGCAAACTTAGGGCAGTTGCACACCACATTTGCCATATTTAACAAGCACTACGAGAGCTATTTCAAACTCAAGCACAGGAGGGTATGTTACCCATACACCACCACCCCTGTACTGTGACAGCAACCATCCACCACAGCACTGTCAGCTACCACAGCAAAAGCATTTCTGAGTGTGCATTTAGTTGCTGAGCAAGCATCAACACATTTTTATAAAGAATTCAGAAAGAAAAATCACTGATTAGCAGAACTGCCCAAGGGACTGAGCTCCT
Source organism: Phainopepla nitens (assembly GCA_013400175.1). Lineage (NCBI taxonomy): Eukaryota > Metazoa > Chordata > Aves > Passeriformes > Bombycillidae > Phainopepla > Phainopepla nitens. Next base: position 199,595 of record VXBQ01014535.1, read on the forward strand.
GGATTTGCCAGAACATCATCATGGCTCTCATTCTGTTCCACACCACAACACACGGGAAGGCATCACAGCAAAATGGGCGAATCACTGTGCATCAAACTGACCCGTGGGCTCCTGCAACGGTGTTCCCACCACGGATTAGTGCCAGGGCTTTATCTTGACCTGTGGAGCAGAAAGGCAGATTCAATCTGCCTTCTAAAACACAGCTCCGTATCTGGGCCACAAGGCTTGGAAAAGTCATTCTTCAGGTTTGAGGAGAACACACATTCCTTAAAAGCAATATCCATGGGGGAAGACTTATTCTTCCCCATTGAGAGGCTGGTCCTTGCCAGCTTATCATGAGGCTGAACTGGCAGGGACTGGATGCCAGGGGTGCATTCCTGCTCTATGTAAAGGATGCGTGCACACACAAATCCCTCTGATTTCCTCCAAACGCTGCACACTAGGACTCCAAATTAACTGAAGAACTTCATGGGACACATGGACATGTGAAAACAGCCCAACACATGCATATGCAAGGCCTTACTCCAGAAATTCAGTGATGTATTTCCTACTGCATTTTGACCACATCCAGGGATTGGTGTAGAAATTCAGTGTTGGTGCCATGACATGCTGTTGATTTTTACCTCCATCTTCCTTGCATTTGTGATTGTCATCATGTGGCATGTTAAATCTAAGAGGAGAAGAACAGCGAAAAGTAAAGTCAGTTAAGAGGTAAACATCAAGTATTTAGCATAGCAAGGACAACAGTGTGAACTAAATGCAAGCAAACTCAAGAATTTGTCCTAAATATGCTGCTGACAGACATTACAGAATAAAAGTAATAATATACACATATGCATAAAAAATTCAGAAGTGTTAATGAACAGGGTTCCTAGCAGTCATCTGGAAAAAGCTGTGCAGCACCCTGCTAAGCTCTCCACTCCATGACTGCATACATTTAGCCAGAGAAGTCCTCCAGGGAGCCTGGAGCAAGATGCAAATCCAGCTGCAGTTTCCTTTTCAGCTGATGGTTGCTATTCTGCAGACAGGCTGGGGTCTGGCCCTTCCTTCATAAAAATGGCAAATACTGTGGAACTGACCACAGATCCAAGAGTTGATCTGAGGGAATTCTGAAGGAGATGATTGACTTGAGCCCACTGACTGCAGACCCTCATGCACACAGGCAATACTGTGGTGGATGCAAAAGACTTTCTAATGCAGTTGCATACCCTGGGCCACACTGCTGCCTAAGCGGGATTGCACCAGGGATAGACTTGGCTCCTATACTTTATGTGGCAGGTTTACAAAATGCCAGCAGGCATTGGTATCAGCAGAAACCAACATGAAGTTTGCAGCACATGACACCTTGAAGAATGTGGCAAATTCGCTAATGGAGACAGAGCGGCTTAAAGTGCTGTGCTGTTTGAAGTGGGGAAGGGGAAGTGACCTGGTGTGATCCTGTGTTCCAAGGCTGGGGAGTTTGTATTCCATTAAGATTACCTCCAACAAACTATCTTTTCACTGTGCTCTCAAAAAAAAAAAAAGAGCACAGAGGTGGTTTCCTGCTCGAGAGCGCTGCTAACCCCCCCAGCAACTCTGGGGAAGTATTAACGAAGGAATTAGCCACAGGTTAGCTGTGGGGAACACCAAAACTTCAGGGACTTTCTGTCAGGAAGTCTCACTTAAATAAATACTACTGTGGTTAAAAATAGACTGTCTCAGCCAGCTCTCCATGAAGAAAAAACAGAGTTTAGAACAATGAGAGATCTGTTCTCAAGTACTCATCCATCCCACACCTACAGACCTCTACTGCAAAGCAGGCATGTGGTGGTTTGGGACTGAATCAGCTGCCCAAGGTTGCAGCCAGGGGTAAAGGACTATGTGATCGAAGATGATTTTTCTAATGACTGCTTAGTAGTGAGAAAAAGCAAAAATCATTTGAAAGAAATTTCCGCTGGAGGAGGTAAATGGCAGCATCTCTTCTAAGGTGTCAAGCAGTACAAGATTTTCCATGGTAAAACAGTTCAAGAGCTGAGTCAAGCTCACTTAAACACCTCATCACCTCCCAGATGCCCTGGGTAAGTTCCTCCTTCACACACAGCTGCTGCACTGCCTTCAACAGCACCACACAGAGCTGTGGGACAAGCTGTGGCAGGCTGAGGACCTGCTCTCAGAGAAGACTTCAGTCCCAAAAGATAGTTGAGACGTGCCAGCATCCCTTGCCCTGGTCCTCCCCAAGGCACTCGGCACCTCCCATCTCTGCTCAAAATCCTGGCTAATTCCAATGGTTTGGTCAAGACATCATAGCTTAGGTGCTGCTGGTGGTACTCTGTCACTCATCCTCCCCAAAACATGGCCCTTCTGGTTTTGCTGCTCTCAGGCAGGCTCCAGAGCACCCCACAGTTTCATCTACCTCAGTGGTGCATCTTCTAGCCAAGTACATTGATCTACCCTCAAATAATTAGGCTCAGCAGTACCAGTGCCCAGCCTGACTGGCACGCCCTAGTTAGCATAAACATTGGGCTATTTAAATGTAAATGTATTTACATAAAACATACACATGGCCAAGTTCATGTGCTATTGTGAAAGCAGTGCTCAGTCCGTTATCTTCACTAATTGAACAGCTCCTGTATGGGTCACAGACTGTGCCTAGCTCTGCCAGACCTAGGAGAGAACAGAGAGGTTTATGATTGAAAAAGAAATGCCACTTACAGTTCAGCACAGGCAACTAACACTGTCACTACAAAAAAAGTAATTAAAATACAAAGAAAAGGTTTTCCTTACCCAGAGTATCACATTTGTCGTGCGCTCTACAAATATCCTGTCTGAAAGCAGAACAGACCTGACACATTAATTCTCAATGCAGCAGTGAGTTAAGGTACAAGCACAGTAACAACAGCAGAAACAACTCTTGGTCCTCCAATGGACCTTCTCATGCTGGTTTGCCACATCATCCAGAGTCCAAACTAACTCCCCACCACAGTCAGAGTTTTTCATCTTATGCTAAACCCATGGGCAGACCTTAGACAGTCCTGAACCTCCCAAAATCTCTCTTGTTAGGGTGGACACATGCTCCCACAACTGCAAATATCATTACATCCACATCAAAACCTGAACATTTCCCATATATTACATGCTCACAGCCCCTGACACACAACTGGCTACAGTTTTCATGAGAATGTTCACCACACCTGGTAACAAGCACAGCTGTATCATGCCGAAGGTGACTTCCTTCTGGGTGGTTTTGGGACTGCTGCCATTGGCAGAAGTTTTTTAATGTTGTCTGGGCATTGTAAGATATTGCAGGGCCATCCTGATAATCAACACACAGAAAGCAGGTATTTTAATTATTCATGACAATGCTCACTACAAATGCCATTGTCAAGCAGAAGGTGAAGAAAATAATTTCCATTACCTGCTCATTATGTATCACGACCAATTTCACAATAACAATATTAATTAAATTTCCAATGCTTGGGTCTTTGTAGATAGAAGCCACCTGTTTCAAAAAGCATATTTGGAATTACTGTTAACATTCAAGGAAACAAACAATTAAGACAACACACATATTTTCCATGTTGCAACTGTTTTTCTCCTGGGCTGCTCTTCTGCCTTGCTCAGTGCTCTGATGCCACTTGGAGAGACCTCCTGGCAGAAGCACAATTTTAGAACAAAAAAAACCTGCTGGTATCACAGAAACCCAACATTTCTTTTTGCTTTAGCACACATTTCACCAAATTAAAGGATCATTCTGCTCTGAGACACAAAGACCAACAATCAAGACTGTGAAAAGCAACTTATTCTTCCAAGTGCCTGATTTTGACATGGGCAGTTTCAGATCACATATTCACTGCACTTCTACCCTCAAACAGGATGAACATCCCTCCAGAGACCCAAATATGTTGGACACTCCCTGCCAGTCACTCTGCATCGACAAAGTGCCTGGAAACTGCACTACTGCATCCTAGTACATGCAGCTACTATGGTGCTTGCTCACCCTGGAAAGCCAACTTGAGAACTATGCTAAGGATCAAGGTGACCACAGGCTCCTCCTCCTTGCAACAGCAAGGGAAATCAAGCAACTGCATAACTACCAGCATCAGTCCCCTAGAAGGCACAGTGCCCAAAGTACCTATTTAATTCAGCTGTTATTTCACATGGGCTTAAATAGAAAGAAAAGTACAGCGAATAGAAAGGAGAGTACAGTGTGTGGACTAAATAACCAGTGACATTGCTCATCGTGTCTGATGTTCAGAAAGCTGGAAGAGAGAGGTGTGAGAAGGTTCAGGAAGCATGATGGATCTAGGAAAGAAGGCTCCAACTGGCGTGTTTCAGCCCCGTTTTACCAAGTTTAATCAACCCCAGCACTATCTCCATGCCTAGGGAAGGCAAACTGATGGTGCTGCATATGAGTGCAGCAGAGAGGGGCTCTGTGACCACTAGAAAACCATTTGTGGGTGCATCTACTCGCCCTGGTTAACACTCACTATTGACATCAGGGTTAAGACATAGTGCTGTAGGTTGGCTCCGTGGTAGGCGACCATCCTGCTGTCAGCCACCACCATCACCTCCACAAAACGTGGATAGGACAAGAACCGCTTCGTTCGCCTGTGGCTCTTCTTTTCACCAATGGTCCCCGTCTTGTTGCTGTCCCCAGAAAAAGAATTCACTTCCAGGCTGTGTTTCAACATCTCCACGTCAGATAACATGCTGCTCTCTGCCCACTGCCTTCTCCAGTGTTTCCGCTTGTTCTTTTTGTGACTGTGGTCATGATCTATGGTTAAAAGGCAGAAGAAACATACAGTACATTCTGGAGTGAATAAAATTAATACCACGTGTATGTTAAGTCAAAATACCAATTACCTCAACAAAGTTGTGGGGGCTTGCTCCAAACAAGCAGGGAACTGAAACAGAAGCACTCTGTGGAAGCCCACCATGTAATCCAGCATCTAAGGCTTCGTTTTTAAGGCCATCTTGGGGAAGCCAGTAGCACTTGGAGGTGGACATTCCCTGCAGCAGAGCCAGCTCCTGGCCCATACAGGAGGGATGGAGCCCTGCAATGGTAATTAGCCACTGCAGCAGCAGCGTGAGGATTCTGGGCACGTCCAAGGTGGCCAGGAAACCACAGGAAACAAAGGTCCAAATCCTGTATTTCTAACTCAGGCATGAAGGACGGCAGGATTTGGCCTTCACAGCAAAGCAATTATATATGATTTATTTCTGTCTCTAACAATAACACGGCTGGGCTTCAGTTCCCCCCCTCCCTTTATTATTCTGTGCTACAGGAATGGTAAAGGTCATCTAATAGCACAGCTGCCACTGGCGAAAGAATAGAATTCAGGAAGTTTCACATATACTGCTTTTGATATTCAATTAGGCCAAACATAAAAGCAGCCTGAAAATATACTCCATGCTGATACAAAGACGACAAAGTGAAGAGGGAGAACAGGCATATAAAACATATGGAACGTGTACAATTAAGATTTACCATCTGATTAGTATGTAATTATAGCATTATTTAAATGTAAGAGCAAAATCAGACTTATTTGATGCCACTTAATTTTTAATCAGTTCATCATAGGAAGTAGCTAATTGAATGTGATTCATCCACGAAAGACTGTTCACTTCTGCATTTAATATAAAGCCAGATCTGAACTACTCATCTACAACTCCAGGCTACAACCCTCATGCTCTTTGTAGCTTTAGTTTAATTTCGTCATGGTGGTGAAAAATATCACATTTCCTTATCTGACCCATTGAGTAGGTTAGAGGAAGCATAATACTAGGGAACAAAGGAATATTCAATGCTCAAACAAGATTAAAATGATAGGAAACTTCTTATTTTTCCTGTGTAGTTTCCTTTTAGGAATATTTGTAATAATTTCCAAAAAAAGAAATACGTTCTGCAGTATCACTGCAGGCAAAAAGGATCAGTCACCTTCTATCTATCTGAAAAATACTATCCTTTTGCCCTATGTGCAAATAGAGTAGTTAAGAATTAAATCTCGTCTACTCTGCACTACCTAAGTCCTCTAAATTCCCTTTTCTTGATATAGTCCAGACCACCTTAATACAGCAGAGAGTCTGCAGTTACTTGAGTAAGAATTTGAGAAAGCCAATGGCATTTGTGGTTATAATTGGATTGCCCTAGTTCCTCTGCTCTAATCAATGCCCTTGTGTTGGCAAGGTTGTGCTCTCATGCTGGCACGGCTTCGTGGGCAACCATGACATTATCCCAACTCATTCAGTGCCAATCAGCTTGGGGAGCCAACTGTGCATACAAATAACTTAAAGGTGAGGAGAGGAGCAGACTGAGGAGAAAATGCTAATCCCGGCCCTTCAGCCAGCTCCTCTTCTCTCTGCACCCTCAGCCCGCCACTCAAATTTCCCTTTTAAATAACCGACTTCCAAAAGGAGCAGTGCCCAAGGAAAAATGTGTTGAAGATGGGGAGATGCTCAACAGGGCCCAAGTGAGGCTGAAGACAAGGCTGTGGAGCGAAGGCAGAGCTCTGCAGGGCCCCACATGGGACCATGAGGCTCAGGTGCCTTCTCCTCCAGCCATGCAGGCAGAGGGAAGTTAGATGGCAAAAAAAGAGGGAATTGCAAAGACACCTATCTTTGAAGACACCTATCACACAGAAGGTGTGTGAAAGAAATGAATTGATATTCACTGGGCTTGCACCAAAATCCTGCAAGTGGTGTCACACACTTAAAAAAACCCCACAAATCCACCCAAAACCCAGAGAGCACCACATGAAATTCCACATCTTGTTCTGAGAGCCCTAGCCTGCCCCTGGTCATGCAGGGGAATCAGAGCCCAACACCACCAGGTATGCCCAGCACAGAGGAAAAATGACTTTCCTTTTTGTGCAGAGATCTGGCACAGAGTCACAGAATCACAGAATCATTTAGGTTGGAAAAGATACTTAAGATCATCAAGTCTAATCATTAACCTAATGCTGCCAAGTGTCAGTACAGTATCAGTGTTCTTTCCCCATCCAGCACACAAATGAAGTCAGACACATCATCACTTCCAAAACAATTGAATTATTTCCACTCACAAAGTCACTCCAACACTTGCAGGGTGCTATTTGGACAGGTCACATACTGGGTGTTTGTCAGCCTGGTTACTGGAAAACCAGGCACCAGTGATGGGAATGCACTGCATGTAAAGCCACTCCTGGACTTTGGTAGTAGTGAACTGTTATCTTCACTCATCTTTCTTGCATGTAGATAGCGTGCACTCACCTGTAAAAAATTAAATGCCAATGGCTGTGCACTGCTCTCCACCCATCTGTGAAACCCTGACCACGTTAATGGGAGCTGCACACAGGCACTGCCAGGAACTCTGCGTGCCAGATTCTGTTGATATCCTGCTCCATTACAATGGCCACAACAGCAGAGCTCTCTGAATGGTGAAATGCTTCCCTTCCATCAGGCAGAAGGGAAAATCTCTCACATTACACAAAACTGTGATTTTGCAGCACCAGTTTCCTACTGCCACACATAACACCAGAAAAGGGTGTGATATTTCCTCACCTTATTTTCCCTTTTCTTTTCCTATTGTGCTAACATAGTAACAGAAATCAGGAAGAAAAGTGGTTTGCTTGGCAAGCCCTCAATCTTTGCAATGACCTGAAACACATTTACTTACACATGGTAGTAAATGGATGGATTTAAGAAACAAAATATTTTTTTTTCTACTTTGCAGAAAACCCAAACTCCAGTGAGTAGACAAATCCTTTAAAACCACGCAAACTAGAGTTCAATAATTTAAGTATCAGGCGAGCCCACACACTGATTCAACAGTTCATATTCATTTGAGAGGGAGGTAAAGGCTACAATAATGTCCATTTTACTGCATACTTTACTAAGACAATCTATGCTGTTTTCACTGCCTTTATACAGATCTGGTAGTTTATCTTAATTTTTTTTCTGTTTAGTTTCTTCTTTGTAATGTGGGATTTACAAAGGACACCCAATCCTGCGAAAGGATATTGCTTCCTGATGGCATCTTCCCAGTAAGGCCATTTATTTTTGCATGGGCAAGAAGCCTCGGCCCAGAACCCATTCAGCTGATTTATGGATGTTTCCTGCTGGTTTATGTACTTTGGATCTATCACAAGAAAGAGGGCAGGGAAGACTCAGGCCCTATGTCAGTACTTTGCCTGCATGAAAGGGTGACAGGGCAGAGACAGGATCTGCTTTTGACATAGTGGCTATTGTTTTACTAAACCCAAATACTAAAAGATGGAATAATCACTTATCCCAATGCTCCTAATCCTTTCCATTCCTACATAAACTAGTCCTTGGAATAGAAAGCAATTTGCACAATTAAGTAAGACATGCAACAATTCAAGCAATTCCAGTTCAGCTCCAAGTTCATAAGGGCCGCACACAGCAACGAAAAAAAAAAATGTAAAACACACAGAGAGAGCAAGAGAAGGGGGGAAAAAATTCTCTTTTTTGAGCTAACAACATCTCCCTGCTAGAAAAAAAAGTGTGATCATTTCAAACTGACTTATTGTCATAACTTTTCTGAATGTGTGACCTAGGATTTTTAATGAGGTTTGCCACTCAGTGGTTGGCCCACATCACTTCTAGCCCTGCTCTGATCCAGTTGCACAGATAATAAAACTATCACTTAGAAGTTAATTATTTATTGCACATCTCCATAAAACAGACCAAAATTCAGCTGAGCTTCCCTCAGGCAGTCAGTCAGTGTGTGACCTGTCTCCTTCAGCTCCACAGAAGCAAACCCTGGCCAAAAGCTTCAGTACAAGCTCTAGCTCCAGCTGCCTGTAGCTGGTACAACAGCAAGGGACTGCCATCACCTGGGAAACAGAGGAGAGAGGCAAAATGGATTTGCCTTCATGCAGAGATCAGACTGGCTGAAATTTAGCCACATTTTTAGGCTCTTCTTGCCAAGAAATGGAATGGAAACTGGCTCCTCTCTAGGACACAAACAGGTCCTAAGCTAGATCAAAGAAGTTTTCTAGCCCTGGGTCTGTCTTAATTCTATATCAAGATGTTTTGTATCTCTATCTGTCTCTCAGATGGATTTTCATGCGGTCAAATTCTCACCTCTGTTACTGTGGGGTGTTGTGGTCAGCAAAACCCAGAACTGAACACATCTTCTCTGCCAGCAGCTTCACGCCCTGCTCAGACAATAGCCAGGGATGGAAACATCATGGGCACTGCCTTGCCCTGTACCACACTGAGGTGATCAGTCCTGGGAGCAGGACTAATCCTGCCTTCCCTCTGCATAGCTCCTTGACAGTGCAACCACAGCTGCTGCTATAGCCAGGAAGGGAAAAGAGGTTTTATTAACAGAGGTGAGATCAATTAGCTACACTGGAAGGGAAATGAAGGATCTAGGCCAGCTGGGATCCAAATGAAGGATCTAGGCCAGCTGGGATCCAAATGAAGGATCTAGGCCAGCTGGGATCCAAAGAGAAAGATATTCTGCATGAAGAGTGGAAATGAAAGTTTGCTTGATTTTTCAAACCTGCAAATGAGAAAGTGTTCAACTGCAAATTAATCTGAGCCCACTCAACTGATTTAAAAAAAAAAAAACCCAGAGGTTTCAACCTTCAGCAGCAAGAGCTGGACAAAACTGCATAGATCAAACTTTCATGGTTGGAACTATTGAAAATGCAGTAAAATATCAGCACTGTCACAAATGCCACTCTTAGAGCAATATGAAGCTTTGATTTGCTCATGCTGTTCCTACTTCCCTTTGAACTAGGAAACAGTCTGGGCTCAGGATAGTTCCCTCCCAAACTGTTAAAGGAGAAGCAAAATCTTGGGCTTCTACAAAGAACTTTTCTTTGCTACTAAGAAAAATACTTGCATGGATGGATCATAAGCCCTCAGAACCAAGGCACACCTGCTTGTTAATGTTCTCACCTTCCTCCGCTTTGAACTTTGCACACACACTTTACTAAAGTGGTTTTCTAAATGTCCAGCCAGAGCAATATTCAGATCCACAGACAGGTCCATGTCCAGGAGCTCTTGCTGCTGAAGTCAGTCCCATGTGTCAAGCTCAGAGCCTGGAATTTTTTGTTTGCAATATGTGAAAATATTAAGGCCAGAAAGCAAAGCTATAAAGCCATGAGCAGTTCAGACTGGCATGAAGCATCACAGATGCAAAAACCAACAGTTCCACCTCAATTCACTCACTGCATCTGTGTCTGTGACTGTAGAGACTTGGAGGTGCCAAAGCTCAAGGTGATGCTGAACCCTGAGGGCTGTTGGGATGACCCTGCCTTTCTTCTCACTGCTTGAATCAGAATGATGAGAACCATGGACTTGCAGTGAGCAGCAATCAACTTCCCTTAGTAACAAAACATTCTCTGGTTTATACCATGCTAACACTAAAGACCACACATACTCTAGATGTTTTCTTTCCTGGTGATATCAGAATATCAGAATGCATTCCAAAGTAAAAGATTATTTTTCTGCCTAAGGTAAAAAGTAGTAAGTGAAAGCTATCAAATTTGCATAGCAGACAGAAAGTTGATTAATGAACAAAATAATAAATGGCCTCTTTAAGAAAGGAGATACTAACACATGAACTGAACATGTGGCAGAAAATTATTCAAGATCATCTTACAGAACTCCCACACATGCTTTTCAGGCAACTTCCAATGCACAACAGTCACAAATACACCAACCTGTGTCCCACACTTGTGTCTAGTGACACCTATGAGGTACAATGCCAACATGAACAACACTGAGGCCACCACAACTTTGTACTGACAGTCAGTAAAAGATAAGACAAAATATCCCATTAGAAAAAAAAAAAAAAAAAAGGCCCAGCAATTTACCACAGGGATGTTGATAATGACATTACAGGCATTTTGGAAAAAAAGTCACAGAATAGTCAGCCTGTTTATTTTCAGTAGTATATGCCACAGGGAACAGACAGAAAGCACCAAAGTGATTCCCCCCCTGCTTCTCCCACCTGTCCTCCTTCAGTGGATGTCCACACAGATGAGGTAAAATATTGTCCATTTTGATTCCAGGAGAATAATTAATTCTGTCCACTTACCATGTTTAAATTGCAGAACAATAACCAATCAACAATAATTTGTTTAGTCACAATCTTAAGTCTTACACCTCTAGGGTGCCAGATGGATGCTTGATACATTTTCAATACTAAGAGTAACAACAAAACACATGCACCTAACTTATAACTCACACTGAGGAATCTTAAATCAAAACTAATTATGGGATATGTATCATTGACTGTGATCAATATTCTTGAACTGAAGTCAGTCTATTACCTTATTTCACTTGCCAGCATCATAAGATACCTCAAACATTACAGATTGATCCCTTCCCCAGCTCAGCATGGCAAAAGCTTTGCTTGACCTCCCAGGCCCATCTGACCAAATATCAGCTGGCTCTTACTGTGCTGTTACGTCAACAGAGAGGCAGAAATAGAATTAATTACATTAGCATATGGGAGTTGTGATGTAATTCTCTTCTTTATTCTGGGAGGGAAGGAAACCTGAATTAATTACTATCTGACTAAAAATTACAATCCACCTCTTTAAGATAAGAAACTTTTCTGAAGAAAAGAACAAAGTCAGTGTTTTACCCTGAGGCCAAAAGCAAAGCTGACAGCTTAAACAGACTCTTGAAAGAGCTCAAGGATTGCTCAACCTGGAAGTAAAGGCTTAAAACCTCCCTGCAGAACTCCTGCAACCCTGAGTTTACGTGACACTCAGCAGTACAGAATTTGCCTGAAGACCTGCCTGGAAACCAGACACCTAGAATGCAAAATTCTGCTGGATGAATGAGTTGAAAACAAAAAAAAAAACAAAAGAAAACCCCAAAAAAACCCTAAAAAAACCCCAAACAAAAACAAAAAAAGGACACAGTTGGAAGCAAGACAGAGTCCAAAAGAAACTGCAAAAATACTAAAGGGCTCTCGACCAACAATCCAAGTGCAAAGGATCTGGGATTTCACCACAGACCACTCACAAGAGAGCACACATTGAGTCCTGTGGAAAAGGAATTCAAAGTTTCTGCCTCAAAACTGCTATAATGTAAGAACATAACACATACAAAGGGTCTGTAGAAGGAGTAGGAAATTTTCCACCACTGGCCCCATTCCACTCCATTGCCAACTGTAACACTGCAGACACACCTTGAGCCACAGCTCTAGCAGGAACAAAAGCTCATCCCCTTCCTGCACCAATAAGACCTCACTACAAAGTCAGGCTTTAGCCACAGTACCAGATCCCTAACACATCCTTCCATAGGTCTCCTCCCTGGTCATGGCACTGATAACAAACCCCCATTCTGGCAATCTCAACCTGACCACCCTTTCCAAGAACATGAGAACATGGTGACAGGACCATCTCCTGCCTGTGCCATGGGTTCACCAGCGACATCCCAGGCAGCTAGTTAGCATTAGGAGAACAAGCTGGTCCTAATTATCATGCAGAAACAACTTCACAATCATTGAGCTGGCAGCACCAGGCATCTGCTCGCTCAAGACACAGGGCAGCACTCTGCTCTGGTGGCTCCTCAGTGTCATGCTCAGTGGGAAAGGTTGTTACAGTTACTATGAAAGGGTAATCTATTACAAATTACTCGTTAATGCAATTGAAAAATCAGTGCCATATTACTGAGTATGCCTGTGTCATGCTAGCTCAGTGGCACGACTTGGTTCATGCTGCTGGTCTCTCCTGTGCTTTTTACAGGACCCCTCTCAGCCCAACTTAGACACAGAGCTTCTCTCCTCCTCACCTGGACCACATGGGGCTTCCCTCTGTGGAGCTGCTGTGCCTGGCCACACATGTATTCTCCAGCAGTCAAACTGTGTAACACCTAATAAAACACCACCAAATTTGAGACCCTTTTGCATCCGTTTCTGGCAGATACAGGGATGTGCTAAGCCTGCAGATTGTGTCCCACAGCCATCTGTGCTGATAATACTTGGGGGATTTTGGAAAGCAGCCTCAGCAGGTGAGTCACTGGGCTTTCCCACCTCTGCCAGCAGTGGGTGGGGGCACAGTCAGCACAGTGCAAGTAAGACCTGCTCTGTCCTGCACTCCTCTGAGCCTGCTTCCAAAACACCACCACCTCAGCACGAACTGCTGGAAGGCCTCTTTGCTGGCTACAGCCCCTTGGCTCCCCTCCAGAAACAGGAACAGCTCTAATCATCTTCCTACTAGTTTGGCACCATCACAGTGTTATTGCTGCTTCTGCATGAGGAGTTTTGCCCGTGGTGGATATTCCTGCTTTAAATGCTCTCATTAAGGATTGAGGACTTTGTGCAAGATCCTCACATGTACCCAGAGCCAAAGTCCAACACCAGCCTCGGGATGGGAACAGCTGACCAGCAGCAAGTGAGGGAGCAGCTCACACTCATGATACATTCGGTCGTTGGTCTAGTCATCTCAGCCCTAGACAGGTCTTGAATGTAAAAGAATTATGAGAAATGAGGCAAGAACAGAGAGGTATTTAACTAATGAAGCTGAGATGGAAATTGGAAGTGCAGATCAGCCAAATGAAGGCAGTGGGTACAAAGAAGGAGCAGCCCCAAAAAGTTTAGTCAGGAGTCCTGCATCAGTACAAGCACAGCAAAAGCTGCACAGAATTGGCTAAGTTTGGAGCACAAGCTGGGCAGGCAACAGAAGTGGGGCGACGAAAGGGCACAATACTTGCAATTATACTCATGGACACAGGGGAATTGTGGCTCAGTGCAACCAGGCAGGTGGAGGCCACATCTGTCTCAGAACAAAGGGTGGCCAACAGGCAGAAGGATTGTGAAGGTTCAGTAAAAGGCTAAAGCTATCACAGACCCCAACAAAACTGGAAGAGAAGAGCTCCAGAACTCAACAACCAAAACATACATACAAATACATATACACATACATCAGTAACAAAAAACATGGGAAATATGATAGAAAGGAGAAGCAGCAGAAATGGACATAAGTCCCAGACAAGAGGCTCTGAAGTGGTTTATTTAAGTGATGACCAAAGGCAGTGTCCTATTGCCATCTGGAGCTGGCCATCTTTCTGCAAGACCAAACTTTGAGGGTTTCACATGGAAAGGCTCACAGGTCTGCTCCTGGCAGAAGGTCCCACTGGATGGGGGCTTGGGGAGGTGCTGCTGGCCTCACCAAGGCGGCTGGCACACGGACTCAGGATGCAGCCCCGCGCCTTTATCACTGCAGTCAGCTTGTTCCTCCGTGGGGCGCAGGAAAGCTGTGCTCTCCAGCCTTGCAATGAGCCACTTCCTTCTTTCTTTTTTTAGGATCGCAATTTCTTTTCTCTTCCTCCTCCACCTCAAAAAAGCGGATATTTAATAATTGGGTCGGAAGAGCTTGCTATCCTGAAGCGATGGGTGGTAGTGGTGCTGCACCTATGGTGACATCATGCTGTCAGCCTGGCCAAGTCCTCATCCCGTCAGAGCTATTCAGTAAAACACAACTAATTATTCTGCCAGAACCCCAGCCAGATGACAAACTGATTCACGGCACTAACTAAAAGAAAAGAAGGAGAGGAAAATGCACCATTTCCTACGACTGAAACTACATTAACCTGTTACCCCAAGGAAAACTCTGTCCAAAGCTTTTCTTGCGGCAGCTGAGCTGAATGCCAGACGGCTGAAATGCACTGCCAGAGACCCCAGTGCTGTGCTGTGAAAGTTCATCTGCAGAGCACAGCTTCCATTTGATATCCATCAGTGTGCAGAGGAAAAAGATCTTTTTCCATAACATCTGCAGAGTATCTTTTATGTCAGAGGACCTAAAACTGTTATCAGAATCTGCTAATTAAAACTTAACAAAAGCAAATACCTGGTTTTCCAAGCTGACCTCAGGACGCTGAAAACTAAAACTAAGACCAGGGAGACTGCTGCAAATGAAAGCTTTTACTCAATCTGTTAGTCAATTCACAAGGGAAACCTTCCTGAATACCTCAAGTCTAAAATTACATCATTATGGAAAGGGCACACCAGTATGTTGCTTATTAATCATTTCCAGGAAGATGACTATCAGAAAGTCATTCTTAATAGTACCACTGCCTGGCAACATGGGGTCCCTTGCTCACCTCAGGGGGAGTACCTTACATTTCCCTGACATGAATTTCCTCTTCAAGCAAATTTCCACCCCTGCCAGCAGCCTGCTAAGCAAATGCACCATTTCACACCTTCTTCTGACAAAAGACTGGATTCATACAACACCCTACAACTATGACTAACTCCCAAACTCTCATGAAACCATTCTTCTCTGGCAGGAGACCTTGTCTAAAACAGCGAGTGCTGCTAGATTTTGCGTGTTCACCTGCTGCAAAGACATGTGAGACACCTTCTCTCACCAGATGTAACCTCAGGTAGCATGCCAAAGTTCAGCAAGCTGCTCTAAACTCGCTCCTTAAATGAAATAACTGACTTGTTCACCATACATGTATGGCCAGAGCATCATTCCCTCTCAAATGCTTGGACAATGACAAAAAGAAGAGACAGGAAAGAGGGAGAGAGGACAGGAAGACAAATAAGACTCTCATGCCTATCTAGACCACTTAAGCTTGTGTTTGAGAGGTGAGAACTCCTCCCTCCACTACATGAAGCAACTGAGACAAGCAAGAAAACAAAGAGAAGCAAGAAGCAAAGCACATTGGAACAAAAGAGGAAAAGATATACACCACATTGGTAAAATCACAGATGAAGTACTATTGTGAATTACAATACAGAATAATATCCTAAATGGGAGCTATGATACAATGGGGTGAAATACAGCAGTCTGTTACAGCAGCACAGAATCAAGTCCACAAGCAAAATTCAGAGCCCTCCCAGCTACCTTTGATTCAATGAGTCCTGTGATCTGCTGCTCCATTCCTCCAAGGGTTACTGATGCAATGTGCCAGATTCCGTGTTTCTTTCCAACTGTTCTGAGTCTCCTGCATCTGATCTCAAAGAAGGGAGCAGAAACAGCTGGAAGAGAGAAACCAGAATGGCATATTCCAGCAGCAACCCTTGGAAGAACAAACAATGACAGCCTTGTGAGAGGTGCCACAGTACCCCTGGCACACGTTTGCATGTGGACATGGATTCACATATCTTCTAGAAAAAACACATGTTGCTCTGGCTGGTCACAGAGTATCAGAGTATCTTTGGAGTCAGCATGATCAGTGCAAGCTGAATAGACTGACAGCTCAACAGCACAGCCACAATCCACAGACATGGCTGTCAAACAAGTAACATGTGCTAATTGCAGCCTAATTTGGGCACCATACTTCTCCTCCAGTGGTACCTTTACTCCCTGAGCAACTCCACCTACTTTGCAGCATATGAGCAGCTTGCAGCCCACAAGAGAACTCAGCCAAGGTCTACCCTGTTTAGGCTTTAAAGTTCCTGTAGATCTAGCTGCAGGCCAAAGGAGGAGGGCAAAACAGCAGGTGAAACAGGAGACTGAAGGAATAAGCTTCTTCAGAGAAAATTTAGGTATTTGCTGCCAAAGGGGAGGATTAGTTGCGAACATCAGGAAGTCAAGGAAGCAGAGAGCAGCAGGAGGCCACTGCAGATAACAGGGACAGTAGGAGCAAGGCTATTGCTCATCAAGGCACATGAAGGGAGAGAGAAAAAGGCTTGTGCTCTTTCATATGTGCAAGGACTAGAAAGAGGGAGTGAGGAGGGCAGGGAGATGGTGCTGGTGGAAGAAGGGCCATAAGGAGAAAAAAAAGCCCTTGAAAATGAATCATGGAAAAGTGATTACTAAGGGAAGAACTGTCAGGGGTTAGGTGTTAGAATCTCCTCATTTCCACTAGAAAGAAGTAAGACATGGCAACTCACAGCCAGATTTGGGGAGGGAAGACCAGGAGCACAGCAAGACCAAGACAGTTGGTCATCTCAGTTAAAGGACAGAGTACCAGAAACTAAGTATATCGTATTAGGATGGTTGGGCGTTACACGTAGGAGAGAACAGAAAACAAGTTTAAGAGCTCACAGAATACTTACGGCAAGACAGCCCAAAAGCTCTCTTGCCAGTTTTACATCAGGAATCAAAGGGAAACTGCAACATTTTTTCTGACCGCAACTTCCTCATAACCAATTCCTAGAAAGCAAGGGTGGCACCACATCTCTCCAGGACAGCATTACTGCCACAAGCCCAGTCCTAGCACTCACAGCACCATTTCTAGAGGGGTCCCTCAACTCCACATCCCTTCTTTCCCCACACAAACCTACTGCCTTTCAACTGCAAATAGCACTTCCAAGTATCAAGTCATCCAAGGCAGTAACAAAATGGGTACCTGGAGTATTGCAAGTCTGCCTGTCCCCTGAAGAGTTGGTTGGAGGTGTCCGATGTCGGTAGACAAGATGTGGTTTATTGTGCTCTTCTTCATACTCCTGTTCCTCAAGCGATAGGAGTGGCTCTACAAAATAGTCCCCATCATCAGACTTGAATGTGCCTAGCTGAGAGGGACCAGAGAAAGGGAAGAGAAGGTCAGCTTTGTGCAATACAAGCCACCTAGCAGCATTACCCCACAAAGTGAGCAGTTAATGAGGGAGGTGTACCTAGTTCTGTGGTAACCCCTGAGAAGGCACTGGCTGGAGTTCCAGCTTTAGTCACACTGCTTGCACCACGTGGGCTGCACAGCCAGCCCACTGGTGCTTACAGAGGGCTAATTGCTAACCCACAGGCAGGGAGCATGAGAGGGACAGGTCTGCCAGACCCTGTCCTTATGCCACTGAAATTGACCAAGCCAGTCCTGCCCAAAGCGTGATGGTGCTGCTGTGTGCTGGAGGCTCCAGTGCAACCCCATCACGTGCTGGTTTCACACAGCACGTCTCCCTGAGACAGGCTTTTAATCCACATATAAAGACCAGAGGAAGGCATCCAGCTAGTGAAATCCCTGCTTATGAGAAGACATCAACATTCCTAGATGCATACAACTATGAATGCAGATATTTGGCGGGCAAATTAAAAAAAAAATCCAAGACAAAACATTCTGCAGCCATCCCATACTGGGATCCATGGCCAGTACCTGGGAGGGAAGCCACACACACATGTGCCCAAGCCTAGTTGAACACACGCACCCAGAGGAACTCCTGGACTGAATGGAGCCAACAGAAACCTCCGGGGAGCCCTGGGAATGGCACCCCGTGAGGCTGAAAGGCACCCGGACAGACAGAAGAATCAGCCCCTTTAGGAGCTTCTGCTCATCCCAGTGCCAACATCCCTGCATCGAACGGCACCCAGCTGGGGTACCAGGGACCGGGACATGCGCCTGGTCCGGGGCGCTGCGTGGCTCCGGGGCCAGCGCTGGCGGTAAGCCCGCAGCCACCTCTCACCGGCACCGCAGGGGCAGGCGTGGGTCCGTGCCGTGCCCGCGGACCACCCCCTCCGGGTGTCGGTGGGGGGCATCTTTT
The DNA here is from genome assembly GCA_013400175.1 of Phainopepla nitens. Lineage (NCBI taxonomy): Eukaryota > Metazoa > Chordata > Aves > Passeriformes > Bombycillidae > Phainopepla > Phainopepla nitens. Next base: position 217,965 of record VXBQ01014535.1, read on the forward strand.
CCCCCAAAACCCGAGGAACAGGAGCGGGGCACCCCGGAACCCGAGCGACTAAGACCAGCGTGGGATCAACCGCCGGCCGGGGCGGGCCGGAGCCGCCCGCCGCGGTGAGGGGAAGGGGTGGGCCGGCGGAGGGATGGGGCCCGCCCCTCCCGCTCCTCCTCCTCCGCCCTTCCGCCCCTGGCCCGGAGCGGGGCGGGGCCGGCCGGCGGCCGGGGCGCGGGTCTCACCATCCCGGAGCATAGGCTGATAACGGCGGTGAGCCGAGGGCGGGCGTTGACGTGCCCCCGGTAGAAGCAGTGCTTCACGTCGGCGTCGGCCGCCTCGGCATAGAGGCGCCGCTGGTCTGCGGCGGGCTCTCCCAGGAGGCTGACGGTGAAGAGCGGGGCGATGAAGGCCGAGCTGGCCGTCAGGTTGAAGAGGAACTGCTGCCCGAAGGCGGACAGCCTGTAGTGTGCCTTCGGGGAGGCGGCGGCGGCCGCCGTCCAGGCGTCGGGGGCAGCACTGGTGCTCCGCCGGCGCCGCCTGAAGTGGACATCGGTGGGGAAGGGCTCACCGAACTCATTCACTCGGGTAGGAGTCACGATCTCGTACTCGCTGAGCTTCTCCAGCAGCTGGGCTGCGAGGGGACAGATGCATATGCCGCTGAGTGAGGTGGCCGAGCCCCGCGGCCCCGGGGGGCGGCAGCGCAGCACTCCCCGCGCCCCTCCCCGAGCACCCCCTTACCTTGCCTGGGGTGCAGCTTCTGCCTCCTCGCTCC